>OZ023333.1:27611771-28221771 GCA_964007535.1 Brachyptera risi
TTATATCGTAATTTTTGAATGTTATCATTATATTTTGATTTTTAGGTAGGAAATATGATATTTCTCACAATATATGTACAGAGATGGTTCTGCAAAATCTTTTTCCAAGTTGATACGTAATTGAATTTTAAATATTTTAGCCACTGCATACGCTGTTTTTCAATGTTCAATCCCAACTTTGGCTAGAATCTCAAAATTGATTACATTTTGAAAATATTATTTTATAAAATATATAATATGATTTAATAATACAATATGAAACAAATATAATATAACAATGTAAAGTATGATATTCATCAGCAATTAATAAATCAAATTGAAATTAATATTTCTAAATATTCATCTCTGGATGGCACATCTGACTGACTGCTTTACATACATCATACTCCTGACAATAACATATATACAGATGTGACACAGGAGTAGGAAATCGCCATTGCGGAGCGCAGTACATATTATTTAGATGGCAGTGACATTTTGTGACGAGCGAAGAAGGTAGACCCTATAGGTAATTGACGACTAGAAATAGGCGTGGCTTCACCAGTAGGCCGAGTGGATCTATCTCATTCGTGTTCATTTGATATTTGCATTTCACTACAGTTCTAACAGCCCTGTTGATTGGACGGTATGATTTGTGACCTCAAGGGGGCGGAGACTGCTAGTCGTCAATTGTGAATGTATGGTTTTAAATTTATTTATCTAGATTCAAATTGACAAAATTGAAGACTGATTGTGTACTTATTCTTGTATTTTCAAAACTGTTTTTGCTGGGTTTTTCATATGAGGTTTTCAATATTTCAAACTTTCTTTTCATCTCAAAGTTTGTGATTTTTTTTCCACAACTATGGGCACTTTCTATTCTACTGAAATAGATTAATGTATCAATATCAACATTTATTTCATAATTATTAGACTGATACAATTAACATTGATAGATACCTTGAAATAGATTGGTATCTATGTTTGACCTGTGAAGCACAAACAAAAAACAATAAGAACAAATTAGAATTTTCCAGTAAGAAAAATGAAGTTTTGACCGAACGCATTTAAAAATGCCAACTTGTTTTGCTGTTGAGGTAAGAAAATGTGTGAACGTAAATTTTTACTCTCAACGCTATTCTCATCTCAAGAGTTAAGATAAAATACTTACTTTAATTATACACTTTTGGTTATCATCTTGCTGCCTTGTATCCACGTTTATGAATGAAAAAATCAAAATAGTCCAAAATGCATGTGTATACATATTTGCTGAAAGTATTCAAATTAGTAAAATGGCTTCAAAAATTTGACCGTCATTAACCAATTTCAAATATTGGAAAAAATTTCGAACCAAAATATCGTGTTAACATATTCAAATGGTGCTGAATCAATCCAGTGTCTCTTTTACATTGTTAATCACATTAAAACCAAATCATAACACACTACTTAATCTTCCATTGAATTAGCATGCCAATTATAACATGTTACATGAATCCCTTTTAATCATGAGTGATAACCAAGCAGAACATGCACGTATAAATCATTATTAACAAGAACATGTTTTCAAAATGTCGGTCAGCGACGCCCCCTCCCCCTCTCCTCCCCTCACCCCGTCCTTGTTCTAATTACAGTATCGTTGCGGATTGAGCCCCCCCCATGCTCTCGCTTTGTAATGTTGGTAGTACAATGCAAGGCTTGACAGTGTTCAAATGATGAAAACGTTTACCGAATACGACGTATACATACTAAAGAGTTGTTATAAAAATGGAGAAATAAAATGTGTAACTTTGTAAAATTGGAAATAAATTGGTTTGTAATTCAATTCAATTCAATTTTTGAATCATTTTATTCATGTTTTGTACCTCTGAATTTGTAACACTTTCACACTTTCACATTTTTATATAATAAACCAAAACAAGAAGCCCGCGTAAGACAAAGTCTTGTGTGTGGGCTGTCCTATAAAAATAAAATAAGAGTAAGTTGGTACAAAAACTATATAACTTATATATGATTAAACCAAAAAAAAGAAAAACAAATGCAAAAATAATGGATCGGCCACTATTACAATATTGGACATAAAACAAACTCTTCCAGGGAAATCCCAATCAAAGCGTATAAACCTTTCGACACACCTACACACCTACAGCAAAAAAAAAAAAAAACACAGCTATTAAAGTTTTAAAAATCCATCAGTTTCAATATATAGGAATTTTCAGTGATTTCTAGCCACCTGCTGAGTGCCTTTTTAAACGAGTATAGTGTACTACATTTTCTAATATCTAATGGTAATTTATTGTATACATATGGACCCAGGTAATCTGCCTGTTTCTGACATAAGAGTTCATTCATTTTAGGTATACTCACAGTAAATGGAAAAGTGGACATGTTATTTAATCTGGTGTTGTGGGTAGGTGGTATAGTAATATTAATATGATGCTTTATTATCCTTACAAGAAAGATTTTCCTGAGTGTTGATTTTTTTTTGGTCTTCAGCACTTTTATACTTCCCATTTATAACATTCATGGTTTATTTGGGCATGGTGAGATTTTTGTGGTAGGTCCCCCATTCTTTAAATTCGATATGATAAGAGTTGAGAGAATACTGGTTATACAATCACTCTTCACTTTGTTAGTGAATAATTCCTATAGTTGCTTGAACGATTTTTTGACGTCGACCAGGTTTCAAACAGAGATTGAATACTTGAAATAAATAGAACAATTCAATTTGAGATTCAATTGAGGTACGATGAAGCCATTGATTATCTCTATTCTACCAGTTTATATTCCTGAATACAGTAGAAAACAAACAGAAGAACATAAAATAGAGGAGTTAGATAGTCGAACTGCGCCATATAATCACCGGAACTGTTGTGATTTAATTAAAAGTTATGTATCTCAGTCCATTGACAAGTTTCTAATTTGAATGCTGAAGGCATGCATAGATTGTTTATACCAATTGAAGTGTTCTGAATTATAACCTCAATTCTTCTTTTCAAATCGAATGGCTTGTTTTTCTGATTATTCATTTTTCTTTTGTTATCTTTCAACTCAGATATTCTACATTTCGTCTATTATGATTTCTAACCAACTATTGTGAAAAAGTCCGGAATAAAACGGAAACTAAGCCACCCTCTAAGTGCGCACTATTTTTCTTTACTTTCTTTTTCACAGAATGGTGGCGATGAGTTACTAAAATGAATAATATTCGAGCGATGTTTACCACGTGGAGAACTGAAAGACTCGTATTTTCTTGAAAAGGAACAATGAAAAGAAAAAGAATAATTAAAATTGTAACGGAAAACCTTCTTCATTTAGACATGTCTCAACTAAATGTATTCCTCCAGTAGAACTCAATTGAACAAAATGCAAATAAAAATTCGTTTTAAAATTTCATTTGTTTACGTTTTGTTTGTCTCCAAAGGGAGTTTATTCTACAATGTGCACTGAGGTTAAAACTGCAGTGGAACGTATATGAAAGCTTCATGCTTCGGCAAACTTTCATTTCATTTTGTTTTTTATAGTGTAATAATTCAATAGTTTTTGTATGCTATTAACGTTTCAGTATATACCACGTTTCTAAAACGGTTTTTATTTCATCGAGTATTTCTAAACCTTATAATTACTGTCTAGAGACACATCTACACTCAATACTCTATATGCAGATCGAGTTTACGTTTTGTTTCAGCCTTCAATTCGGAGTTTATTTTCATTTCATTGTGCACCTGCCTTTTATTCACGATATTGATTTTGAGATTTCAAACCCATGAGCATTCACGAATATTATTTTATATCCGTGGCACATACGTCACTCATTGAAAAAACTATAAAAATTGAATATAAATTCAATCCAGAAGGACACACCAATCAATTTACGTTTTTTTTTGTGTTCGAATACGAAATTCAAGACTTCGAATATCAGTTCTTATGTCATCATCATGCCTATATTGACTTATACACAATTCGATTAACAATATACGAAGTGACTATAAACAACCCCTGCCTGTTGGAAATTATATATGGCATTACTGATAGTTCTGGTTAGATTGAATTAGTTCAGGTTAGGTTGGTTAGGTTGATTGGATTAACATAATGATATTGAATTTGAACTTGTTACTAGAATGCTGCTGCGTCCTTTTGACATACCAACATATTTCAAACTATTTGATGTACGCATTTACGGTCCAATAGACCGATTATGTAGCCAACGCATGTTTAGTACAAGTAATTTAATTTCATATTTCATTTATACTCATATATAACCTTCTGATGATACTGTACATGTATGTATGTTGCATGATATATTTGTTTAAGAATGAAATTCATTTATTACTAGGAAAACGCGGGATGCGCGTTGTTAGACGAGCTTAGGGGTATAGAAATCTAGAATGAAAAATAATTTGTCAACCCAATCTACATCTACAGACCTTGGATCACTCCAAACGTTCAAAAACCTTACGAGAATCAGTTATGTCACGACCTTCCTCTTCATTCATTTCAATCGTTTTGAATTAATTGGTGACACTTGTTGCTATAGATTTAATTGGTTCCCGTAATAGCCTAAATTGATGGGAAAATGCTTTATAAATGCGTTTTCTTCGTTATTTCTCATCCGATTGATGCGAAAAATCTCTCAAAATGTGCTTAATAGTTTCCTTTGTATTCGGCGAAAATTTGAGAGGTCTTGAAAAATTTTGATTTTTCAAGTATTTTCCTCCGGGTTATTCTAATGGGGATTTTTGAAATTTCTAAAATTCATAAAAAAAAAGTTACCACCCGATAATGCCACAAAACTATACAGATCTAAGTTAGATGAGGAACCATGACGAAAAAAAGTTTGAAGTTGATAGCTGTAGCCGTTTGACCTGTGGAGAACCGACAAAAAAACATAAAAACAAAAAAAAAAAAAAAAAAAAAAAAAACATAAAAACGAACACCAATTTTTTTCAGTATGTCAAATTGAATCCTCGCTAAAGCTCGTCTAATTATTGTTATTATTACCGGTAGTCACAAACTCTTCAAAGTTCTCCAAGGTGTGTAGATGTAGAGTGAGCTGACTGAATTCTGAATTTTCATACTTTGAGCTCATCTCACAAAGCATATACTGTGTTTTTTTAGTATATACGTACACATGAGATGCTGTAATCGGTGAGAATGAAATTTATGAACAAAAAACCGTTGAGGACATGTGTTTATATATTGTCTCGAATACTTGGTCGTATTGTGGAACAATAAATTTGTGGCAAAGTTATCGATACAAGAAAAGAAGAATGAATATTATACTTTCATTTTTTTGACCTCATTTCATCATTTCATATTGCAGTCGCAGCAGAATAATCTCGTTTGAAAACTTAATTCCGAGAAAGCATGTTGAACATTTCCAAAATTTGAAAGAGTCAAAAATTTTTGAGAAGGCAAACTTTTTAAATAGAATAATCGATTAGAAAGAAACGACCATATAGATACGATTCAATAATATGTATTCGATCTCTACGTTTAGTTTGAAATTATATAAACATCACTCAAGAGATAAATGTCCGTGAAGTGTAATTTTTTGAGTGAGCGAACGTCGAGGTTATTATATATATATATATATATATATATATATATATATATATATATATATATATATATATATAAATATATACATATATGTATATACTTATATATATTAAATATATATACATATATATATATATATATATATATATATATATACACACTGAACTAAATGAAATCTGCAGTGAAAACCACAGTAAAACTAATAATAGTAGTAATAATAGTAATAATGATGGAAAATCTAATAAACCTCGCAGCTTGCACACACAGCGTATACATAAGATGCTCGAAGCTAAAAGGTGAAATATTCCCGTGCCAAAAGTAACCTGATAAAGGAAGAAATCCTTTAGGGGATTTTTTCCCCCAACATATACGAGTCTAGAGGTTGGCCGAGTATGAGGAAGTCGCTCCATTTCGTGTATACACACACACACACACACAGATATGTATATATATATATATATATATATATATATATAATATATATATATATATATATATATATATATATTTATAAATATATATGTATATATATATATATATAAATATATATATATATATATATATATATATATATATATATATATATATATATATATAAATATAAATATATATATATACATATATATATATATATATATATATATATATATATATATATATATATATATATATATATATATATATATATATATTAATGTATATATATATATATTTATATATATATATATATATATATATATATATATATATATATATATATATATATATATATATATACATATATATATATATATATATATATATATATATATATATATATATATATATATATATATATATATATATATATGTGTATATATATTCAGAGAGAGAGAGAGAGAGTGTTCTATTATGTAGATCTCGATCATTCTATCTCTATTCCTTAATCCATTCAAACATATTTACATTTTATATGAAAAAAGTAAAACCATTCATAATGCCAAGACGTA
This sequence comes from Brachyptera risi, assembly GCA_964007535.1. Classification (NCBI taxonomy): domain Eukaryota; kingdom Metazoa; phylum Arthropoda; class Insecta; order Plecoptera; family Taeniopterygidae; genus Brachyptera; species Brachyptera risi. The sequence continues at coordinate 27,618,299 of OZ023333.1, forward strand.
GAAATATATTTTTTCATTCAATCTATTCTACTCCGACGTAAGTTTCAACGGCAATAACCAGGTATCACGAAAGAAAGGTGTGAACCGTCCGTGCGCTAGTGGTGTGTCCAGGGGTAGACGGTCGGTTGGATCATTTAACTTTCATGTTCAGGTAAGACATTTCGGTGGAGGTGCCGTAATTGTATTGTTGAAAATGTTTCAGATGGGTCTAACTTGGGTAATTTTAAATTTTCCTCAGCAATTTTCATATTGATTCCTTGTAGCAATATCATACCAGGACTGGCGATTATTTTTGAATTCCATTTAGATAGATGTTTTTTTTTCACTTGATGCTCGAGGTTTTATTTAATATTCATCTAATATTATTTATTTCGAGGTATTTACACTATAAGAAATCTTCATAAGGTAGTATGAAGATATACTCGAGCCGAATGTCATCTGTTTACAGACAGAAGGAATTTTTCTTCAATTTTCACGAAAAAAAGAAAAGTGAATGTATTCACAAGGAAACGAAAAATTGTACAGAATCACTCACATTCCTCACATTTCGCAAAATATATTCACATATATATTCATATATTCATATATTCATATACTTATATATTCATATATATTTATATTCATATATATATATATATATATATATATATATATATATATATATATATATATATATAATAAATATAATATATATATATATATATATATATATATATATATATATATATATATATATGATTTTTCACCCACAATTGTATAATAACCATTGCAAAGTATAAGTATTGATTTGATCACTCTGTACCATTTCGGTACCACGCTTTGCGGACAGCCGTCTAATGAAAAGTTTCTCTCTCTAAATATAAACTATCCATTTTCAACAGAATCCATATACATATTCGATCTCAAAAACCTGTTGCAACCAAAGTAAACGAGCCCCGATAATGGCGTGAAAAAGGAGAGAGAGAGAGAGAGAGAGAGAGAGAGAGAGAGAGAGAGAGAGAGAGAGAGAGAGAGAGAGAGAGAGAGAGAGAGAGAGAGAGAGAGAGAGAGAGAGAGAGAGAGAGAGAGAGAGAGAGAGAGAGAGACAAAGCGAGAGAAACAAGTGACAATTTTCTGACAAAACTCACGTCTAAATTTGGTATCAAGCATATTTTACCGTTATTATTCCCAGCTTCGCTACGACACACTCTGGAAACGTCAGTCCTTCTTATTAGTTCCCTTGAGGACCATGATTCGAGAAAAAAAAGACGCCCAGAGTAAAATACTTGTCGCCCGTGCTGTAATGTAAATTGGTCGCGCCTACGCTATTCAGAACGTCTTCTTCCAGCCTGAATTTATCATCCTTAGATAATCCATTTAGTGAGTGCAAAAAACGTGCCACTGAGTAAATTGGAATTTCATATGTAAATTCAGCGAAAGAAAGAGAGAGAGAGAGAGAGAGAGAGAGAGAGAGAGAGAGAGAGAGAGAGAGAGAGAGATGTGCACGGAACTCAGTTGACAATGTGGAAGTTCAAGTAACATTAGGTAGCATCAATAATAGAATGTATGATAATAATTTCATTTTTAAACAGATTATTCGAATTATGAAGGCGTCCCAATTTTTTGAAGATGTGGATGTAGGGTGAAAATATATTTTCCACAAATTACACAATCCCAGTAGGTAAGTCACTAGCAGTGTGAGATGATTCTCTAATAGACCCTATATATATATATATATATATATATATATATATATATATATATATATATATATATATATATATATATATATATATATATATATATATATATATATATATATACATATATATATATATATATATATATATATATATATATATATATATACATATATATATACATATATATATATATATTCTGAAAAGCATATTGACACAGGTTTACCAATATAGTAAGTAATAGTAGTACTAGTATAATAGTAGTACTAATAATTCCACTAAGTATTTCTTCTCTCTGATTTATAGAATTCATACATCATTATTCATATTGTCACGATGTACACTCATGTTGATATAACGTTTTCTTGAAATGGAAGCAAAATTAAAACAACATCTGTTAATGCTTTCTTAGACTGTACGTGGTTGCCACCCTGGTTAGTTCAGTCAGCTGAGACACTGTTTCAGAAAATGTAATAATAATCAGTTTTATTTCCACTTAATAACATATGACAATGTTGAAAGACTCTTTAAATTGTGCAAATTGAAAATAAAAGTGTAAAAAAAAGTAAATAAAAGGCTTTATGAAGCTTATTCACATTAAAAGTAAATACCAGTGCATAAAAAAAGCAATACAAAAAGCATACAAAATACTTATCAAAAATATCAAAAACTATAACTACGGTACTTAGAACAAGTGCTTAAACTCTACAATCTATACTCATACCTTACAAAAGTGAATAGTGATTATAACAAGTCACCATTGGGCGTGGGTTCGAGTCCCGCATAAGACATGGGTTTTTACTAACAGCCTTTTTCACTTGTCATCACTGCATAGTTTCATAATCACTTGCTCATTCGTATACCCCCGTATAATCTAGCTATTGGTGGGGTCGTGAAGCATACAATAATCTATATGTACGTGCATGTTTAGCGTCTGCTAGTTTTATTAGTGCCAGAGTGTAATTTGGTGTGGCTTGTACGTTCACTTGATAAGAACGCGAGTGTACGCATACAGAATCTCGGCATATAAATTAAGATCTGCATGTGAAATAGTTCAAGTTTATAAAGCAGAATTGTCACTGAAATCAGTCGTCCGTGGTTTTAGTAAAGACGCCTAATTCCCTTAAACGAGCCTTTTCCATTGGCAATCATCCTGGAATAATGAACTCAGAAGGAATTAAAGTTGCGGTAGCTACAGTCGGTAACAACAGTCGACAGAATATAATTTTATGGAAAAACTAGATGACGAGTATACTAGGAAAACTTGGCATATACATTCTAAGATTAGCCAGATATTTGCATTAAATGCATTCGAAATCTGAACACTGACTTTTAGAAAAATTCTGGTCTTTTTTGTAACACTTTTCTAATCGCACATACAGTTCAGTTGCTGGCGTGCTCGCTTCATGTAATGCGGAAGGTGAGGGGCATACCCCCACCACCGCCCATCTTTGAAGAAGTCCATTGCGTAACCGTCCAAAAAGACTGTCCAAAATAACCGTCCAAAATGACTGTCCATATAATTAAAAACGTAAAAACTTAAAAATGTTCCATTTTAAATTGTAATCCTCTTGAACGAAAATGAAAAAAAGAAGAAAAAAAATAGCCTTTTCGGATTCAAAATTGAAACAAATGTTGAGATATATCAAATAAAAGCTTGTGGCGAGACCTTTCCAAAAGAGCATGTTACATACCGACAGGAAAGGTAGCTTTCCGTGTCAAAATTGAGGTCAAAGTTCAAATGTTGAGTATTTCAATTATTTTTTAATTAACAAACGAAAATGTATTGTAATTTCCCAAGTTCATAAGAAATATATTCCAAAGTTTGATAAAATTGAAGAAATTAAAATTCGTTCATTGATTTGACATATTTTGATCTTGAGTTGGGTCAATTATTCAAATTTATTCAAAGATTGTTATTTTCTTCATTTTTCATCGTTCAACAGACGAAAAAACTTCCGAACGTAGTTTATGAACGGATTAAGTGTTCAACACACAATAATGTTGTTCATGTTATATTGAAACACATTCGAGGTCAAAGGTCAATAGTTGAGGTAAACCGACCTTTTTGAATAATCACCTAATCATACCTATGAGCAATCTAACGATGTGGAATTTTAGTCAGAATAAGTTAATATCAAAAACTGACAAAACACATCATAAAGTAAGGGGAAATCACTGATTTTATTTCATAGCATCTTGAAACACTCGTGCGTAGTAACTCTCTTCTTTCTGAGAGGGATGGTTCATCTTGAATATTGATGAAACCCGAGAAAAATTGATATTGTGATAGCCTATCTTGATGAATTTTGCTCTAGAAAAATTTGAAAATAATATGTTCCAATGGCATTTGTTACCTTGACCTTTACTGTTTGAATCATCAAATTCAGACTAGCTGAATTAAACTCATATTTTCAGGTATCAACTATGAAAAAAAATGGAAAAAATAAAATCAATGAAAAGTAATCTATAAATTTGAATACATCATTGGACTTGATAATGTTTGCTATGCAATCACAGATTGACATTTTGCATACCTCAACACAGTTACATGTTGAAAATATAATTCGATCAGTTGGATTACAGATAATACCAGAATCTGACCATACATTTAATATTGAGATCTCTTTACTCGTTCGTTTTCCGACTAAAATCAATAATATCTGATTGATTCTGGCATTGAATCATGCAATGCCATCTGGCATTGATACCTTGCCATCTGGAATTATACGACCTATATTAGAGTACGCATCATCGCTTTGGGACCCGCATAAAGTAAAAGAGATTAGGAGATGGAGAAAGTTCAAAGATTGGCAGCAAGAAGGGTGCCAGGAATAAGGGTTAGAAGATGGGAGATAGACATCAACAAAAAAGGTGAATGTGTAAGGAAACTGGAAAGACCATCGGAAATAATTCAGGAAATAGGATAGTTATCTCTGGAGGAAAGAAGGAAAATATCCAGGATTTGTATCTTCTATCGGGTATGGTAGGGTAATGCGGGGTGGTGAGAAATTGGTGCGAAAATAATAAAGGAAAACATGAGATTCAAACTAAGAAAGAGTCATAGTAGGAAAGTCAATATTCGCTTTTCGAGAAAGATATCGGGGAATTTTCTTTCATAAATTGGACGGAAAGAGAATAGAATAATTTAGATGATGTTTTTTTGTGGAAGTTGAAAAACAAAATTCGAAATTATTCGAAGCTTTGGTACAGCAAGAGGAAGAGAACTGAAATAGGAGGAAGAAAAACGAATACAAATAAATAATCATACTTATAACATATTAGATGTTGTTTATTAAGTATCAAAAATATGTCAAACCTTTCACATGAAAAATATGTTTAACGTAATTTAGTCTTAGGATCTTTGCCACCATTATATGTAGGCCTATATTGAATGGAAAGTAATAGACAAAATGTGAACAGCACAATTGTTGCAATGGGCCTGATTGAAACTTCAGTCAACAAAACAAGAGAGGAAATTTTCACTTATTCAACACAATATTAATACTATGCTGTAATAAGACAGTGAGATGTTAATTATACTCAACCTTCAAAAATAGAATATTCAGAATAAAGTCCCATTCACGATTAAACTTGACCTTAAACTTATTCCTCCAACTTATGGCTGTAAACTTACGATTTTATATGCTCATTCACGACACACTTCCACGTTCCAAGATTAGCCAATAGGATTGCGACTTTTTATTTCGATAATGACGTCATGAAAGATCGATAGTGCTGAAATACACAGCTGGTTTGTTTGTTGACAGTCCAACATAACCTAACCTATGACCATATTACCATTGTCATATTATCTACTCAATGCCATTGCTAATTATTGCTGTAATCAAATGGATCGAGCTACCGTGGATTTGTTATTGCTTCAAATTATACAGATGGCAATGACAATTGGTGGTCTGTATTTAAGACGGCGGCAAAGAATTGCTAGGAATTAAGACGAACTTTCGTGGAATCTTCTGAAAATGGCGAAAATGGCTGCAGGTCTGAAATCGATGTGTCTATAACGCGTCATAGGTTTGGAGCAGCGCTGATTGGTCAATTCCTACGTTCGACGTAAACTTAAGAAACCAAGTTTGGAGTTTGCAAACTTCTACGTTACTGCTACTGTTAAGGACTAAGTTTAATGTTGTCGTGAACAGTAACGAGAAATACCGTATGACAAACAATTTGTAAGTTTCTAAGTTTACGGTTAAGTTTAATCGTGAATGGGCCTTAATGGCGTCGTCAAGTTGTATATTCATCTAATGCTGTCACTGCAATGAAATTAATTGTGTTCCAAGCTACGATTATAACTCTCCTGAAAAGGGATATGAAACTGAAAGATGAATAAATTCGTATTGTTTGCTCAACGACCCCACCAACAACTGGATTAAATTGTTGTACGAATGATTACTGTATGAAAATATGAAATTAATGATGACAAGCGAAAGGATGTTCACAAAAATCTTTCCAAGTTTGTAAATGATGGGTAATTCCGATCAGAGTGCTAGTAAAATAAACTACCTTTGAAAAATAATAAAGGTGTGTCTTTTCAGCTCATCGTAACTGGGGAATACGAAGAGTTTTCGTAGTTTAAATAAATCGTCTTTTCTTTTTTACATAAAGTTCACTATAGTTGTGAAATACAACACGTGTATAGACTGTTTCCACTCATCCCCGCCAGAGTGCTACAAGTTCGCAGGATCGAGAGACGTGCCGTGCGCAAAACTCAATGGTATTGCGTGAAAACAATTCCAAAGATAAGTTTAGTGCCGAGTCGTAGACAGCCCACTGTGTGCCTATACCACCTGTTGGTGACAGCTGAATAAATAGAACCTAGGAGATGATGAAGTTATCTCATGGAAAACACCATAGTTTATTATGCTGATAGAATGGGGATGAGGAATGGGGAAGAAGGAACGAATGATTATTTGTAAACTGAAAAAAAACAGCGTATATGTGTAGTACAATTTGAAATATATTCATATGAATGTACTTGATGGCTAAACATCTTAAGGGGCGGGGCATTCATGTACCTAAACCCAGACTATATCAAACCCATGGTTATAGCAAGATGTTAGCAAGGTCAAACTCACTTATGATGTAAATATCACTAAAACCATACTGAATCGTACAGGAATGCTGATAACGTAAAAAATACCCGTCATTGATATAATTGAAATTATTTCGTATAAAAGTATTTTTTGCACTTTTTTTGCCATGTTTTTCTTATAAAGTAGACTATATTTAAAATACCAATCAACAATTTCTCAAAATCTACCTGACCTACGTGGACATGAAAAAGGTCATGTTGATCAGTCAAAAGACTTATGCACTGTGCAGTGCCTACAAACAATTGAACAAACAAAAACACAGAGACAAAGCTCCATAAGAGTGGGATGAAGGTCTTTGCAATCGCTCATCTAATGATGAGAAATTATTCATGTATATTGCCTATATTTTATCAGACTGATTTCTACAGAATATTGATATTGTTTCAAAAAATGTTCAAACCACGTATGAAAAGATTTGGTTCGGTTGTTTGTAATAAAATTAATCAACTAAATATTTTCAAAATAACAAAAGTCGGTTTTCACGTTTGTTAAGAGATGATCAACAGGTGAGCTGTCTAAGGAAGGCAGTGCATGACATTAAACTTGATGGTTTCAAAATCAGGTTGTGTAATAAAAGATAGCTTTCCAGCAAATTTCATATCAATATTTCGCTCAGCTTGAAACGCATATATATTTCGCGTTTTCCTAGTGAAGTACAAGTGTGAAAAACCGTTATCACTCATCCTCGATCGAGTGCTATACTCACACGTTGAGGATCGAGAGTAGTGACGTGCGCAAAACTCAATGGTCTTGAGAAAAACAATTCTAAACACAAGTTTATCCACGAGTTGGCACTCGGTAACAGCCCACTAAATGACGCCTGTAGGTGACAGCTGAATAAATAGAACCTGGGAGATGATGGAATTATCTAATGGAAAACACTATAGTTGATACCGGCCCAGGAAGCTGCTCGTGGTCGGGAGGTAAGGGTAGGTCGAGCTCTTGCTCGATTCTAGCCACCGTCCATCTTTACAGAGGTTTCCGTGGTTCCACTCTTTAGTCTAGACAAATGCAGGATTGATTCCTACGATATAGCCACGACCGCTTTCTTCCCATTATCATTCCCAATATATAGGACATCTTAATCTCATCATCCCATCATCTAATCATTCTCCTCATCATCTTATTCCTGTCCACATGGTGGTATGCACTAACAATTTGTGTGATCGGTAGATATAATAGTCATACCTTTCTTTGAATTGACACGTCTGTTTGATTTGTATTTAATATGTATGTTCCACAGATGAGCCTTTGGCTTTGTGGGAATTATTTATGGTGTCAATTGTGAACATTGTACACTTCAAATGAAACGCCTCGAAAAAATAAAACTTGGCCATTATAAATAACTGATTGAAGTAAAATACAGATTTTCGATTTGTCGGAACGTCGATTACTTGTGGGATGTAATAAAATAATCCTGACAAACGAAACAGAATTTTGATGATAGTGGGGGTGACATTATCTTATGCACTTCTTTTGTAGTATGTATTCCTTTTTTGAAATTGATCACTTTATGCGACAACAAGTGTACGTCTGGTAACATTACGTCTGGTAACCAATCATAGCGTCGACAGATACAGATATGAGTGATGCTTCAAAAGTGTTCCATCACAATTGTGATATGGCCCGAAAATTGAGGTAATTTTGTGTATTAATAAATACTAAATAATTATGTTTCTCTCCTGACTGTTATTTTGGGTGATCGAAATTCGACACCAAAAATAAACTGACAATACAAAATATGATGGTGATTAAATCTCTTCGAATTATATTCATGCTGTGTAACAGAAGTGAGGTGAAGTATTTACCATTTAATTGAACACATTTGAAAGTAATTAATAGCTAACTGTATTTCACTCGGCTTCCCTTCACGACAATAATTAATAAAACTAAATCAAAATGTCTATACGTCGAGCTTAAACTGAATGATTGGCACGAAATTTAATTTATTGTCTAATTAAAATCAAAATTAGATTTCTCAAAATAATTTATTTTAAAGTTAATTGCTACAACACTTCCATACTCCCCTCCCCCACACCACACGTAACCCTCTTAATGAAATAATTACATTATTTGTAAAATGCAATACGCAGTTGTTGTACAGCTAAGGTTTTTAGCTCGGATTTTAATTGAAGTTTTGAGATTGTTAGAGAAGTTCTGAGTGTAATCTGGGCCAAAAGTTTAGTGAAAATAGCTTTCTTCTCCCACCAACCCCTATAGGTGGACTCAGGAGAAACGAGGATTTTCAACTCCATTTCAAGTTCTAAACGATTCATTACAAGGTAAAAGATTAGTTACTTTTTCAAATAGAGAGTTTCTGTATAATCTGCTTTTTCTCTATAACATTCTGGTACTTATTAGGTTATTTTGTTTTAACCGTTATATCCTTGAGAAGTCTTATTAGTCACTAGGCAACGATTGTCTGCTGATTTGGCTCGATATTAGAGGTGACGTCTTGGGGGCAGTGTCTGGGAAACTAAGGTCAAGTACTGCTTGTATGGGTTCGACACCAGGTATTGTCGGGGTCGTTACTAAAAAAATAATAATTATCGAAGAAAATAGTTTTTCCTATTTTTTTCTCGCTGAGTTGTTCTTATATCGTTATTTATTCATTTGTTTACTATTAAGTTCACTTCACGAAGTAAGTAGTCAATAAGACAATAAGATTTTATAAGTAATATAAAGTCCATTACTGTTGGTGGGGTCGTTAAGCAAACAATAATCATCATCATCATTAAAGTCCATTAGTCATTTTATTTCCATTAAATTATATCAAATATTGCACATATTTTTCGAAAATTAAACGAAAGATAGGGCCTATAGTTCAGATGAAATGTGATTAGCGTTCATACGTATAATATAGGCCACTTTTATCTAAAATTTACTCTAACGTAAAACCACTACTCATACTGTTTAATATATTCACAGCATTCTACTCTGTGAATTTTGGTTAAGGCTGGTGACATATTTTCACCCTGAAGCACAAAATAACACTTCCCTCAAATTAATAATAACAAAACCGATCAAGTTTTATTAGTAACTTGAAGTTAAACCATGGGATACACATGCAACAGAGTGAGAGGTCCGTGTCGAAGTAACATTTCGAACACATAATTTCTGTCATCAAAAAGTTGAAAGGATTGGAAAAGCCATTAAAACTTGATAACACTTACCGACGCGAAAGTTGTGATGCTTTGAAATGAAGTATATCAAGCAATTTCACGATCGATATCTTCCTTTAACCACCGTGTTTGGATCAACCTGTTGAATCAAACAAACAAATAATATGATGATTAGGAAAAATATGTTTTCACAATGTCCATATCGCAATAGCCAACAAGCATGTATTAAATATTTTGATTTCTTATGTGGTAATTATCAAATACAATTTAAGAAACATTTTTTTCACCAAATTTTAATGATGATGACTTATTTGAAAAGTAAGCTACCCTGCTTCAAAAGACATGACACGATGTGGGGATAATAACATACTTTATCATAATATACAGAATATATATATAATATATAGACTCCTATACTAATAACATGACCGGTATGTGTGCTTTCTTGCGGTCGCATCACAGTCAAAGTTCCCATTTGACTGTCGCAATTTAGCGGATTTTCTTGTGAGCTAGATGTAGACTAGAGTGACTTGAATACCGGTGGCATTGTATAGCATTGTTGATCGTGTATATAGTTCAATATAAATGCGATAGCTGCACTACGAGTAAATGGGACCCTGGACTCAGATTATGACCCCGGAAAACCTCTTTGACGACGCAAGTCGGTACACTTCTTTTATATCATGATAAAGTATGTTTGTATCACTACAACGTGGTCATGGCACGGTTTTGCATAGAATCGCATACTACATCATGATACGTCATAAGGCAGGAGATCGTCTACCTGCTTAATCTCAGGGGCCGTGAGAGCACGGTGAGAGTCGTTATCAATTCGCAATTAAAAGCAAAGGGGCTGACATCTGGTGGAGCTTTAGTGAACTGGGCGGAGGCAGATACGTAGGCCTATGTGTGAGCATACAACAACATGACATCTAACTGCCTCCAGACGGCCATTTTGACGTTTCGTCCACTTCGACGGTGGCGCCTCTGGATTTTAAACGCGAATACAGATAGACCACGATGTAGTGACGCCAACCTATTTTATCATAATATAAAGAAGGAGCTCCAACTCATAACATGGACTGAATTTGTGGTTTCTTGCGGTTATTTCAGAGTCGATCGTCCCGATTGCCTGTCGCGATTTAGCGGATCCCCTTGTGAACTAGATGTAAATAAGAGTGGCTACGGTATTGGTGCATTACACAATCTATAGCACAATCTATAGACATCAACACAACACAATCATTAACACAATCTATAGGCTTCTGTCACGTAATAAATGACAAACAATCGTTACCATAGCAATACAGCGAACTGGTGGACTACCAAACATTCTGATTGGTCAATTCCAACTGGTGGACATTGTTGTCTGTCTCTTTCAACAATGAGTGACGTCACTTGACAGAAGCCTATAATTCTCGTTACACGCAATCGGGACGCTGGACTTGGATTCTGACCCCAGAAATATTTCACTTTCAATACCCGAGTTGGGTCACCTTCTTTATATTATGATAAAATAGGTTGGTATCACTACATCGTAGATATAGCCTATCAAATTCACGTGTGAAATAGAATCAACAGGCTGCGAACTATCTCAACTTATTTACAATGCCATTTTGAGCCCATTGCTAATTTCTTCGAACGTACGGTATTATCAAATCTGCTGTAAATATCGTTTTCACTTTTCACATAAATTGGAATCTGAAATTCATGAATGTTGTCAATTGTTTTTGTGAGAAACAAAACAAATGAAATAACCTTCCACAAACAATGCTCGCGAGACTCATCTTCATTTAACTATTCATGAAGAAGCTCTGTTCGAATGTTGCATTGCCTAGCGACAAAGAATAAAACATGAAGAGATCTGTAGGATTGGGGTGAGACATGATGATGAATAGCAATAATTCAAAATACCAAATTTAAAATATGGAATGATAAACATCAATAGAAGGCAATTACCATAATAAGGAAGTTGACAAATTGAACAAGTTTGTAATGAAGTGAGGATGCTATATTTTTGACTATATATATATTTCATAATAATTATTGAATCTCAATATTAAATTACTTGAAGCTTACATATATCAAATTCTACTCACTATATCTAACTAAAACTATTTAGCACTTACTTTTATTTTCATAATAGTCTATCCATAATATAATAATATTATATTATATTATACATAATATTATCCTTTATTTTGGTACATCCACAGTTGAGCCACCTTTGGTGGTTTTGTGGGAACTGTGAAGACTTTATTTTGTTGTGTATTTATTTTGTATACATTTGTATAACGTAATTTTTTTATTTTTTTATAATACCAATAAAATGAACTTGAACTATATGTTTTCATTGTTGAAGAAATTAAATTCTTGATAGAACTATTCTGAAGTAATTTCCGTATAGTTCATCTAACACCAATAAGGAGTTTAAGTAGACCTAATTACTATTGTTATTGTGTCGATATCATGTTCACTAGTACAGGTCAGTTTATAATTAATGGTCTTCTTTTAAACTGAACCTTTGTACCTCATTTCTGTACTTTGTGACTATCGTACTTAACCTAACTGTCGTATCGTTAACTTCTCATTTATAAAAACATACGATACTAAAAGTTATGTGACTGTATTTTATATTCAACAAAATTACTCTTTATTTATCAAATACTACAACATAAACTGAGAGTGGTCGAGTGGTGAATACACTGAACTGTCATTCAGGAGACCGCGGGGTTTTATTCCTGCCGTGATCGACCATCCTGACAGGGGTTTTTTGTGATTTTCCTCTGTCGTTCAGGTTGATACTGGGATGGTTCCTTAACAACAGGCCACGACCGACTCCTTCCTACTATCCAAAAACACCGGATTAAATTAACTTTTATCTCATCATCCCACCATCTCATATATCATTCACCGACGCCAATAGATCGTCATCAAAATAGTAATAAGATAACAACAACACGGGTTTCACTCTCCTATATAATTTATTCATATTGCATGAATAGTTAATTGACTTGAAAGGTACGACAGTTAGGTTAAGTGGTCCCTTGCGGTAGTGACAATTTAACAGTAATGAGGCTGCAGTTTAATACCTTTTATTGTTGGAATTAACAAGTTGGATACTGTTGGAAGTAATCAAAGATACCTTACAAACTTCGTAAGTAGAATGTATAACAAATCACTCAATGTTTTTCTTTTTACTTCAACTACCTTATTACTTTCAATGTTTGAGAAATACGTCCGAATTTGAATTGTACTTTTAATTCACTATTTTAACCCACAGTCAAGCCTTTTTAAGGGCTTTGTGGATGTTTTTTTTCTGTTGTAATTATGTTTTTCTTTCTGTATCAGTGTATGTGACCAATAAAAAAAATGAAAAATCATAATTATAGACTTTTATTCAGTTTGTATTTCAATCAACCTTTTTATGCATACTTTTGTTTCAATTATCCCATTAATCAATAGTCAATACATAATCCGCAGTCAAGCTCTTTGGGGCTTTGTGGATATGACGGACCTGATCATTTATTTATATGTATGTAAAAAAAGATATATATATATATATATATATATATATATATATATATATATATATATATATATATATATATATATATGTATATTCGGATATGTTATTCAAGGTTTTCTTGTGTCAAATTGATTTTTTCAACCTTTCTCGTCACCATATGATATTCATAATCAAACTCTGATGATTAAATATACAAAATTTCCAAAGAGACTTGATTTGAAATTTTCTTTACGCGCTAATCCGATAAGAAAATGTATATAAGTATTCTCTGTAGCATTTTCTCAACTTTTATATTTATTAAAGTAAACTAACTTTAAGATTTAAGTTCACGTAGTGAATTTTATAACTTCATCTCGGCGAGTAAAGTTGAATTAGATATGCACAGTTTGTAAACTTGAAAGTCTCAAGAGTGCTGTTAGAGATTCCTTAAGACGGTGAACACGGCACGTTTCATTCATTATTAATACGACATTTTTGATAGTCTGTGTATGAGCGACAATTGCATTTCCTACTGAAATATGACAAACAGGAAGTGAGAATCCTTAATTTTTTTAATAACATCGAAACTTGATACAAAATTATTGTTCCACAATTAAAGCTAATGGATGAAAATAGGCTTGTTGAAAGGATCCCCACAAGGGCGATCTTGACAGATTTAAAAAATGCTAATCTACTCATTTTGAATACTAGGAAAACGCGTCACATGCGTTGTTGGATGAGCGATATATAGGCATATTTATATGAAATGTAATGGACAGCTATATATGCACCTTCAATTCGGAACAATTATGTCACTGTTTTATTCATTATTTATTTTGATCGTTTTACAGTTTAAATAGTTGCACATTTTGCTTCAATTCCTGATGAGTTTGTTAATATTGCTTTGTTTGATGTACAAAAATAACATTATATTTTTTTCTAGAAAAACAACTCATCCAAAATATCTGAAACTTCTGAATAATGTGTATCGACACCACAATATAAAAATTCTGACACATTTATTTATTCGAATATATTTACCGAATTTTCACTGCGGGATTATTCTTAAGTTTTTTTAAACTTTGAAATGGCTCTTCTCAGAATTGGTGCAACCGATTGCGCCTCAAAACTACACATTATCGAACCAGATTATGACGCTTGTGTGTGTCAACTTTCAACTGAATGTGTAATTTCGTTCGACTTTTGGAGCGTCAAAAAATGTTTTTTTAATCGAGTACGGTGGAATTGAATCTTCGCTTCGCTCATCCAATTGAATTTGTGTAATCAATTGGTATATATTAGCCAATTGTTTGTATTTTCATTATGTCGAATTCAAAGTGTGCATAGTGTACAAAAATTCAACATCTATTTTCAAAATCTCATTTTAGAATGTTGCGTGCATGGTTTGTTTAAATCTTGCTAAAATTCACGAAAATTTAATTAAGTTCCTAATGGAATTGATGGAAGATGACAATATTTGACACAATTTTTTTTACACTTACGGTCACAGAATAGTCGATCAGAACACATTGAAATGCATTCCGAAAAAAAAAATATAGATATATTATATACGCACTAAAACTAGCGCACGCATTCAACGTATTTATATTAATTTTAAAAAAAAGTGGTGAATTATGGGCGTGGGCTGTACACTTTATTTAAATTCACATTCAAAATTTCGGAAAAGTTCATTTTATGCGACCGCAAGTGTACGTACCATATGGGCAGTCACATACCCCTTATACGTACCTTAATGTAAGCAAAACTAAATCTCAACAAATGAATTAGATTCTTGAAAATTCCTCATCATGTTCAAAGTTTCTATTCATTTTATGTCTTTGATCAAGCTTGACAAGTCCTAGAAAGTAAAAAGGTATCAATATTTATTGAGAAATAATATTGTGCAAACTACAATATAATACAGCCGAAACTAGAACAAATTGTATAGAGTAATCTCTTATAATTACCACCCTTCATTAACAGTTTATAATTAATCTAGTTTCAAGATTGACGGTGAACAAGTGTAATTAATCTTAACTAACACTATTCATACGTCTCGACGTATACTTAGCGAACTCTCTGCACATATAGCTATAATTAAGTCGAATTAAAAATATTTGCTGATGTGAGCTTTTTCTGTGACGCGGAATTCTTGTCTGAAAAGACAAGTTGACGTCAGTCAAAATGGAGTAGAAGATCAAGTTCATTAGGCGAGATTATGAAAGATATAACTCCATTTCTAACTACTGAAAATAAAAATATATAAATAATTTTAGAACTCGAAAACATTTGAACAAATGTAGATTGATCGATTAAAATGAGAATAATAACAATTTCAGTGACGATAACAATGCTTGAAACTGACAGATAGTAAGTTATTATTGTCAAGAAACTGGAATAATAGTGCAGGAAAGCAATTAAAACAGCTCATATCTATAACCAGCTGTGATGGTCGTGAATGATCACTTGACAAAATGTCACAGGCAACGTATAATTTACCTGATTCTGATTGTGTTTTATATTCAGAGCCGCTTCTACGAACCAATGATTAAATACTTGATTATTACTTAAGGTACGAAAATAACATACGTAACCAAGGGTAATAAAAAGCCATTCGCTATTTTTTTGCTTAGTTCACTAATCATCACTTGGTACAACCAGCTCTCAATTGAATTATTTCATTCACAAAATACTCCAACATACATTTTATTGGCCTCAGCGAATGAATAATTATATATATATATATATGTATATATATATATATATATATATATATATATATATATATATATATATATATATATATATATAAATATATATATATATATATATATATATTTATATATATATATATATATATATATATATATATATATATATATATATAAATATATATATATATATATATATATATATATATATATATATATATATATATATATATATATATATATATATATATATCGCATTGAGAAATGAAAGAAGAGACAGAAGAAATACTTTACTTTGGTAAAAATAATGAATTACAGATCACTATACTGAAATAATCTCCCATACGCTTATTTGATTGATACTTTTGAGCCTATCGAATAAAACTGTCCACTCAAATCGTTTTGGATAGTCAGATCCAAAGTATAACTGGTTTTGTATTTCCATTTCGAACTATATTTGATTGTTTGAAATGTACACCGTAAATGGTTATATCACGATGGAACAGTAGGAGACGTGATTTTCATGATTAACTTTGTATTACTATACTCAGAATTTGTTTTAAATTCACTATTATATTATTTTCTATCGCTCCATACCATTCGTCACCGATTATTATTCTTATCAACTCATCTTTTTTTTTGTTACTTGCATTCCTGTGATCTGCCAAGGTATAAATCTAAGCCTATATATAAATAAATGAATATATATATATGTGTATATATATATATATGTGTATATATATATATATATATATATATATATATATATATATATATATATATATATATGTATATATACATATATATATATATATAAATATATCCATATATATAAATATATATATATATATACATATATATATATATATATAAATATATATATATATATATATATATATATATATATATATATATATATATGAATATATATATATATAAATATAAATATATATATATATATATATATATATATATATATATATATATATATATATATATATAATTTAATTTATATCGAATCGTTTGAGTGGAAAGTA
This sequence comes from Brachyptera risi, assembly GCA_964007535.1. Classification (NCBI taxonomy): domain Eukaryota; kingdom Metazoa; phylum Arthropoda; class Insecta; order Plecoptera; family Taeniopterygidae; genus Brachyptera; species Brachyptera risi. The sequence goes on from OZ023333.1 coordinate 27,635,470, forward strand.
TTCCCTCCAATATCTTCAATTTTCAAATCTTTGAATCTTTTCAATTTATGAACTATCCATAGCTTTCAAATATGTTATATTCCATATATTCGTATTCCCATGTATATCTCTTATCCATAACTATATTATAAATATAAATCATCAAATATCATCATCTCTCATTAATATACTCAATCGGTACAAGATTCTTACCATAATGCCAAATAATACTCTTGCTACTCTGTAAAACACAGAGTCTCCGAACGTAGTGAAGTTTCACATATATATTGAAAATCTTCAATGTACGTAACCAGTGAAATTGCTCTGACGTAGGTTTTCAGAACTGTCTCAAGAGACTACGTACTACATCAATCAAAATCAAGCTCTACTTGGATTTCATATCACTTTTTTGCATTTTCGTTTAGCACAAACTTTGTTAGATGGAGACATGTCACGTCAAAAGATTAGAATATTTTATAATGATTCGTTTAAAAGCATTCGAATTTGTGCCAAATATTTGATAAAGCGACGTCACATTGAATCTTGTTACGGAATTTGTAGCGTATGGAAGTCGATTTAGCGAAATATCTTTTTTTGTATGATTACTTTCGAAAGATATGAGATATTAAGATTCTATTATGGGAAAATCCAAGAGATTATATTAATCAATATGATATAAGTGGAAACTATTCAACTCTAATTTTCACAGATATACTGGTGAAAAAACACCTATTCAAGCTGTGTGAATGTGAACATGTTAGAATCCATTTTTGATGATTTTATTTCACATCATGTGAAAGTATTGAAGGTGTATGTATTTCTCCCGAAAACAGTATAGAATCTACGTATAACCATGGAGATTTTTTTTCTAAGAGTGCAGAACTTGAACGATTTGAATGTTAGATGGCTATACGTTTCAAACATAAAAAAAACATTGAGGGATCAACTAGATTTGGTTTGGTTTTTGTGTTAGTCTGTATGGTTTCTGTATTATTGCGTTGAATCATTCGAGACGGTTTCATCATGGACCAAACAGTCAGATGAAAGAGGAATAAAGAACAGACTGAAGTAGTAGATGAAAAGAAAAAACTCATACAAGCCGGCCATTCCGTCCTTCACAGAAGAATATACAATGCCGAGACTATCATAATAGTTGGTTAATTTGTGCGTGCAAGAAGTACGATTACGAAATTCTTCACCGAATTTTGTGAAAAATATGAAATAAATGAAAATACAATGAATCACACAAGCATGCTGGTCTTAAAAAGTCCAATTGCTATCCTCAGAGATTGACCATGGTCTTAATCTGACCTCTACAAAACAAGAGCTGTGAATTCAAATGTTTTTCAACTGTTTCATTGGGCTGCTCAATTTGTTCAATAAATTTGTATTATATATTTGTATTATATAAATTTGTATGAATTTGTTTCAGATCATTCACATATAGAGTATGAATGTAATAATTTGTGATCATTCATATTGATATTGATAATCCCACTCTACTGTAATATAACCATCAATATGGCGAGGTTTTTTCTTATACCGATAATTTATTGATATCATTTTAGTATGATAACAATCTTATGATGTCGGCAGTGTTCAAATTGAAGCTTAAATATATGTGTATATATATATATAAATATATTGAAATTAAAATTGTTTCCTTGATCCATATTTAAGATAATAAAATGTAATTCCGGTAATATCAAATGAAGTTTTTTAATTTATTAAAAACCTAACGTTTCAATGCGTTCTCACGCATCCTGTTCACAGGTACAAATATCTTATACTGATTAGATATTTGTACCTGTGAACAGGATGTGTGAGAACGCATTGAAACGTTAGGTTTTTAACAAATTGAAAAACTTCACTTGATATTACCGGAATTATATTTTATTATCATATATATATATATATATATATATATATATATATATATATATATATATATATATATATATATATATATATATATATATATATACATATATATATATATTCATATATGATATTATTGAAAGTAATTCCTTGATCCATATTTATGTAATTCATTGTTGAGCCTGTGATCAGGATGTGTGTAACCACACTGAAACGTTAGGTTATGTTTATTATTCAAATAAATCTAAACTATAAATTTGAAAAATTACACACACACACATATATATATATATATATATATATATATATATATATATATATATATATATATATATATATATATATATATATATACAAAACATCCTTCCCCATAACTCCATTTTTGAAGCACCATTCAAATTATGAATGGTGACTTCATTTATGTAATCATTTCCAACATTGTGCTCTAGCTTTTAACTATTAATAAAACTTTTTACCGGGACGGAAAAAGCCGTGCAACCATGTTACTATAAAGTAGACTTTCAAGAGAGAATCCGTAATATTTCATTCCGCTGATGGCGGTACCAACCTAGCAAAGTAACATAGTGCAGTGGCCTGGTTGGTAAATTAGATCAAATCAAAGATAATATGACATTGTGTGAAAAGAGCAGGCGAGGTAGTGAGACAGGCACATACGTGAGATGTCAAGGTGTGTGGAAAATAAGGTGGGGGAGTAAATATGATGGGAAAGCGTGTGGATAATGGAAGGAGGTCAAAGGTTAGACACGGTATCAAACCAGTAGAACATCGGGAATGTGGGGTTCCCAGATATCTATATATGAGAAGAAGGAAAGGAAGGAAAGCAGCGTTTAATCTCGATACATTTCATGATGTACTTATTTTGTTTATTATTAATTTGAAGGTTTGTGTTGTATACAAATATAGCAAAGCGGAAATTTTGGGGTCATCGTGTTAGCTCAATGCCCTCTTTAGCCAAAATGATCAAAATACTCACAATATACAATAAATAACCGAAATTGTTTAGCATAATTACGTATATAAAACATTGATATAATGAACACAAGAATATATAAAACATAAATATGAAGCATGCTCCACTTTTAGACCTACTAGCGAAAGAATAGAGTCGTTAATACCACTATAACAAAAAATACTTGAAAATCACCGTTATAATGATTGATGATTATTGTTTGCTTGACGGCCCCACCAACAGCTAGGTTATACGGGGGTACGAATGAGCAGGTAATTATGAAACTATATGTAGTGATAATAAGTGAGAGGACGTTCACAAAACTCATGCCTTATCCGGGACTCGAACCCACGCCCAAAGGTGACTTCAGCTTCTGAAGCGGTGCCTCAGCTGGCCGAGCTACCAAAGGCGGCATCGTCAACGTTATATTTGTATAATTATTTGTGATATATGTTGACGGTCAATGATTTCTCTAGACGAGATTTCCGATTAGAAACCAATTCAAGTATTCAAAACTATTAAATATTTGAAAAAACTGCAGCGAATTTACGAAGTTTCTATTTTTGGGAACAATTATTTGGGGGACAAACTTCTTCTTTCATGGATACAAGTATATCACTGATATAACATTTATGATACAGATATCATACAGATATTAGGCCATTTACAAACTTTGTAGATTTTTTGAGAATGTGTATATGTATTTATTATCCTTTTTTTGTGACAATAAAATGAACGGCGATACTGCAATTTAACAGCTTCACCGACTCATCCATATTTTATAGAATTATTTTTCGACAGATATAGACATATCAAAGCCGACTTTATTCATTGCAGTTCTGTTTCATACGTTACTGTCAACTCTATACAGCTCATTGTTTTAATACATGATGATTATATCAAAATCCACAAATGCATACTTTTCAATTGTTGGCTCCAACAACTTTTTATTGCATACGAAAAACAATTAGATGGATATAAATTCAAATGGAAGAGAATATTTTAAAATTGATGGAGACTCAAGTTTATTGGTCATAATTTGGTAACTTGGCTTCTTGCAATAATTTCTTGAAGTCTTCCACTGATTTAGGCCATTCATTTAGTCAATCTCCCAGTGCGTTCCATTTTGGAGTCAAGGTGCCGATGAAGGAGAACCTTACCTATGTTTGTATTATGATTTTGTCTCGCCAATTTGAATCTATGCTCATCCCTTCCCAAAAATGAAGACGGCTTCACTGAATTTTTCATCTCCTTCGACGCTTCATGATTTGATACAATTTTGTACATGGTTAGAAGTTTTGATTTTATTCTCCTCAACATTTTGAGAAAATTCCCTCCTTTCCGTCTAGGTATGATCCTGAATATTCCATTTTATCTCATTCATAAAGACTAAATTAATACATATTTCAGAATGTATAGCATTAATATACACACTTCCTGTTTGATGAATTATTCCCCCTGATATTCATACAGCAAGTGGAACAATATTGATGTTTCATAATCAGTGTTTTCACTCAAGTCATGCCTTAAAGAGTCAATATTTTCGGTGGTGCCAACGTCTTTACAAGGACCGTGACGTAGAACACCATTGTTCTATTCGAATTACGATTCATTCCATTATGAGCTATTCCGCTCCCCAATCTGAATTTCACGCTCTATATGTACCATATGGAAACAGCAAACGATATTGCTTCGCTTGTCAGTATATATGCAGAATATTTTACGAACCATTTTATTTAATTCCATAAATTATATGCTTGTATTAATTCGCCGAGTAGACAGTGATAACAATCAACAAGTGAACTTTATGCAAAGCACTCGCCTAATGGCTCCGTCAAACTGTATACATAGTTAACGTAATATCCCATGTTTAATGTAAGCAGTGTTTTAAGCCAATGAGTCGGATTTGATGGTATCTAGTCAGGGGTGTAATGAATGGAGTAGCGAAAAATGAAGTAATTTAAATACCGAACATGCATATTACAAATCTCGTTATTCGTCACAATACCTTATAATACTAAGAGCAGGTTGTACCAAGTGATGTTTAGTGAATTAACTAACTTTAATCATTAGTTATGCTAATTTCGATTGTACCAACCTATGATTAGCGAATTAACGACGTTTAACTAATGATTACCTTAAGTATTGCTTTGGGGTCTAATTAAATTAATATTATAGTAATATTGTGAAATTTTGTAGACTTTTGTAGGAAGTTTAATCAAAAGAGATGATTTTATAAATTTGATATGAATTCTAGCTTTCAAAGGGTATATTGCCATTCTGAGAAACCATCTATCTATATATACACATTCGTAGCATAATTATTCATCATTTTCATACTTTTTCAATATTGTTTTCATACTGTTCATTTATTAATACTTTCTCATTACTTTCTACCATTTTTTTTTTCATTGATTATTCATATTGGAATTATTATCATTGGATTTTTTTCACTTGATTCATCATATATATATTTTTTTTAATAACATCGAAACTTGATACAAAATCATTGTTCCCCAATTAAGGCTAAGGATGAAAAGTAGGATCGTTTAGATCCTGTATTATACTATATATATTATATTATAATGGATCGTAGGATCATGATTAACTGTTTATTCTGTGTTTATTTGTGTTTATTCTGTGTTTTACTGTGTGAATGGCCACTGAGATTCAAGTCGAATAATCCAAGGCCTGCTCTATCTCCGCCTAGCGGACAGACGGTATATATATATATATATATATATATATATACATATATATATATATATATATATATATATATATATATATATACATACAGTTTTCTCATGTCTATATTGTTGATTTTTATATTCATGATACCGTTGCATATTTTATTAATTAGGACATTGCCACCTCTGATACGTCACAATGAATAGAAATTAAGATTTTTTTTCAATAACATCGAAACTTGATACAAAATCATTGTTCCCCAATTAAGGCTATGGATGAGAGATAGGAATTAAGATATAGAAATTAATAAAATCCAAAGTTAATAAATGAGAATTTTGGTGATGTGGATGACAGAAAAAGTCATGTTCCACCCGAAGCAAGCAGATATGTTTTAAAACATGTTCACAATTCTAAATTGGATTTTCAGAGTGAATTTCAATTTTCTGCAATGAATCTCAACCTCTCAAGAAACATTCATTTATATTTTCAAATAGATTCGCAATTTAATTTCCCGCTGTGTTTTATAAATTTATTATCTCATTAGCCCAATAACTTTTATGGTGTGAAGATCGCAGACAAATTATATCTGAAAATCTGCTGAAAAACTGGAAGTAACCCATTTGTACACGTCCTTACAAATGAGGATTTTCAATTGAAGTAGTTGAACAATTATCAAGTATTATTGTATCAAAATAAATAAATACTGGTGAGGATGTTTTATTGATTATGTTGAATTTATTTAAATAAATTGAAGCTTTATGAAAGAATGACAACACCATTGGCTTCACAAATAACCAAGTTCTGTAATTGGTATTAGTGATGACATGTACTTGGGACTCTGACCACAACCCCCCTTCCCCTTCCTGTCCTGGAGTCGTGTCTGGACAGCGTCCATCCCTAGGGCTCAAACAAGGTAATTCGACCGCATCTGTCAACTAGGTAGTCTTTAGACCGCACAGGCTTGTAAAGTAAACTGTACGTGGCAACCGCTAGTATTTGAGTATTATTAGACATGAGATAATAATATATAGAATAGTATTGGATATCATTTTTTATCACTAGTCAAACGCGAAATATGCGTTTTAAGATGAGCGAGATATCTGAATAAGGTATAAAAGTCCTTGAAGTAGTTCTACCCTTGCTACTTTATCGACTCTGGTATTCTACACACCTTGATATCTGAATAAGCTATAAAAGTCGTTAAAGCAGTTCTACTCTTGCCACTTCATTGACTCTGGTATTCTACACACCTTGACACATATAAAAAATACTTCATTGTTGGGCAACTCTGGAATCTAGAAAGCAGTGAATCTTGACAATTTAATTCTATCACAATTTTTATGATATATTTCATGAATATTATCAGTTATTTTTTCTTTCTTCGAAACGGCTGCTCAGAATTGCTCACAAAATCGTGAAAATGTGTAAAATCTATGTATACACATTTAGAGAAATTTCATCCCATTTGGAGAGATTTTATTTCTCAACATTTTCCGCCCAGCCAAATCTTATGGGGTTTTTAGAAACTTTGAGATGATTTTTCTCAAAATCGGTCCGACCGATTCTTTCCAAAAACTATACAGTTCTAAGTTCGATGAGTTTGCGTGAGCAAAAAAAGTTTCATGTTCATCAGTTAACCCTTGCGACATGTGGAGTGCTTACAAAAAAAAAAAAAAAAAAACACAGACAAAGTCCCATAAGAGTGGGATGGAGACTTCGCTACGCTCATCAATAAGTTGTATCCGATTTGAAAAAAAATTGTTTCATATATTTCCAATACATGTTTCTAACAAATATAGAATAAATTGTATTTGATTGCTTTTGAGAATATAAAAGTGTTATTTCGAAAAATGAGGAAGTAATGGTTTTCGTGAAAACTAGGTATACCAACAAGATGGCTGTATAACGAAGGCAATGATTGCATCATTCAATAGTTTCGAAATTAGAGAATGTGTATACTTTCATATAAATGTCTCGTTTATCTTACAGCGCCTATTTCCTTAGTCACTGTTTCCATTGACAAACGGATGAAGATAAATTATGGCACCCTATAACCCGTACGGCCTTAACATTTGTCACATACATAATACACAATACAAAATATTTAACAATTTTAAATTCAAGGACTGGTATCAAGAAGCCTAACTGAATAGTTATTCAACGATTAACTCAAGTCGAACAAAACTACATTGTGATTGCAATTACATTGAAACCGGTACATGCAGCTGAGTGGTTAGCGCACTTGCTTCGTGTGACCCGGGAGGTGAAGGGACATATCGGACCCGGTTCGATCCCCACCACCGTCCATCTTTACAGGGTGTTTTCGTGGTTTCCCTCTGTTGTCTAGGCTAATGCCGGGATGGTTCCCACAATATAGGCCACGACCGCTTCCTTTCCACTATCCTTCCCATTACCCATAGAACCTTCATCTCACCATCCCATCATCTCATTAATCATTCATCCGACGCCGATAGATCTTAGATCATTACAGTGCGTCGTTAAAACCCAATATAAAAAATAAAAAAATTACACTGGATGAGCACCCATGTACGCAGTAGTGCAGCTGTTTTACGAAACTACCAAATATACCAAAATTTCATGTATATATGTTTTTGTTTTTGTATTGTGTGCATTTCATGATCTTTTATGTTATCCTCGACTATTCATACGATTCACTTTTAAATGTTCCATTACATATTGTAAAACCACTTGAACGAAAATGAAAACAAATAAATAATTGTCAAGTAGTAATTACGATGGTGCCAAGTATTTGGGGTTAGAACACCACCTCTACTGATATAGCGTATCTGAGTGTACTACTAACATTGCAATTACGATATGTTTTTTGTTAGGCTGTAGTTTTAATATGTATAACTTATGTACTGTATATATGTATGTGATAATGTTGGTGAATAATAAATGAAAATGATAGAATACATTATTTTGATCAGAAAGTTATATTTTAGAAATAATGACAGCTCACAAATCAGCAGCATGCTATTTCAGATTGGTCTGAAATAGAGAGCGTACCAACGGCTAGCGCGGGTAGTCTAACTTTACAAGCATGTTCGTTACTCGGAATGACTGTAAATGCTTTGCTTGTATAATTTACATGTAAATGATGTACTCGAGGGATAGGTGGCAGTGACTTTGAGGTAGCAGTGGCGTATAAAAATAGTATTCAAGATTTTGTATGTTTTTTAGTATGTCATGATTTTATATTTCATGTTATTTTGATTCTGGTATTAGTTTTCACTAATTTACCCCTAATTGTGATGGCATTAAATATAAGCCATTAACTTACTTTTTACCAGTCAAATTATAGCATAATTTCATAATTATATTCAAAATATTATATACAAATATGTGGATAAATGAGACATTTGAATTTATTGACAAAATGATCTTCAATGTGATTGTGTTTTTGATTTTGTGAATTGAAACAAATAATACATGAATTCAGGGTTCACTAAAGATGTGATATATGTCATACAGCAAAACTGAAAATCTTATTAAATAAGATAATTGCATATATGGGAATTTTTGTCTACACATCAACCAGTTGAACAAAATATAAAAGTCTGCTACGAGAAAGGAGCCATATAAGGAGACAAAAATCATTGAAAATTTAAAGGACATCACAAGTCCGAGGCCAGATTAATGACGACATATATTTCCATAACTCCAAATAAAACTAGAACCATCATCCCAATTTCAGAAATTATATATTTTTTTGTCCTCCAAAGAGCATGAGTCATGACGTAGACATGTCCGATTCTATACAGTAACATAATATTGACCGAGTAATATCTACATCACAATTCTAAAAAAATCAGGGGTCTTGAAGACGAATGAATGAATTATAATTTCTAAAATTGAAATGGTAAATTCCAGATTTGTCCAAAATCAATGAAAAATTATCGTCATCATTGATTGCAATCTAGTTTCAATGTTGTGATGACCTTTAATTTACTCGATCACGCACCCCCGTGTAACACCACTGTCTAAGACCATGTTTCATCTTGTTTCGACCATGTGGACGATTGAAGGGGCAAGAGAGAGAGTGAGAGAGAGAGAGAGAGAGAGAGAGAGAGAGAGAGAGAGACAAGATGAGAGGTGATGTCGTCATCCCATGGGTTTCTCGATTATAGACAAGTCAACGTTTTAATTAGGGGTTCGAATCCCACGTCCACATCTCGTAGTCAACATCGTATTTAGATAGATGTCAAGTCGTTGCGGGATCGAGACACCAGTAGCAGATGCTAGTGGATAGAAGAGACGGTCGATCGGAACTATTGATAGTATAGCTCGTGTTTGCATTAATGAGGGTAGATTAGTTTTGAGAATGGTTTGGATATTCTACTGCCCGGTTTACACATCTAATATATAATAGATGGTCTAACTGAACTATGTCTGGTTTAATTAAGTTTATATATATATATATATATATATATATATATATATATATATATATATATATATATATATATATATATATTTATTCATATCCGTATATATATATATATATATATATATATATATATATATATATATATATATATTTATATTTATTCATATCTGCATATATATATATATATATATATATATATATATATATATATATATATATATATATATATATATATATATATTTATATTTATATTTATTCATATGTGCATATATATATATATATATATATATATATATATATATATATATATATATATATATATATATATATATGAATATTTGTGATCAGATATATTTTCACATAGGCCTACACCATCTCAAAATGAACGTGGAGTTTGTTTCATTTTAATTCATAATAATATAATTCAATTACGGATGCACTTTGAAGTTGAACATGATTCAATTACTAATCAATTGATTGAAACTTCACTCGAACAATGAATGGAACATAATTATTTATCAAAATCGAACAATATGTTGAGATTAGCTAAAAAGTTGGACATACAAATAACATTGGTGGAAGTGCCGGTTCTGTTACACATAGCAGAGAACAAAATTACAATTTTTTTTTTTTTTTTTTTTTTTAATAACATCGAAACTTGATACAAAATCATTGTTCCCCAATTAAGGCTATGACAAATTCTACGAGAAAAGTTGTGAATAAGTTCTTAATTACTTCTCGCTCCACTCACTCATCACATATCTGCACGCACACACGCACATTCGCATACCTTACACAATATTAATCAGTTCATTAACCCGGATTGTTGTATATTATACTATAATTGTCGATAAAATAGATTGCTTCTCTACCGCCAATGATAGGTCTGCATTAAACTGGTCAGTTCTTATACCGCATGAGTTAATCTTTAGCATTGACAACAGAGGTCCGGCTAGATAACTTAGTCATTAACTAAGGTCAAACAAAGGGACTATGACCCTTTTGTTTCTGCTACGAATGCATGATAGACGTTATAGATAGTATTATTATATTAGTTGTTTATATTGTCATTTATTAATGTAGGTCATAAAAGCTATTTAAATGTAGATAAGATAAATGCAAAGTACTAGATACAAAATTGTGAGGTTTCTACGCTAAATTAGTTTTTAGGAATTTTGATTTTCATTTCATAAATAATGGGTAATATTTGAAAATTTGTTGTGTTCAAGTATTTCTATGCAAAATTTATTTATTACGGTTGTCGATCCGAAGAATTTTTCATATAAGGTAGAGATCGATTCACAATTGCATCGTCATAATATATAACTATAGTATAATCATAACAAGTACCTGACTTCTATGTTTTCAATTATAATTCACCAGTGGTATTTCTTCGTTCATTTAATTTTTTTTTTTTTTTTAATAACATCGAAACTTGATACAAAATCATTGTTCCCCAATTAAGGCTATGGATGAAAGATAGGATCGTTTGGACGGGGCACCACAAGGGCGATCTTACCACCCCATTTTGATTATTTAAAACTAATGGTCTTCAACACCAGGACTGCGCTGTCTGTGACCATAATTTTTCGCAGTAGATAAAAGTCTTTCAGTATAAACACACGAATGTTGATATCTTCCACTTTGAACTAAGTCTCTTGGGCAATGATTAATTACTTCTTTCCCTTGACAGCAGATGTGAAATTGATCATTATACAAAAAGCACAAATTAAATTAGTGATAGGCCTATAATGTTATAATTAGGCCTATCGCTCTACTAATTAATGGTCGTGGCCAATTAGTACTTCATCCAAGCATTTGCTTCGAGGACTGTGGGAAACCACGAAAAACCACGTCAGGATGGATAAAAAAAGGTGTTTGTTGGTCTTGAGCTTTTTCTTCCAACTTCTTCTCTTCTTTTCTTCTCTTCTTGTTGTGTTTGATATATATGTTTTTTTTTCTTCTTCTTACTTCTTTTTTCTTTCTCTTTTTTTCTCTCTTTCTCTTTTTTTTCCCCTCTCTTTTCCTTTATTCATTCATTCATTTCTTCTCCTCATTCCATTTCATTTTTTTACTTCATCTTCCTTTTGTCTTTCATTCATTAATTAATTTATTTTCATTTTTATTCTTTTTCATTTTTTATTTTCTTTTTTTCTTTTTTTTCTTTTTTAATTTTTTTTTAATTTTTCTTCATTTTCCTTCATTTTTTTTTCATTTTTTTTCATTTTTTTCATTTTTATTTTCATTCTTCTTTCATTTTTTTTATTATTTTTCATTTTTTTTATTATTCTATTCTTTATTATTATAACTCTATTCTTCAGGCTTTCATCAATTCTTTTAAATTATTTGAATTACTATTCACATAATAATTTACTTATATATCCATTTATTTTTCACGTATTCATCTTTTTATTCATTATTATTCATTTTTTTTGTCCATGTTCATTTTACATGATTTTCGTTATTCAATAAAAAAAAATGTAAATAATGTGGACAGTCAAGATTGTATATGTTATACCTCGTAGAAATACGGTTATTCATGTATACATAGCATGTATACTGAGTGCTAAACATTATTCATCCATACTTTCACAAGACTTTTTCGACCCAAGTAACGCGTTTAACCTCACAAACATAAGATGAGTGAGCATCACAAACTATAGTGAAATTTCATAAGAATTAGGGGGTCTTCATAAACATTCACCAAATGATTAGGGTACTCAGCTACAGCTAATCAATTGTGTAGTTTTTATTCAAATGACGCTATCCAATATATTCACTCATTGTATATTTACTTGACTATTTTGGGTATTTATTTTTTAGTATTCAGATATTCTGAGAATGCATTTTCTCAATGTTATTCAATTTTTTTTTTTTTTTTAATAACATCGCAACTTGATACAAAATCATTGTTCCCCAATTGAGGCTATGGATAAAAGATAGGATTGTTTGGACGGAGCACCACAAGGGCGATTTTACCACCCCATTTTGATTATTGATGAGCGTAGCGAAGTCTCCATCCCACTCTTATAGGGCTTTGTCTGTGTGTTTTTTTTTTTGTTTGTTTTTTTTTTTGTTTGTAAGCACTCCACAGGTCGCAAGGGTTGACTGATCAACATGAAACTTTTTTTGTACACGCAAACTCATCCAACTTAGAACTGTATAGTTTTTGGGATGAATCGGTTGGACCGATTTCGAGAATCATCATCTCAAAGTTTCTAAAAACCCCATAAGATTTGGCTGGGCGGAAAATGTTGAAAAATAAAATCTCTCCAAATTGGATGAAATTTTCTCTAAATGTGTATACATGGATTTTACACATTATTACGATTTTTCAAGCAATTCTGATCAGTCGTTTTGAAGAAAAAAAATAAAATGACTGATAATATTCTTCAAATACATCATACAAATTGTGACAGAATTAAGTTGTCAAGATTCACTGCTTTCTAGATTCAAGAGTTGACCAACAATGAAGTATTTTTTATATGCGTCAAGGTGTGTAGAATACCAGAGTCAATGAAGTGGCAAGAGTAGAACTACTTTAACGACTTTAATAGCTTATTCAGATATCAAGGTGTGTAGAATACCAGAGTCGATAAAGTAGCAAGGGTAGAACTACTTTAAGGACTTTTATACCTTATTGAGATATCTCGCTCATCTTACAACGCATATTTCGCGTTTGACTAGTTTAAAACTAAAGCACTTCAACACCAGGCCTGCGTGCTTAATTGTGACAAATTGTGCTCACTCAGTTGGCTCAGACCAATTTCTGGGTATTTTTGATGAGCGTAGCGAAGTCTCCATCCCACTCTTATAGGGCTTTGTCTGTGTTTTTTTTTTTTTTTTGTTTTTTTTTTTTTTGTTTGTAAGCACTCCACAGGTCGCAAGGGTTGACTGATCAACATGAAACTTTTTTTGTACACGCAAACTCATCCAACTTAGAACTGTATAGTTTTTGGGATGAATCGGTCGGACCGATTTTGAGAATCATCATCTCAAAGTTTCTAAAAACCCCATAAGATTTGGCTGGGCAGAAAATGTTGAAAAATAAAATCTCTCCAAATGGAATGAAATTTTCTCTAAATGTGTATCCATGGATTTTACACATTATTACGATCTTTTAAGCAATTCTGATCAGTCGTTTTGAAGAAAAAAAATAAAATGTCTGATAATATTCATAAAATATATCATACAAATTGTGACAGAATTAAGTTGTCGAGATTCACTGCTTTCTAGATTCAAGAGTTGACCAACAATGAAGTATTTTTTATATGCGTCAAGGTGTGTAGAACACCAGAGTCAATGAAGTGGCAAGAGTAAAACTACTTTAACGACTTTAATAGCTTATTCAGATATCAAGGTGTGTAGAATACCAGAGTCGATAAAGTAGCAAGGGTAGAACTACTTTAAGGACTTTTATACCTTATTGAGATATCTTGCTCATCTTACAACGCATATTTCGCGTTTGACTAGTATATCATCATTTGTGATTGAGATGAATAAATTGATGGAAACAAAACGCGATGATTTTATAAAAGTGGACGATTGTTATTCTGTCTTTTACTCTCCGCTTTCTTATACCACTCAGTTTCTCGCTCATTTCTCCATCGTCATTTATATTCATTCGCATTAAGAGTGAATAGGATATTCAGCAAAATATTTTTTGTTTGGTGATAACTTTTGAATAGTAAAAGATATCAACAATCTAATAGAGACGGAACACATGTATTTGTAATATTTCAAAGGTGATAAAAGTAAAAATTATTTACCTCATTCTGCAAGATTTCCACAGGTAAACAGCTGGAGATGTGTTCTTCCAGCAGCATGTATATCTGAAAAAATTAGGTAATATAAAATAAATAGATTTCAATTTTATCATCTCGAAGGTATTGAACATATCTGTATTTCATCTTTATTGATTTTTTTGTCATTATTATTATTTTATTGTCACAAATTAGATTATACCTTTCAAAAAGTATAATTTTTCAAAAACCTTTCAGAAGTTACCACCAAAAAACTGATACTACGCTATATCCGACTCTAACGCGCTCTTAAATACCTATCCCTCGAAGCAATTATATCAACTCACTACCAACTCAAAATATCCGACACCACCATTTTGTCACGATTACATCCCTTCAATCCATCATTAACAATAATTTCCACCTGTAACTTGGGAAATAGCCCCAAGCAATCTCATCCTCTGCATGTATATGTATTAAAACTAACCATTTCCCTTAATGCTTTGATACTTCACAGAAACATGTAGACGTTTTCACATCTACATCCAAGCTTAGTTAACTAATCTATTCGGGACCCCCGGTTAATATTATGGATATTGTCGAATGACGGTGGTTTAGGAATGTTTTACGGGCAAATTTCAGATATATAGTGTGCAACCTGGCCGGCTACTTTGTATAATTAAAGTGAGCGTCGAATTAACGTGGGCATGGAAGGTGTTTGGTGGGTAAGGGGTTCAAGGATTTGGAGGTAGGGGAGAGAGGTGAACGTTCATCGCCCACATTGACCCGGCGTTTGGGTTAATACTGTTTATAAACTAGATATATTGTGGTTATTTTGAACTACATTTTTAACGACTTATTGAAACAACTATGTTACGAATAATATATATATATATTCATATATTGAATAATATATATATATATATATATATATAAATATATAGGTCTATGAATGTGTCCTGAATATTACAAGCATTAGTCCTTTCAGGTTGAACCGTTCTAGAAGATCAGATTTTATATATAAAACAAAATTGAAATCGAAGTGTTATAATTTTGATGATATTGTGATTGTTGAGTGTGAATTTTCAATGAGATGATGAGTCTGATGATAGAGATATAGTATTTTACTACACCGTGAAATATATTGCTATGGCGAATATTTTCTTTCTTTTTTTTCATGTTGGTACCATTATTAATAACACAATATAAATCAAGGTACCGTGCGTGATAAATATATCAATAATTATAATATCATAGATTGAGGTCGACTATATGAAGAAATCAATTTTACCAAGAAATTATTTATAGCCATAGTGTAGAGTTCTGAATGATAAGTTCCATGAATTACCATGTGATAGATAGAAATTGATGTGCATTTAAATCAAAACCTGCTGAAACAATGAAAACGTGTTAACGCCCCCTTAACATTGGATTGGCGATAACATAAAGCATTTGGGAACACTAGCCTTGCAGAGATATCTTATTTTGTTTTCAAATTTGTTAAGGATTGGATAAACTATAAATCTAGGAAAACACAAACCATTTTTGTGTGGACGAAGATTCAAAAGATACAAATAGAATATTTAATTCTTTTGATGGATTTACAATAATAATATTGAGAATACACACCGGCACATGTAGCCCAGTGATAACGCGTACACTCCATGTACCCGTGAGATGAGATGAGGGTAGATACGGCCTCGGTTCGATCCCCATCACCCTTCATATTTACACAGATTTTTCGTGGTTTCATAAAAGGCCTGGGCGTGGTCTGAGCAAATACCGTCATGGTTCCTACTTTAAATGCCAGGACCGATTCTTTTTCACTATACTTCCAATTAGATTTTAGATTTCTTTATTGATTCACAGGATTTTCCATTCACAGAAATGTCAAATATATGGCAAGTAAATTTACACAAATGTTCTATACAATGTATAGAAGTATATACATGGATATAATCTGAATTATAGTAGGCCTACATAGAAACAAAACAAAACATCCAAAACATAGGAATGAATGAATGATGGAGTTTTAAGGGGTGTCGACAATGAGGTCATTTTGCGCTCCAAAACATGGGATAAAATTGACCACACTGTAATATAAAGTGAAACTCATTCATTATACATTAAAATCTTTCATACCATATACTGGTTCGGTAATAATGAAATCTTTCAGTTGTTGTTCAAACACCTTCATATTCTTTTGCATTTTCAATTTGTCAGGTAAATTATTATATAAGAAACTAAGAACTAATATAATATAATAACTAAGAAACTGTCTCATCTCCAACTACATCATCTCATTAACCACTGACCCAACGCCAAAGAATCTTTAGTTCACGTAAGAATGCAAATTCAATCGAAAATATATTTTAAAAATGCACTAATCCAATTTCCCAGAAATTAACGTCTCATATTCTTTGCTTTATATTCTCTTTCATTCCTCTTATATTCTATTATTCTTCGCTCACTCATCAATGATACAAGATTATTTAACTCGTTTTCCCTCCCCCTTTTAGAAATGAAGGCCTGTATGTTGTATTGTTCGAAGCCTGGGGAGGTGGTGTGCGTTAAACGTTTTATTCTATCAACCTGATTAAACAGTTATATCCATTTGCAGGAACGATGGAGAAAAGCTTTCTACTTAACTACCCTTGTCCACGTGCAATGCTATTATCTACATAATATAATAAACAAGGACAACCATATACATACACTTTTTGTTTTGGGTTGAGTTTACGAAAAATAGAAGAGTGTTAATAGAAGAACACGCAAATACGCATACCTGTATTTGATTACTATAGGAAAACGCAGGATGGGCGAGATTTATATGAAAGGTAGACCGACTGCAGAGAGTGGTAAAGCGTTGATACGCCTCGATTTCAAATTCATCAACTCTCTGCTTACATGATTTACCTATTGATGATTTTAATTGCTTCAGGATCCAATTGGTTCAACCTGTTTGTAACCTTTTAATGATTCGCTTGATAGAGCTCTTTGATTGATATAAAAAATAATACGTATCAATTTTCATCATCAAAACGGCTCATCCAATATATGTGAGCCATGGGAATAATGTATATCGTTCGTGTGCTCAAATTAGTTATAAATTCAGATTCATTCATTCCGAGTGATGTTTTTTCATAATTTTTCCTCTATTCTTATGAGGATTTTCAAAATTTAAAAACTATTTTTCTCAAAAGTGGACCGATTGCGTCTCAAAACTGTACGATATTGACTTAGACGATGGCATATACTAAGATGCATCAAGTTTTTTTGCTCAGCTACGGACAGAAAAAAATCTTCAAGTTACGGAAAAATTGAGTCTTCGCTTCGTTTCAAAAATCATCCTTCAACTGATCCTTAGAGATGGCCAATTGTTTGTTTTCGAATGATCACCGAGTATTTTGACCAACCAAACTTGATTTCACTCTACAACTCGATTCACTGCCAACTATATATTTGTTGCGCTTACCAATGGTACATGAGTGATTGATAAAATCAATGCCATCCACGCTATCCGGATTGGGGGGGGGGGAGGGGGAGTATGCGGGGAGAGGATGCCATCCCCTTAATAGGAAATTGTCACTTACACCATCCTTCAGAAATAACATTTTAGTTAACCTCCCCCCCCCCCCCATAAGAAATGTACGATTTTTCATAAATATATCATGAGTTCTCACAAGGAGTATGCCAACGGTAATTATTCTTTCTCCGATATATAGTATTGTATTGTATTCAGGTCTACAAATATTATTTGAACAAATCATTCTTAAAGTGCTTAAAACATTCTTAAAATCATCTTCCAGTTCCGATTTTTTCTTGTCGTCCGACACGATTTTCCCAACTGGCCAATCACAAGCCAGTATTCACCTAAACAACATGGCGGTTCACGACACCGTTACGGTACCGATTCGGTGTCGTGATTATATTGACTCGACTACAACTTTCGTCGGCCGAAACTACGATTTTACCGGAAGTTACACTCACATTCCTCACATTCGAAGAAGCCTGTGAGTTTAAAGGTAATGAAGGCTATGGCTATGACGTCACAAAAAAGTTAATGTGCAGCCAAGTGGGAATAGGCATGACAAAAATCGTTCGGAAACGGTCTCTTTGATTATAATGTGTCATTAAAATTCACATTATAAATTTACAAATTCGATCTAGCTCTGTTCATTGACGTCACCAAGCAGAACTACTCGTGGTTGGAGCAATAACTACTGATTGAGGGGCAATAATAACAGCATCATATTGGCAATCTTAGAGCTATATGAAGAACTAAGTTGGAACCAGTTTTACGAAATCTTGGTGCAGAAATTATCAACGTGGAAATAGCTCTAAGTGGCAGTTCAAAGAATCACCATGATCACCTATGCTATTTGTTTTCGCAAACTCTCAAATAAAGACTATCTAGACTTGGTAATACCGGGCTTCAGTCAGGTATAACTAACTTTATCTCGAGGTACATAAATAACATAACCAAGGGTGATGGTAAGTTAATCCGCTAACTATCGCTTTCACCAACCATCAGTTTGTAGAAGCGGAACTAAAACGCCTATCTCATTAGTTGTATAGAAAAATGTAAAATTATGTAAAATGAAAAAATATTATGAACAACAACAACAACAACAACAACAACAACGACGACGACGACGACGACGACGACGACGACGACGACGACGACGACGACGACGACGACGACGACGACGACGACGACGACGACGACGACGACGACAACAACAACAACAGCAACAACAACAACAACAACAACAACAACGACGACGGCGACGATGACGATATCAACGAGATCCGCATGAGTGACACAGTTCGCGATGATCCTAATTGCGATGAACAGAGGCGGTTCAACATGGCAATGAAATGTAGCATGTTCACATTATCTGAATGTAATTCACATGTTGAACGATTATAACTTTATTGTAATATCAATATTTCATACTTCACATACCACATTTAAATACAGTAATATCCACGAAGCATTATACACTTCATACATGTGTTACCAACAGCTGTGTAAATTAGCAGTACAGTTTGTTTTAGGAATACATGCGATTACGTAACAAGAGTATATTGTTATATTAAGTTTAGACTGTGGATAGTAATTATGTTATTATCTCGTTATGCAATGTGAATTACAGCTCGGAAATGTTTCATTGGAAGTTATTGTGATTACTATACTTGATGTACGTAGCAGCATATCAAACCATCGAAAAAACCAATCGTTCGAAATCCCATTTCATCGAAAACCCATATATTCGATAACCCATTTCTTCGATATTTAATTCCCATCGACAGAACAAATCATCGAAATCCCATAGCTTCGAAAACCGAACACATCGAAATATCAAATCTTCGAAAACCCAAATCATCGAAATTCCATTTATTCGAAAACCCATTTCATCGACAGTACGAACATTTGGGTTTTCGAACATTTGGGGTTTCGAATGAACGGGATTTGGAAAATATGGTAGACTATGTATATATCCTATATAACGACATCAGAGTATTAACGGAAGAGGAATGGGAAAATACGGCCCTTCCACCAAAATACTGATCTTGCTCTATCAATTCAGCTCTGCCTGTATCGAAGGGGAAATGTCCATTATCAACCGAATAATTGTAGAAATTTCGATAATTAGATTTGATCTCGCTTCAACTTCAAGGAATAACCGCATTTGAAAGATGCAATTGCGTTTCTTGTGAATCTTGTCTGGACAAAAGGGAATACAAAGAAGTACAAGGGGAGGGGTGAGAATGGAAATGGAAAGAGTGGATAGAGAAGTAGGGAAATATGGATTCATTCAAAGAACGACGCGGGAATGGAATGAATTGGAAGAAGATATAAGGAATAACCTAGATTATTGTTTTAAGAAGAGAGCTAAGAAAAAATAACAATGTATGATTTTATGGAGTGGGCTATGTTTGTTTGTTTTCCTTCAATTTCATGAGAGTAATCATTACCATCTGTTTTAAGAACAATCTGTAATTAATAAATCAAATACAAATACGAAGAATATAATGGAATATAATGATGATTTCCATGTTGTTTTGTTAATGGAAAAACATTCTGCTCTAGTGAACACAAGTATAAGACAACAATACTGCCACATAAATTTGTTAGATATTCCAAGTATTTTGTTTATAAAACTAACAAATCATTACACTGAAATACATCATTTGGAATGTTAGCGATTGTTCCATGAAACGTCAAAAACAAATCACGTTTGGACCCACTTTCAATATGTATTCCAACAAACATAAATATGATTATTGGAGGAGAATGGATTTATGTATTTACGTACTGCCATTTAAGTATTATAGCAAGGGTCTGGATGAAACGATGGATTCAAAAGTCTTCCTCTTCTGAAACTTCACATATGTTGTTACCCTCGTTGAATCTATACTTGCAGTTATCCACACAAAAACGTTTTCACCAACAAAATCAAACAAATATCACCGTTATATAACTGTAGTAGTATTTATATTTTTGGATTATTACTATGATTTTTCTTCGTCTATGTCGCCCCAAGCGGACGCTGTTGTTGTTGTTGTTAGGTACGAGATTCACGAAAAAAACAGCAACTGCATCTCTCAAAAGAGTTTTATCCGCCAAGTTGCAGATATAGATTAAGGGAAATTACCAAATTTGTCACCATTATTTAATTATAGTAGACACCCTTCTTCATTCATTTATATACATGTGAAAAGCGTAAAAGTGGAATATTCATCAAATTTTTCTATTTTTTCTCTCTCGACTCGCACTTTTAACACTCATCCACGATCTAACTAAAAGTTTAACGATGCCGATCGACCGTCTCAATCCAATAACAGGGGGACGATTTGACGTGTCGATCCCTCATCAGTATAGTTGGCAACTTCAGAACACCTGCGGCGCACCTGTTGCCTAAACGCGTCGTACGCGCGACAAACGGGGGAAAGTTAACGCGTAATCTATTACACTTTTTTAGTACAGTTTATAACAAAAAAAACTGTTATAAAATGACGCATGAAAATAGCGCCGAGAATAGCGTTTACTGGTCACTGAAATGATGTGTGGTTCGAAAACTGTTCGCATTATTTCTTCTTCATTACTGTATACTATATTATATATTATTATATATTTATATTATATTATTATTATTATTATCAACTGTTTCTATTCTTATTCCGCGTATAGCTTTCCAGATGTTTATTTTAAATGACCATGAATGTAATATGTTAACAGTTTGTAGACCCACAGACAAGTCGAATCTTATGTGACTTTGTGGGCCTACGTTATTATCATAATGTACTATTATAACATGTAAATAAAACGCCTTGAAAATTTTTTTTTAATATTATTATTATAATTATTTTCATTATTTATTAGTGTTGCATCACTATGTATATAACGAAGCAAGAATAAAATGATCTGAAATTAGAAATTGAATCGAATTGACATACTAAAACACTAAAACTTTCTGACTGTGTTTTTCTACGAACAAAATGAACATAAGGAGTTTAAAAGATCGTGATATATTCGCCAAGTTATTTATGGAATTGAAATAACAATTATTGTTGCCAAGAGAACAGGTTAATGATAAATTGCTCATCACGATCATGCCTACGATATGGGCAAGTAGCAAACCAATAACTAACATTTTATACGGACAGCACATAGGCCCATTGATGAGATTCAAATTTGGATGAATGTACAGATATGTATAGACATCATTTACAATTGTAGAAACTATGGATACACATTATAGATATGGTATTATCGAGATTCTGAGTATCCCCTCACTTGGAGGGGAACCCCCACAAAACCCTTCACTTCATTTATTTCAGACCTAATGCCTTTAATATATTTTATTTTATTTAAAACCCCCAAAAAAGTGTGTGTATTTATATATATTATATATATATATATATATATATATATATATATATATATATATATATATATATATATATATATATATATATATATATATACATACATATATTTTGTCCGTATTATATATATATATATATATATATATATATATATATATATATATATATATATATATATATATATGTATATATATATATATATACATACATATATTTTGTCCGTATTATATATATATATATATATATATATATATATATATATATATATATATATATATATATATATATATATATATATATATATATATACATTGGAGAAATCAAAAATCATATTAAAAACAAAGATCAATCTATAATGAAAAAAATATAGAATTATGTACTATTAATATTAATAATATAATATAATATTGATTGAAACGAAAAAAGATAATATCGCCTAGTTGAATTAGTACGCCTTGTGAAGATACCATCTGAAGAATATGATGTGCCAGTATCATAAAAAGCAGCGTAAAAAAGATCATTCAATAATGCAATTATTATCGATAACAAGATGCGTACCGGTAATAAGAATTCCAAACGACTGATATCCTTTTCACTGATGTGCTTAGATTGAGTTTCACTTCGGACATTTTGAAAAGATTCAAGTGCACATTTGATCGATGATTTACAAACTCTGAATATAAAACTAATGGCTTGAAGGGAATACCCTATTCGATGAAACTTGGCTCCACCACCAAAACCTTTATCGATCATGTTAAGCTTCTAAGAGACCGTGGAAGCAAAGCAATTAAACACTTTATATTCAAGTAAGGATTACGCAAGCTCTAATTAATATTCAATTATCCGATTGTCAATAATAAATTATCTGTGTACTGAAATTTGGTTCTGTATAAGGTCTAGTAGGTTTATTTGCAGAAACGCAACATCATTCAAACTGTAATCAAGCATCCTTCTTTCATCCCCCGCTATTTTGAGCAAGTTTCTTTGAAAAAAAAGAATTTGTTTTATTTTCGTCCTGCGCCCCAGTCATCTCTCTTTCTCTCTCTCTCACTCACTTAGAGCCACCCCCCACTGGATCCTACGTCACACGACCACATACCACGATCGATCCCCTCCTCCAAACACGTGGTCCTCCCGCGCAACCACCCACCCCCCCCCCCCTCACCACCCATAATCCTCCCCAATGACGACAAACTTGTTGCATTTTACCATGTACCATGTTCAATCTAGAAACTACATTCTTCATTTCACGCGTACTGCAGGGTTGACACACCCGATCGTTTAGTGTTAACGAATAAGGGAGACGGTCGATCGGGACTGCCAACACGCACATGCATTGAAATGGAATGACGTATATTATCCGTCATTCCCTATCGAGAAGATTTATCATTTTTAATCAAGTTGACATAAAAATGGAAGTGAATAATATTTGTTGGAACGGAAATAACTCTGTTTTTCACGTCTGCAGATATTCACCATCAACCGAATTTATTGCTGCAATGTGTACATACGTATCGTATACGATTTTTTTTAATGAATGGTGGTCATAATTTTGAGTAGCAAAAACACAGAAGCCTTCGAATGTTTTGTGGTTCGATATTATTTTTGAAATGAATTTTCTCTTTCGTGATTAAACAATATATATCGATATCTTTGTATTTTTTAGCCTATTGGGAGGGAATAAACTTTCTCTCTACGATCTTATCGTTCAGTTCAGGAAAGAATCTTGTTGTTTCATTACAGTACTCGGTGTAACGATTGAGGGACACGCGAAAAATCTCGGCTATGGAATGGGTGCTGGTGGAAATCGAATCTTGCTCGCCCATTTTTTTTTAAAAAAGATTTATGTTCAAAGCTTAACTGGAAGATAATATTTATAGCTGAGGTATCTAAATGTCTCTGACTGGAAGTTTATCTATCTTCTAGTTATAATCTATAGGCATACATATTTGGTAGTACCGGGGCTGAGTACACTAGCTTGACAGGATATTGGAATGTTTAACCAGTAGAATAATAAATAAAGATACGGATAACATCAAGTTGTGGCTTACTGATTATGAGTATGGTCATGGCCGGCGGAGGACTAACAATATTGAGGGGTCAAGATTTATAAAATGGTCACGTTTTTTATAGTTAGACCTATCACATGATTTTTTTGGGGGGGGAGGGGGAGGTCAGCCGACCTCCTAATCCCTCGGCTCCACCACCCCCCAAGTACGGTGATGATGATTATTGTTTGCTTAACGATCTCTCCAACAGCTAGCTTATACGGGAGTACGAATGAGCAGGTGTGAATGAAACTATGAAGTGATGATAAGTGAAAGCACTTTTACAACAACCCTTGAAGTGCTTTGTTCAATCGATCCTAAACTTTCATCCTTTGTCTTCATAGGGAAACAAGGGCTTTGTATCAAATAGGCGATGTTATTTATTTATTTATTATAGATTACAGCTTTGGACCATTGGTCCGGAAAATGTTGACGAAAAATTAATAATGTTGGTAATGATTCAACCATAGAATATATCTTCATTTATTTGAATCAACTTTAACAGAAGCACAGGCTCAATAGATACATCAAATCAGACAGATACAGTGACAGATACATGCAATATGAACAAACAGATTACCGATTAAAATCTCGTGATGAAACTCAACCTGTTGAAACTACATGGCATCGCACAATCGTTGATTAAATACCAACACACAGTACAAAGACGAGATGAAGTAGAGAAACTCTTGTAAGCCCGTAGTTCAAAGAGACGTCATAACCAGGTACCATTATTATTATGTATTATTATTGATGATTATTGTTTGCTTAACGACCCCACCAACAGCTAGGTTATACAGGAATACGAATGAGCAGGTGATTCTGAAACTATGATGTGATGATATGTGAAAGAACATCTATAAAAACCCATGCCTTATGCGAGACTCGAACCCACGTCCAAAGGTGGCTTCAGTTTCTGAAGCGGTGCCTCAGCTGACCGAGCTACCGAGGATGGCCAATTATTATAAGAACCAAGATAATTTTGGAACAATCACAGTACAAGTATTTTCAAACGTTATATATACAGGATTTGTGAGAAAAAGTTGAACTGAGTACACAGTACAATCAGTCAGACGGCAAGTATTTTCAATTTTTTTTTCAAAATTTGAATCTGAATATCTGAATACTTCAACTATATCCTACACCCTGACATCTTAATTTGCATTAATTTAGAAACAAAAACTTTTTGTAAAGTTTTCAATGTACATTTTTTCCAAAAATGGTCAAGTATGTCCATGCTACATGTCCATGTAGTCCATACAGTACATGCTACATGATGCTGGAAATTAATTGAACGTTGAACAAAAGCAAACCCAAACCAAATAACCTAACCATAAATTATGAATCCAGAATATATCAATTTTAATTTCACATCTTGTAATTAATGTTTGTATATATTTTAGTATCATTTAAAATCCCTTCGATGGAAAAATACTCGCTGTCAGATGACACAAAATAAATATGAGAAACATGATAGAAAAAAAGGTTAAAATATACGAATATTGCAACAATACTCTATACTTTTCGAAAAAATGAATTGAGTGATTTTCCAAAGACAGAGTAATTGTAAATCAGTAGGACAAGGAAAATGGAATGCTAGCGACCTGTCAGGTTTAGTCTGCAGGTAAGGTATTACCTCGGAAACTGATTCAAGTCTGACTAGGGTTCAAGTCCCGTATAAGATTTTTTTTTAAACATAAATTATCTACCATCCGTTTGTTCGTAATCTCAAGAAAACTAGTTATTAGTGGGATCGTTGTGTAAACAATAATAACAATTGAACTATTAATCATTGAAATAGTCTGTTTAATGAGCCGTGAAATGACAGTTGAGTTGCTATACTGTATGAAGTAATATACTGTGCATGACACGTATAGATATAATTTCTCAACCCAAGATGTAAAATACGACCAAAGCTTTAATTAAACCGTAAAACAAAGTAAAAATGATATTATTCAAGTTTTAAAAAAGTTTTATTTTATTCACAATGGATATATACATCATTAGGAGATTTTCGTTAAGCGAATTAAAAACTTAAAAGTTATATACAATATATTACCGTTAATTTTTCCTGACCTAGTTTTTTCTTTTGTGCAATTTTATAACAGTATTTCCAGTGGTGAAGTTAAACACAAAACTGAACTGTCCTTTTAGTGATTATAGAAGCTTATAATACGAAAACGTTTCTGAAGTAATAACCCCATTACACTATCTTTCATCATGGAAGATATGAAGATTCGATCCGTCAATAAAAGTATACATAGTTAATTAAACTTCAGGTGGGGTTCCAAAAACAATTAAATGAAATGGAAAAATTGAATTAATAGATGACGTTCTTTGAGGTTCGACACGACAGAATGTTTTAGCTGGTGCATAGCAGAGACGATCGATCGGTAACGGCAACATCCACGGATAAAAATAAAGAGGTTCACCTATGTTTCCCATATATAAAATAATAAAATATAAAGTTATTATTTGTTTTATGTGATGGAGCCTATAATATAAACTCAGGTGAAATGTGTTTTCAAATAGGTTTTGGTGTTAAAAATTCGTACATACATGTAAGGTTTACGGTTTAGAATACTCGCACGAGAGCAATAACGCTTTATTGTGTTTTTATTGTGATGTTTCGGTTGTGTTATGAGGAAAAACCGTGTCGAGCGTTTATGTGAACTCGAAAGTATAGAGGCAGTCATTCTGTTATTATATCAAATGTTTATAATATTATGACGTGGTTTTTAAATTAAGTCAAGTCGACATTTTCGTTCTCTCCATCAAGATGAGGTATTGAAGTGCTTTTTTACAATGAAATATCACTAAATTTTCTAAAATATACAAGATGAGTCATTTTATCATTCAGGTGAGACAATTAATTGGAAAAACATAGTGCATTTAAACATATTAACATAAAGTGCATGCAAGACCAACCGGATATTTTAAAAAACAGGACTCGTATAAACATTTACGGAACTCGAACATATAGAGTTGGTCCATAAATGTATCTAGTTTCCAAAACAATTTTCAGACTTTTACCTTCATACCTATACTTATACCTTCATATTTTCCCAACATTCAACTCGTAATACCAACAATGCATTCACGACGTTCGTGTTTTTTCCATTTATTATTATGATTTTCAGTACATTAAAAACTAAGCACAACATGATAGTGATGTTCATAAACATAAATATTATTGATTCACAATAATTATTATAAATGGTTCGCAAAAAGCATGAAATTAATTTGATATATGAATAGTGATTTAGCGCCATAAAATTGGTTGAGAAGCGAATAATATTGTAAATAATACAAGTTATACAACTTATTCATAAACCAAAGCTTGTGAGTGGGAAAGTAAGTGTTCACCAAATTTTATTGAAAATGGGATTTAACGCTGCGTCAACGACATGGTTACGTTACATCGGTCGTTTATTCATGAATAATACGAAACAAACTCGATCTACAAGCGCATGTTTTCAATCCACATTAACTTATGAAAAATCTACTTCTTAAATCGCTACATTATAATGGTATAAGGAAGTCGATTCCAGCTTGTCTGGCAATATATCCACGTAATTTGTAACGAATCTAGAACGATCACTTGTGCCCCTGTCGAGTGTGGTTGGTGGATACATGAGAGCTAAGGGTAGCCATCAACCGGGGAGAAACTCAAAACTACCCTTATTGGTTTTATAATATTGATCGGGTCCCGAGCGGTCACATTTTATCTGGGCGTTTAATACAGTACGTTTCGGTGAATTGAAGTCATCAAATGAAGCAACGTTACAAAAGTGAAGCTACTTTATGTCACAAATTACTTTCAAAGAAAGAAGAAAAAATTGCTATGAATCTAAATCTTAATTTGGAAAAGACGCATATGTTAACAACTTCATTCAGAACTTGGGTCAATTAATGATTTAAATAATAATACATACTATCATGGAAATAAATTAGGTACGAGTAATTTAAATTTCGAATGGAGAGTGTGACATTTGAAAGGTGGTCAAATAAGAAAGTTGAAAACAACAAGAGTTACAGAATTTAACTGATACGGTTATGTAAAATAAGAAACAAATTCAAGAAGGTCAATACTGAGTAATAAGAAAGTGAAGGCCGGAGTGAATGTGTACGGCTCTATCATATCTATTCTTTTCGTTATCAAAATAATCTAATTTTGGATGAATGAATATTTGGGATTTTACGGCAATATGAGAAATACTTTCCAGACAATAAACATCCTGACCTTCTTTCCGAAATACGAACAGTCAAAGGTCAATCTACTCCCATCGGTTCAATCGGTCCCATCTACTAAACTATAGGCAATAAGCTGATAATAATAATAATGATAATAATAATTTTCTTTTCATTATTTTCATTCAATAAATGTACACTATTACAGGATATTTTTCATTCTCGTGTGCCCACAAAACCCATTGAAGGTTTACTTGTGGAATAAAGTAATAATACTCTCTTCAAAGAACTTATCTTCTTTCACATGAATATGCATGATATCTAAAAGTCACGTTTAACTTTTTTTTTTTTAGAGAGAATAATGATGATGTTGAGAAAACGAGATAATGTGGAGTTTGAGAGAACCAATAATAATAATGATAATTAGTAGACCCACATACAAGTCTGTTATGACTTTGTGTGTCCACGATATTTATATATAACTCATATTTTGTGTAATAAAGAATCTTCTAAAAAAATAACAATTTTTTTTTTTTTTTTCATTAGATTCAATAACTCATACATAACACATAATACATACATACAAGATTAATCAATACGCTCTTCCACAAAGCCAAAAAGGCTTATCTGTGGGATGATGAATGAAATTAATAGCTAGGACAAGGAAAAAATAAATGAAAACTTTTCAATAGTTAAGGAATAATAATAATAATAATAATAATAATAATGATATATAATAATAGTACAGAAGATAGAACAGTTGGACATGATGAAACGGATATACAAGATAGAACAACGGATAGAACATCCAACTGTCATGTTCTGAACACGAATGAGAATTTTTGAAAACTCGAACAACAAAACTTGTAGTCATAGAAACAACAGATTGTCTCGTGATCAAAATGTATAAATATCACTAAAATTAAAGTGAATAATTCAAACGCACGTAAGTATGAAAAAACTGAAGTGAACAAATTGGTAGAAGCATGTGCTGTAAAACAAATAATACACACATTCAAGAAGGTTAATTAAATATTGGAATACTTCAATTTTAATATAATTGAATTTAAATGTTGGTTAGCAGACCGAATTTTTACCTGAATTGAATAATTAGACAGTAAAAAATAGTCAAAATATACAATAATATACTATTATTAGAGCTAGATACGATAAATAAACTGCAACTACAAAGTCCATCCTTGCCTCCTACCTCATCATATACCTCTCAAAATAACTGCACTCTACTCAAGAACAGTATGTATAGAACAATCTACTTTAAACTAAGAGAGGGAGAAAAAAAGAGAGAGAGAAAAGTCAGAGAAGTGATACAGGAGTAATTGAATGAGGCGGAGAAAATAAACAATTTTCAAGTGAAAAAATAAATAAAAACTAGACAAGATTTTGATGAATTGGGCGTCCATGATGTTTCGTGTGTAGAAGCTCGTGTGTAGAGACTCATCAAAACAAGAAGTACAAATGACAATGACATATACGTAGGTGCGAGAGAGACAGTGTGCAAGTGCAACAGAGATAGGATATATTGGTGGAAGGTAAGGGATGCTGTGATGACGATGATGTTATGGCGATGCTGGTATGATATGGCCGGATAAGCTGAGGAAAGAGAGAGAGCGAAAGAAAGAGAGAGAGGTCCAATACTGACGTATCTACAAGGGCGAGAGAGACAGATGATTATAATTTAGTTTTCAGTCCAAGAAAGAGAGAGAATTAACATAGTAATATAATTGGTACGATCGTATCATTTATAAATACTCGAGAGATATATCCAAAAACCAGTATATATAGGTGCGAAAGAGATAACCTATATTGTTCTAGGTGATGGTGTGATGGGAGTGAGACAGAGAAGTAGCTATATACTGATGTAATAAGCGCAAGCGAGACAGCAAATACTGTACAATATTATTAGTAATATCTAGAACAATAAATGTAAGAAATACATCCAATATTATTATAGGTGCAAGTGAGATAATCGACCACTGTTACATACGTGCGAGCGAGATAACAAAACACTTACCTATGTACCTATACTAGTGAGTGTGTGTGTGTGTGTGTGTGTATGAGAGAGAGAGAGAGAGAGAGGAAGAGAAAGAGAGAGAGAGAGCGAGAGAATGTTGTGGTGAGGACGGGAATGCGCAGAAGTGACGATTCGCCGTTTTCGTATATGCAACAGTTTCATTTAGCGTCAGTTTTGTTCGAGCAGTTCGGGGTTCGCACGAGGTCTCGTCGGAAGTGTACGAGAAAAACCGAGCGTCGAGAGAGGAAAACCCGTCAAGAAAACCACTAACACGATTTTAGTATTGAAGAAAATATTCGACATTGGCTGAATATATATGGTTATGTATTGATGTTATATCTATCATCGAAACTATTTTTTTTTAAATAGATCACTTCAAATAGATCAAGTTCAAATATTATCGTGGTGTTTAAATATACGTATGAACATTTAAAATAAGATCAACAAATAAAAAGTGTTAGCATTACCACAATATGACATAATTTACATAAGTGTATGTGATTATATATACAAGTTTCGTAGTTTAATCCAGAACAAATACTGTTCTGAAATTTGTCAAACACAATCAAGATAATAAAATAAAAACTGCGACAAGGATTTACCAGAGACAAATCTGTCAGATTACCTGCGTACTGATGTAAACACGTGTGTTTCTTATCTCGACCATACAAGACTCGAGTGGATTCTAAAGCCGTACTCTCTTTTTTATTATTGCTAATTATACACGAACGACGTTTGCGCGAATCCGTATACGTGTACGAGGAAAACAATGATCAGTGCACTATTTAATTGCACTTGTTGAATCAAGCCTACTCGACTGTGGTGACAACATGTGAGCCAGTGATTAAACCGACGTATTTTATATACATATATATATATATACGTGCAAGAAAATAGAACGTTGACTCGTTAGAATTCGATTATTCAAATAAAATTGTTCGAATTTCGATTTGAATTTCGAACTTGAAGTGTTTCCCGTGTTCTTAATTTCCTATCAACAGGAGACATATTTTTTAAGGATTTATATAATCACAAAACTATATATTATATATGAGAATATAGTTATATAAAGGAACTATATATTTTCAATTGTTATTGAATTGGATGACAAATTGTGTTTGATGTATGTATAATAATTTCCGGAGGTTAATACTGTGACGCTGGTAATTTGAAAGGTCATCGGCAACGACGCGTGAATATAACCGCAGAAAAACGTTATATCATAATTTGCTAACCTAGTTTGGTTAATGATCGTCGGGACGTGTGCAAAACATAATTACCAACACGTGGACGTATTGAGAGTATTTATAAAGAAGTATTGGAATTATTAAATAGCTCAAGCATAGTTGAAAGTGTGGTCAAATTGTGAAAAGTCAATAAAATCTGTTCTCTAGTCGAGTACGTACATTTTCACGTACGAGCACTATTTTAAAAACATCCAAGAATATGAATAATTAATTATATACATGTACACTTGTGGATATTAGACGACCTTGCTATTTTACTATCAAAAATAAGTGATTTATGTAGCGATAAAGACAACAAAATTACATAGTGACGACTAAGAATAGAGCGCAAGCTAAAAACATCTGATTTTTAAACCACGTGGCGTTCGATTTACTGGAAAGTTGAGAATAATTCGAGTGAAATAGTTTCTTATTCGGAATTAGTAATTGTTATGGATGGTTTAATAAATCAGCGTGCATCACTTAGGCCTGATTGGTGACCTGAAGAGGTCTGCCCTGATTGGGTGACCTCGGCTGACCTTCAGTTGACCTTACATCAACAGGTAAGGCCAAAACAAAATGAAATAACTTTTAAACTAGCATTATAGATCAACGATATATACCTACGTTTTGTTATTAAATAAATGTAACTGTCCAACAAATCGATTGAGGATTATCTTCGAAATCATGAAAACATAAAAATATAACAATTTTGTTATCCACCAATTTTGAGAGATGCATAAAATATTCTTCACAATCATCTGTATAATAACATGACATAGGTGTACTTGTACATCATTTACTTTCAATCGCTAATTGGACGAACGAAGCGGAATACTCAATTTTGACGAATTGCACTGTTTTGTTTTTGTTTTGTTTTATTGTATTTCTTGTTTTTTAGTCGCGCTCCATAGGTCAAACGATATCACAAATGCCAACGAAACTTCACACACTTCTGGTAACAGCTAGCTCGATACTGAATACTTTTGAGTCACATTTGGTTGATTGATTATTGTTTGCTTAAAGACCCCACCAACAGCTAGGTTAATACGGGGGTGTATCGTTTGATGTATACGGTATACGGTTGAATTACTTTGAAGACCATTTCAAACCATTTCGAAAAATTTCGAAAATTTTTGAAAATCTCCGTAAGAATAACCCAGAGAGGACCATGCGAGACAATTTATTTCTCATGGAAAATTCAAATTTTCAATGAATTTAAGAACATGAATGATAGGCCTCCACATTGTTCCAAAGTTTTACATGGGTTGGATCAACCGTTTTGAAGAAAAACATTATAGGTCCCAATGTGACATTTGGGTCAAAATATAAACCAATCAAGAAGAGCGATAGATAAAAACAATTGGGGCGATGAACGATTTAAATAAGGGACGGGTCCATAAATTGATGCTATACAATAATAAAGTCGTCACTTGGTAGTTTTAAAACCAAGAAATGATGAAGCTTTCGGAAAATTAATATGAATATCTAACTCATCATCCTGAGTTTTCCTATGCTTTCTTAGTTACTGAAAAAGGCGAAAAAACGCGTTTATTTCAAGTACGTGTCATCCAAATGTCTCAAAATTCTTTCAAAATTCTTGTTATATTAATTGAGTTGTCATAGAAATGTAAAACTCTATGAGAAAATCACGCACGCATTCAAATACGAATAGTTTTGACTTTCGATTAACATAAAACAATAATCAATCAAATCATCAATAAAGCTACCATATAGAGGAGCAACGTGCATATTCTAATCTCCTGTGAAATTTCGTGGAAGAGTATTGCGATAAACGAGATTCTATAAAGATATATCACACGAGTATTTATCCTCTTCCTGGCACTTTGTAGCATGCTGCAAAGAGCGTCGGTAATGTACCGACGCTTCTACACTCTTTGACCTATAACCGCGCTAATAACGGTCAAACGGCTGATTTCACAGAAAATTGAAGGGTATACATTGACAATGGATAATAGAAAGGCGAACATTTTAGTACTCTCAGATTACTATTTATCGTGACTACGGCAGTGTTGACAGCGTAGCGACGGCAAATTCACAAATTTAACGATATCTCTTGAACGGCTTAACTCACAGAAAATTGTGGAGAAAAATGATTGTAAAGTAGTCAAACAATTCAGTGCTCTCATATTATCACTCGTCAACGTGATTCAGTTAGCGTCTAGGGCGTCGCGACGGTGCATTGAGTAATTCAGCGATTTCTTTCTAACGGCTCACTTGACGAAAAGTTGCAAGAGATAATTATTGTACGGTACCGGTATGTGATAAATCTATGACTATCAATAGCGTAACGGGATAAGCAACATGGCGTTTCCTTTCGCACCATGCCTATATCAAAGGGATGCCGCCTCACAAATTGTATGATAATTTGCTGGTATTATTGTATGTTGATATATACGAATAATGGATGTAATGCAATCTGTGAATCCAGCTCTTCCCAACTGCAATAAGCAATATTGGAATAATTTCCATTTGAATTGGCCAATCTAAATTTAAAATACGTCTGTAAAAGCATTCAGTCCTCTAGTCAAGAGCCCTACTGCTATATTTACCATTTGATAACTGGATAATTACTCATCGTTTAAGAGAAAGATCAGAAACAATGCAAGTATACAACTATGTACTATAAATTGAAATACGAGCATAAAACGTACGATTTGATTTGAAACTGCGAATCTCAGAAATGTACACGAAAGCGCTGATTCCATCATGGTGAAAACGGCCTAATGTTAAAAGGATATAGGACTTATGTCATGGTGCCATCATACAACTTTAACAGTGCAACATACAAGATTAACAAATACACAATGAGATGCAGGTCTATGCGGTACCAATCTACTCATGGTCATGTCATATTCATATGTCATATCATATGTCATAATAATAATATCATGTCATATGTCATATGTCATATCATGTCATAATTAAATTGGGTTTTAACGACGCACTATACTGATAGCCACGATCTATTGGCGTCGGTGGATGATGAATGAGATGATGGAATGATGAATGACATAAAGGTCATTTTATTAGGTGTTTTGGATGGTGGGAAGGAGTCGGTCGTGGCCTGTTGTTAAGGAACCATCCCAGTACTAACCTGAACGACAGAGGGAAACCCCGAAAAAACCCTGTCAGGATGGTCGACCATGGCGGGTATCGAACCCCGGTCTCCCGAATGACGGTTCAGTGTGTTACCACCATCTGCAACGCGTCTCGGTATCATGTCATA
This sequence comes from Brachyptera risi, assembly GCA_964007535.1. Classification (NCBI taxonomy): domain Eukaryota; kingdom Metazoa; phylum Arthropoda; class Insecta; order Plecoptera; family Taeniopterygidae; genus Brachyptera; species Brachyptera risi. The sequence goes on from OZ023333.1 coordinate 27,670,785, forward strand.
ATGATCCAAAAATCTTGAAAGAGGTCACTCATAATACAATGTGCTGAAACGTTCAGATATTTGAATGTTTCATAATTTTATTATATAAATGATTAGAATTTTCTTATTAAATTAATTATCATCGTGAAATTGGTCGTGAAAATTTGAAGATGTGGTACACATATATATATATATATATATATATATATATATATATATATGAATATATGTATATATATATATACATATATACATACATATATATATATATATATATATATATATATATATATATATATATATATGTATATATATATATATATATATATATATATATATATATATATATATATATATATATATATATATATATATATATATATATGTATATGATTATACTATTTCTATTGATAGATTGATTTGAGGAGCTATTGGCAATTTTATGGCATGTATGAGTGAGCAATACATTGATTGTGTACAATCTGTACTCACATGTACTACAGTACATAGACATAATATGCTGAACAATCATCGTACCTTGATTACACTTTGAATAAATTCTCAGATGTCCCATAAATACTAGTAATATACGTCAAGGGTGTTCCATTATCACATATCACATTCTACCTATATGCCGTTCTCATTACTATAGAATAGCGTGCACTACTATTGTACTTCCTTCCGCTGTAGTTGTCGGTTCGAAACACTGGTATGTTAATGTTGGTGTATAAGGGAGACGGTCGATCGAAGTTGTCAACATTTCAATCCGTTGACGTCTGTCATTAGGATAGAAAATTTTATAAAATAGTCAACAACAAATCACGTCAATTGAAATAAATCGCTATTCGCCTAGTGCTGTTTTATAATATATAGATTTCCACGTGAAGCTGCTATCAATAAATGTGTCTGATCGTCAGTATAGTCGCATGATCACATGTGGTATTTGACGTATACCTGTTGTGGATAGGCTATCTTATAAAGGCTAGAGTTATAGGTTATAGCAACGCAATTCACTTATAGGCTACTATCAGGTTATGACGTATTATTTTAATACGGCCCGTTTTTACCAAATCCAGTTAGCCTACATTTCTGAGAGTTGGGAGAACAAATGAAATCGGTATAACCATAATAATAACCACTTTAAACTGGCATCTAGAGCTAGCTACTCTCACGTTGGTATTTTAAGCATTAAGTGAACAAAAATGTCCTCCAAATCGTTTACTCCAATTAAAAATTCAGTATTTGTGTATTACCAAGTCCAGTTAGCTTTCATCTAAAAGTTGGTGAAAACAAATAGCATGAGTAACAAGGGTGATAAAAACTTTAAACTGTCAGTTTGAGCTATACCCCTACATTGGTAATTCAGACACTAAGGCACGGTATTACCAACGTGGGAGCAGCTCTAACTGGCAGTTCAAAGTTGTTATCACCATGGTTACTCATGTTATTTGTTTACAATAACTCTCAGATAAAGGCTAACTGGACTTGGTAATACCGAGCCTTAAGTGAACAAAAATTTCATCCAAATTGTTTACTCCAGTTAAAAATTCAGTATTTGTTTGGCACCAATATTTGATTACAATGGCAACCCGACGAGCACACTTTCAAGTGAAAACAACTAACAATTGTTATCACAGCAATACAACGAACAAGAAATAGAATACATGTTACGATTGGTGAATGATAGGCTTAGCCACCCTCGGTAGCTCGGTCAGCTGAGACACCGCTTCAGAAACTGATGTCACCGTCGGGTGTGGGTTCGATTCCCACATAATGCATAGGTTTTTGTGAACGCCCTTTCATTTATCATCGCTTCATAGTTTCATAATAATCTGCTCATTCGTACCCCCGTATAACCTAGCTGTTGGTGGGGTCGTTAAGCAAACAACAATCAAGCAATCGATATTGATAGGGAGACGTTGTTAGCTGTCTTTCTCAACAATGAGTGATGTCGTTTGTTGGATCGAATGGTGCTTAACGACCTCACCAACATAGGTTATAAAATAGGGGTAGGGAGGAATATGAAGCGCTTAGAAAAACGCTCCATACTTCTTCTGTTGATTAAAGATTGTGATATTGAATGTAAATCATAATTATATTCATATATATATATATATATACATAATAATGATATACATTCAACAGGAAGATAAAAGTCGTGTATATAATTGTGAAAACTTTTTCACAATTTTCGAAAACCAATTTAGAAAAAAAATAAAAAAATTTCATAAAAAGGTTTCACAATTATATACACGACTTTAATCTTCCTGTTATATATATATATATATATATATATATATATATATATATATATATATATATATATATATATATATCATAGATATAAAATGAGTCGTGAAAGTTTAATAAAAGTTTCAATATATATATATATATATATATATATATATATATATATATATATATATATATATATATATATAAATATATATATATATATATATTCATATAAATATATATATATATATATATATATATATATATATATTTATATATATGTATATATATATATATATATATATATATATATATATATATATATATTTATATATATATGAATATTCATATGTTGGGGTTGGACGGAAATTGTCAATGCAGCGTTAGCGTAACAAGGAGACACCTAATTGTTCCCTGGATGAACTAACTGATCCTCAGTGAACCTCATCAGACATTGCAAGCGATTACCATAATAATGTTTAGCTCGACTGAAGAAGGCGTTAGATAAAAGCAAGAAGTAACCCATATTCCATATCCTGGTATGAGAGTTGGTTGCACCGGTCGACCGTCTTCTATATCAATATGTATTAACGGTCGTGAATGTCGATCCGTTAATAAAATGTTACATTCATTTATTCTATTTTTTTTTTTGTGAATCCCCTCAGATATAGGCCTACCCTGAATACTAAATTCGTAGTAAATATATTTTGATACTGGGAAAACGCTATATATATATATAGTCGTGATGATGAATTGTAATTTCGGTATTTGGTGTGTATGTGCTGTATTTTTTTAGTGAATGACCCTATTTTTTTTTTTCAATAAATATCTCACTAAACACCACGCTATAGATAAAATAATAATAGGCCCCCTACAATCTAAAGAATGAAATCATTTGAAGTTTATCAATTAACTTGAAGATTTCAACTTCCAATATTTTTCACATTCATAACCTCACTCAAAATATTTTCAATATGTTATATATATATATTCATATAAAGACAACTGAAAAGTATAATCAAATTATTCTCAACATAAATTTGTTGATGGTTTCAAGTAGGTAAGTAATCGTTAGTCATGAATTAATTAAGTATATGTACTTCCCATTTGAAATCACAAAACAAGCGTTCACAAAGCGGGCGGAAACGTTCATGATTCCACGTATTACTATTGATAAACTAATCGTACATTGTCAACATTGTACAAAGTAGCTACAATCTGTAAGTTTATAAGAATGCACGCTGAAATTGTATCGTACGTAGTATTTATTTCAATATTTAATTCACTTATATGGGTACAACGACGCACTGCATTAATGAATGAGATCTATTGGCGTCGATGAATGGTGAATCAGTTAATGAAACCATGAAATTGAATTGAAAGGTTATTGCATTCTTTTTTTAGGTAGTGTGATCAGCTGAAAGACGAATTAGTAACCACGGAAACGTCGAATAGTCACTGTCATAAAAAAGGGAATCGCACCCCGGTCTCCTGAATGGCAATTTAGCAAGCTAGCAACTTGTCCACCTGTCTCAGTAAAACAATGCAAACGTTTGATTCCTAGAATGAAATAAGGAATTATCAGAATAAAATAAACATGGCGGTTCAAAATGTAATATCGGTGAGCTTTGGTAAGAGATAACACAAATAATTAATAGCTTATAAAAGATTGCGAAGGTTGGTATTAGAAGTTTATCACAAATAATGTATTCGTATACAATAGAGTAGAGTTGGTTATACCGATTGACCGTCTGCAGTATGACAACGCTCGGTGGTGTGGAATGAATAAAAATATAATAGATGATAATTAGGGAAAACGGTCCAGTTCAAATTTGAAATACAAAAATATATATTTTATACCGTATTAGGCGAACAAAGCATATGCGTTATAAGATGAGGAAGATAGTTGTATGAAATACACTAGAAAACTACACCCCATTTGATTTTAAAGCCATAGTCCATCACTGCAGTCGCTATGAATCTCCAATTGATTTCAGGCCTACCTGCTAATCATGTTTAATGTTATGCCTTCTCCAACTGATTTCAATTTTTGAACATTTCGAATTTTAATATGAATTTTAATATTTTAAATACTCAATTAAGCCAGAACCGATTTTGTCTCAAACGTATACGGTAGGCCTACAGTACCAAGATGGATAACTATAAAATGTGCATACCAAGTTCCATCATAATTTTATTTTCCGTTTGGCCTGTGAAAGCTAACGAAGAGGTGATTTTAAGTATGGTGTAATATGTCTTTGCATACGCTTATACGACTATATATATGATATTACCAATACAAACATATATTGTATTTTTAAAACAACAAATATATTCTCAAGTATATTATTAAATCACCCAACTAGTTACAATTCAGCATTACCATTGTTATCTTATTATAATAATCAATATAGTATTTTATTCATCATGAATTCATCATACGGTCACACAATAATGTTACAATGAGAAAAATGATAAACCGTAACGATGTTACAGCTCGGTTACTCATCCCACGAAGAGAATCCCATTCTATTTTGCTATTAATAATAATGGACCGAACGATCTAATGCTTATCTACAACCTAATAGTGTGTCGCTTGTTTTTAGTTTTTAACAAGGTTGTATCGGTGGCGGAGGTGTCGGGGCCCCCGGGGGGGGGGGGAGGTCACCCTTATCTACGATCCAGTATTAATGATCCTGTCGCATCCTACTACTCTTCACAGTCTTCGTGTATAGATTCTGTTTCTTCTGGTGATCCCATCTCTTACTTCTGCCAAGATTATGTATTTCTGAAATAATTTCGAAAGTTGATACTGACTCTTATTTTATATCGACTATTTTTTTTTAAAGGTTATGTACGGGTTCGGGTTGGCTCATCTACTTATTCAACAATTACGTTATTTTAACTGTACTGCGGAGAATTTATCAAATAACAGGAAGTATAGGCCTACCTATTTTGCTCGAGTGTGAGAAAATCACCTTGTTTTCACTGAATGATTTGACTAAAATTGGAAATCCATCTTATATTTATATATTCAGTGGTATGTATATATATATATATATATATATATATATATATATATATATATATATATATATATATATATATATATACATATACATATACATATACATATACATATACATATAAATATATATATATATATATATATATATATATATATATATACACATATATATATATATATATATATATATATATATTTATTCATATATATATATATATATATATATATATATATATATATATATATTCATATGTGATAGTCAAACTTCTTGGAAAGATCCAATATCGAGATATTTGGGATGTTATAGTCATGTCGAAAAGGATACGCCTCAACCGGGACTCAAACACCCGAGACCTTCTGATTGCTAGTCAGGTGCTCTACAACTAATATTTTATATAACACTGATATTATAGAATATTAATATAATACTATATATATATATATATATATATATATATATATATATATATATATATATATATATATATATATACATATATATATATATATATATATATACATATATATATATATATATATATATATATATATATATACATATATATATATATATATATATATATACATATATATATATATATATATATATATATATATATATATATATATATATATATATATATATATATATATATATATATATATATGAATACTCATTGTTTTGGGGTTATAACGCCTATAATGAAAACAGAGACAAATCCAAATATAAATATGTTTTAATATAAAGATTGCCTAACGTTTCCGGAGTTCTGTCACTCCCTTCATCAGAGGAATAAAAACATATATAAAACATATTTATATTTGGATTTGTCTCTGTTTTCATTATACGCGTTATAACCCCAAAACAATGAGTATTCATAATATTGAACGCGAAAGTTTGAAGAATCTCATATATATATATATATATATATATATATATATATATATATATATATATATATATATATATATATATATATATATATATATATATATATATATATATATATATATAGAGAGAGAGAGAGAGAGAGAGATAGATATATGAAGTCTACTTTCCACACTAATATTGGTGTATGATAAGAAAATAATAAGAATCATGATAAGAATGGGTACAAATATTCTGAAGGATTCCCTTCTTTATTCGTGTTTTGTTGAAGTTTGTCATCAGTATTCTCTCCTGTCCCATTATGTAAACTATTTTCTGCATTCCTTTCATTTGTCCAATTCTCATAGAGTTCTATTCTTCATATAAAAGATGCACAGAAAACATCGATATGGATTCTACAAGTCATTGTAAGGGTACTCGTTTGTTCTTTTTCAACTGTAAATAAAATACATTTAATAAAAGAAATCGTTATTGTTCAGATTAAAATGTGTCACATTTCAGTAGGTGAAATATATACTGATCTGTGTACAGTAAACACAAACAAAGCTGAAGTTTTTTCATCATACAATCTTCATTCGTCGCCGGCTCATTTTGAATTTACAGGATAGCAAATAATTTGGAATATATAGTATAAATATAAATAAGATAGGTGAGTTTATGATGAATGATACAAATGTTGAAATGATGTTAATGAAATAAGGAAAATTTGGAATTACATTATCGCACCTATGTATAAGATCTAACATATATGAGATTTTTGGAACCGGAGAGAAAATTAATTGTCTTTTTGACAGTTAATTGTCTACTACACATCAATTTTGCTTGTATAATTCTCGCATGAATGTTCAGATGCAGGTGCATCCGTTTTCACTGTGCCACTGGTGTTGATATGAAAAAGAATATCAATATACTCTGTTTCATTTTCATTAGTTAATCCCTATTACTATCATCCTTTTACAATTTATTGTTCTAATATCTTATTTCAATTATAATTATGAGTTATGCTGGGCTTCCATACCTGCGTTATTCGGATTGCGAATTCGGTGAGCATTTTTTTAGGCCACCTTGATGATAAAACGACCAATCAGTTGAGAAAGTTACGCGATTTCCGATTGTTGAGCTCGCCTCAATTCCACCGCCTTGCGAAACCGAAACGCAAATCGCATTTATGGAAGGCCAGCATAATTGATGATTATATTGTCGAAAAACTATAACATGGTAACCATGGATAACAACAGTTTTTGAGATGTATTTTTCCGTAAATCAATAATTTTTTCAAGTGATTTAAACGAACTAATTTATGTTCGGTGATGTCAACATGATCTTCGAGCAACATACAAGTGAACATAAAGGGAAGTAATAGTTTCAGTTATTTTGTTAAATACTTATTGATACAAGATTTTGTCTTCTGGTCTAGCCAGGCTGACATCGAGCTAATATGAAATTTAGTGATCACGCAGAGTTCTTATGACTTTGAGGTGTAGTTCTGATATTTTTGTTTCATCATATTGTATTTTGACATAGACTCATTTAAGCACATTTCTTTTGTTGAGGATTTTCAAGATACTAATTTGGTCCTAAAAATCTGAAAATCACGCACTAGAATGCAGGAACCTTGGAAGAAAATTTGGTGCACGGCCATCAGGATTCTATCAGCGTCAAGAGGGCTATGGAGGAACAACACATTTCACTGCCACTTGATTCTTGGCTATTGCATGCATCCTAAGTCTATCTCATCACAAATATCAAGGTTTCAACTTTCAAGAGAGTAAGAGAATAAGTTTTGAATCGTGGAAGTGTCTAATTCACGATCAACAATAAATTCAAGAAAGAAGAAGTTGAAAGAAAAAGAAGACCAACAAACACCTTTTTTATATCCATCCTGTCTTGTTTTTTCGTGGTGATAGGCCTGATTACAACAATTTAGGCTTATCACTCATTTTTTTCATTGTATAATAATAAACTTTTACATCTGCTGTTGATCGAAAGAAGTGAACATTGCCTACAAGAGACTTTGTTCAAAGTGGAAGATATGAACATGCGTGTAATGCTGGTAATGTCCGGATATATCACAAAAACGGTTTTATCTTTTAATGTGTTCCGAATTTCTGGAAACAAATACTTTTATCCGCCTTGGCGGGAAATTATGATCACAGACAACACAGTCATGGTGTTGAAGTTCAATGTTTTTAATAATTGAAATGGGGTGGTAAGATCGCCCTTGTGGCGCCCCGTCCAAACGATCCCACCTTTCCTGCACAGCTTTAATTAAGGAACAATGATTTTTAATCAAGTTTCGATGTTATTAATAATTTTAATAATGTGCCCATGTGGTAACTGTAACGGCAGCAGTATATGCATTCCTTCAAATAAAACGCTTTCTCTCTTCGTGTCACAATTTCAGGCAACCTTTAAAATTGATCCAAAAGCCTACAGAAAGCTTGTTATTAACTGCAACAATATTGAATTTTTATTTCCATACTGAAGTCATTGATATTCACCATATTGCAATTTAGATCAAATTTATTTTGTTTTGTTTTTGTTAAAATTCGTTTTTATGTTTCATAATTTCTGTTAGATTAATTATTAATAATTATGTTGGAATCGCCATTGTAAGTCCTCTTCGTGGACGGTCTATACTTTTCACCTTTGAACCTAATTGGGGATCAAAGACTTTGTATCAAGCGTCGATGATAGTAAAATTTCTTAAATCTTAAAAATAAACTCATAACGGAATGCGAAAATGTAATTAATTTTGAATATTTTTCCGACACAATGGAGCTATTCAATTTTGGTTTTTCTTCATTTGAAAAACATCTGATATAACATTATTAGAAAGATTAATAATAACTCATCCCGTGAACAAAAGTCGAGTTCAAAAGGTTATAAGTTCTACTGGCATCGAAGTAAGCTGCACTATTTCTCAATTAGATACGAAAATCAAAATAATATTTAATATTAGGAGAGGTTATCAAAGTTCACAAGTATCTAATTGAAATTTCAATCTTCCACACTCACAATATTATTGAATAAGCGATAGCGGAGACTTTCATGCAACTCTTACGGAGCTCTGTCTGTTTTTGTTTTTTGTGTGTGTGAGCACACTGCACACGTCGCCCGTTTGACTTGTCAACATGAACACTTCTACTGGACACGCGGAATTATTCAACTTCGAATTGTATAGTTTTGGGATCAAATCGGTATGACTATTTTTCATAAACCCCATCAAAGAATTTCTGAAAATCCCATTGAATTTCTGAGCGGAGAAATTTGGAAAATAAAATCTCCCTAAAAAAAAAATCAAATTTTCACTGAATGTAAACGCATAAAAAACACCTTATTGAAAATTCTCATATTAATCGGACCGGCCGTTTCGAAGAGAATATTGTAATTAGGCCTAATTGTTGTTTTATTCATAAAATAGATTGATAACAGAACCAATTGTTGACGAGCTTGCGGAGCTTCTCTATAGACTCGATAGTTGCCAAGTCAAGTATATTTTATACGAGTCAAGGTGTGTAGAGTTTTCGATTATACTTTATATAAATATATCGCTCATCTTACAACGCATAGGCTGCGTTTGTCTGGTACTAACTAGAATCTCGTTCTACTAATGTTGAAAGTAAATATCCACCACCTGTGGTCTAACCTTGCATAGTGTTTCGTAGCCTACGAGCGTTTGGCTCGATTGTTGACATTATATACAAACAAAACACCCAACCCCCCCTTCATAATATCCCACAGACTGAATGACGAAAACGTTTCAGCTTTTACAACATTCTGTTTTAGTGGTTCAAGAATTAAAACCTCTGGTCGGAGTCATTTCAAAGAAAAAGTAGAGTTTTTTTCAACGTGTCATCCATGGTATGAGATATGAGAATGTGAACAAAAATAGAAAACATACATCTTGGATCGAATGGAAGTCTGTTCTAACACACTCAGCCAATGTCGTTACATATTTTTTACATTCATTAATTACTATATATTGAACGGGTTAAAATCGCTTTTGTGGTGCCCAGTCCAAACTATACTACCTTGTGAATAATCTTCCCAAATTGGGAAACAATTACTTCATGTCACGTTTCGAAGTTGACAAATGAAAAATTCTGAATCAATATGTAAACACTGCTTTGATTCATTATTATTATTATATTATTATTATTATTATCATCAATTTTTTATGTGACAAATTCAATTGTAAGTCTGTAAAGATTTGATTTATATCAAGCATTAATATTGAATAAATAAATAAAAAAACAAGAATAAATATGAAAGAGAGGCTCCGTGCAAAGAAGTATACATTTATTTGTAGGTGCATTGGTGAGCATTGTTGATATCTCAAACTTTCGAAATAGAATTTTTATTCAATTGTTGGAATACTTGTTATTTGTAGCTAAAATGACTCTCAAACAGAGTGTTTCCAAAATTGGAAATTCATTTCTCAGAAGTGAGAAAACTTTTTCGGACGTTTGAGAGTTTTGTAAAGTCGAATAACACTTTCTCATATAGAGTGGATACATCTCCACTTACACAGCTCTTTAATTCCAAAATCTTTTCACGATCCGGACTAATCCCACAAAATCTGCTGAGCATGTCATTACATTACCATCTCTATTTTATGTTTATAATCCTTATGTATGTCATTAAATGATACTGTGGACATTTTCGAATAGGGTACAATCGACAAATAAAAACATCAAGAACTGAAAAATACCAAAATGATGCATAAAGCTAGCACCTTTCTACAGTCACTCGAAATCTCCGCACTGATAGTATCTAATCATAGTCAGTCTACTATAATATATCGATTGTGATAACAAGGCAATGTAGCTCAGAAAAAACGTCAACTTCACGCTTATCTTATCACGGCCTATGATAAGTTACTTTAATTAAAGACTTCTTTTATATGCTAAAATACATACACTATTATGGTATTAGAATTGCAATCAAATGAACAAAAAACAGTTATAAATAATAACAAACTCTCGGTTTTTATCCAATTTATTTTAGAATAACAAACCGAAGTTGAATACCTAATCAATGTACACAACATGACTGACAGACCCTGTTTTGTGCATGTACTTGACGATTTTATATCGAAAAATGAAAACCATGCTGAGGATTCACCAAAATAGTAACATCAAATATTCACATAATTTATATTCAACAGGAAAATTTGCATCAGCCTGAAGTGATGAAAATAGTCAATGATTCAGTCAATGGAACGATTTTTCCTACATGTGAGTGAAAATGTTATCAATTTTATTTTCAACTCATGAAAACATGAATATAAACATTGAATGCAGATGAACTTAAAATTATGAATAGTATAAAATACGATAATTACATGGTACGTTTGACATTGCTGATAAATAAAGAATAAAGAAGAGATATAAAAATTGAATGTACCATTGTTTTTATTTAATTAATGTTATTAATTGACCATTCTAAATGGGAGGAGTCTTGTATTAGTTATTGAGTAACTATTTCATCTTCTTTCCTAGATCAATCAAGAAAGTTGTGTACGTAGCTTTTTATGTTCGTCAGCGAATTTCAGTGTATCTGAAAACTTAAGTTCTAGTTGCAAGACGTTGGTAGTTTCAATAGAGAGTGGTTAACTGTCTATAAATCTGAGAAAAACATTAGAACTCCTAAGAAACATAGTGAAGTAGCTAGACTTATACAAAATGAGTCAAGATAAAATCAATACTATTATCTCTTGAGATTACGAATTGATTGGATATTTTTCTCATCTATTTTCGATGTATAGTTCTGTAAATCTACAGTGATTTGTTTGTAATGTATTACACGAATTATAATTATTGGAAGTAATGAGGTCAACAGGTCAAATAGCAATGTGTTTGTAATGAATTTCATGGAGAAATTAATTTCATCAATTCATTTTTTACTATTTTTCAATATTTTCCAATGTTTACCATTTTTCCTCTGTCGTTCAGGTTAGTTCTGGGATGGTTAACAAAAAGTCACGACCCATTTCTTCCCACTAGCCAAATACAAATAACGAAATAACCTCACATCTCATCATCCCATCATCTCGTATATCATTCACCGACGCCAATATATCGTACAGTCATCAGTAGAGTACGTCGTTAAACCCAATATGAATAAAAATAAATAAAAAAACACTCGCTCACACAACATGAGTATATTATATAAAGCGATATTCCAATTAAAAAAACATATCCTACTAGTCTACATTTAACTATAACGTTCCACAAGCAATTGTGTCTATCAAATATAATGACCTCTCAAGATAAACCGGTGTGATTTGGAGTAAAAGCAAGGTCGTATATTTCCTTATCAGACAACAAGCATACACAGAATGTCTTAGAATACGACGACTGGTTTTTAAACGACGTAAATATAAGTGTAATAACATCAGCCATTTACAACTAATTACATATTAATTAATTCTACGAATACTATAGATATATGCGTGATTGAGTGAGTGCAAGGAAGCGGATTTGATACGAAGTCTTCGTCCCACAATAGAGGATAATGATGACACGGTATAGGAACGAGGCACTATTGGCGACCTCATAACCTCAAAGGAACAATTCAATTATATTCTAGCTAAGTTTTTACAAAGTTTTGCAAACTGATAGTTAGTGGATTAGCCAATAGATAGTTGGCGTATTAATTTGTTTTCAACATTGGTTATGTATGTTATTTTCGTAACGTAACTGAGAGTTAGCTTATCAATACTTGCTGGCTGAGTTTGTAAAAACCGACTCATTAACAAAATAAAAATGTGCAATTAATAAGTAAAGGGATAATGAACTATACTTGTGTTGGAGAGAAAGAATCTTGAACCAGCTCTCATAAATTACCATCTCAAGTTTTTTCAAGTCTTCTTTCATTCAATCTATTTATTAATTACATTTTCTATTAATTATGTACTCATTAAGAGCGTATTTGAGTCGATTTGGGTAGATGAAGCGTTTGTTTGTAATGTTGTTCAAACAGTATTAAAATATTGAAATTCTGATATGTTGGAAACATAATATATATTTTTAATCCCTTCAAGACGGTATAAGTACAAAGTATTCAACCTATATCGCCTAATTTTCACAAGTATGCAACTATAATAAATTAAGCTGCATACCTGTGAAAAAGTCAGAATTCAAGTTTGATAATTTAATTGCACATAATTTGAAGGAATCAAATATATCTGTGTTTCACCTGCATTAGAAATTTGAAACCGTTCAAACCATAGAATCAAACGATAAAATCATACCGTTAAAAAGTTATCATCAAAAAACTGATTTGATATTTCGTTATATATCCACTATATATAGTATGCACTCGTAAACAATAAAAATGGTAAATCTCCCCTAAGGTCGACCTTGCCGCTAGATTGCACTACTGTCGCTCATACAATGTTGCACATATTCATATTAGTTGCACATAGTTGCACATATAGTCACGGACCAGTTATAAACGTGACGTAGGTGGTAACGATCGGAACTGATTACTGGATGCGTTAATTTACAATTATTTACTGACAATTTTCCGGTAGCTGTGGTTGAAACTTCGCCAATCGAGGTATTTCCTGATGTAGAACCGTTCCGGTCAAATTAAGGACATCACAATTCTGAAGATAAATTTCGACGGATAATGACGAAATTCATTTTATCTTCTTGTTTTTGTTTATATTGGGTTTAACAACACACTCTACTGATGATTACGATCTATTGGCGTCGGTGAATGATATATGAGATGGTGGGATGATGAGATGGAAAGTCATTTTATTAGTTTTTGTTTTGAAAGTGGGAAGGAGTCGGTCGTGGCCTATTGTTAAAACCATCCCAGTATTGACCTGAACGACAGAGGGAAACCACGAAAAACCCCTGTCAGGATGGTCAGACTGAACAAAAAATAACAGTTCAAAAGTATGCGCTTGGCTTACAAGACCAGGGAAAGTGATGCCATGTTTTTGTTGTGAATCAAGGTGACAGAAACTATTCATTTGTACCAAAACGGTTACAGGTATGCTTATGATATTTAGTTTACCTGATGAGGGAAGATTTACTCAACCAATGTATTGATTATCACCTTCCTGCTTACCATCTACTCGTTTTGTTGTGTATAACGGTTCATATTCTTTTTCATAGGTTCTTTTTCAACTAGTTTTCCAAAATTCTCTCGAAATTCACAAACTTTTATTTCATTTCAAATTTTTAATATACTATTTCAACAATGGCACGTCAATAACCAAAAAAAAAAAATGATAGATCACTGTGGGTGGGTTCCTCTCAATTCTAAATATGGAGAACAATTAAATGTGTCACGTATCCGATGTTTGAAAATGTCGGGACGCGATTGAATTCTTGAATCAAATAAAAATGTACACAAAAGGGAGAAGAACGTCTTCTTAAATTTCCTTGAATTTTTTCATTCAAAGTTCACTCTTCAACACTATATTAAAGTTTAAAATTCATTGAAGATGTTCATCTGATATTCAATCATAAAATATATACGAATACATTTTTTCACAAAAGAAACGGAGATGATTATCGACAAAATCTGGGAACATCAGATACAAAAGATCTTTGCATACGGTCATTCATGTAACATCCGCTTATTCGTACCCCCAAATAATGTATTCACTGGTGGGATCCGTATATACAATGAAGTAATTATTTGGAATGACATTTATTCACGAGAGTCACGTTCTCTTCTAATCGTCGTCTACCTAAAAGATTTTAATTAAGATCGACAGAAATCCAACCCAAAACCTCTGCACATACGTTGACAGAATTGTATGCTAAACTTACAAAACTAAAAGTTGACTACATTTAACTCAACTTATCCACGAAGTTTGAAGTATAAACATCTGAAGTTCAATTACAGGAAACTCCGGTTCAACACGGTATTATCTTCGTAAGTCAATATACGAACGCAATCAGAAAACGATGTGCGCCTGCAATGATTGCTTTATGCATCCCGCACGACACACATGATTATATGATGGAGTAAACGGTTCGAAACTGGCGGTCGATAATGGAGAATTATATGAAGAAACGGGCGATCGAGGTGAAAGAATATTGAGGGAATGAGATGGCGTAAGTAATAGGAAATTCGGATTTCGAATTGAATCGAAAAATTCGATTTCAGAAATAAATTTCTATATATAGTATGATTTCGAATTAAAATTAAAGATTATATGTCGCGTGTGGTCTAAAAATAAGAATAACGATAGATATTCTATCGAAATGTAATTGTAATGATGCCGAAAGTAAATTCAATTTAGGAAAACGCCATATTGAGTGTGTTGTTCAATAAATAAGTGAGGGTCATGTGCGACGATATTGATTAATGTGAGGTATGTATGTATATATATATATATATATATATATATATATATATATATATATATATATATATATATATATATATATATATATATATTTATTATATATATATATATATATATATATATATATATATATATACATATATATATATATATATATATATATACATATATATATATATATATATATATATATATATATATATATATATATATATATATATATATATATATATATATATATATATATATATATATATATATATATATATATATATATATATACTATATATATATATATATATATATATACTATATATATATATATATATATATATATATATATATATATATATATATATATATATATATATATATATATATATATATATATGAATACACTTTTATCTTTCCTTTTTCCTTAATGGGTAGTATTTTTACTAAGTTGTTCAACAAATTTCTTATCTCATTTTCCTCCAATTAATCATTCTTAAATTGTTTCTGCGACTGACGAAAACCAAAATTAAATATCAACATTTTTATGAACCCACATCAGAAAGCGTAATGACTTTGTGTCGACAATTTGATTATAAATCAAGCAACATTTCAACCGAATGCTTTTTTGTAACAAACAAAAGTGACTTTTCTTTTGATCAATTACATTCTGTGTTTGCTATAAACAAGCCCACATAATCGAGTCAGTAAGTATACGAACCTTCCCTGCTCACCACAATGCATAGGAAACGTACCTGAAACAGCCATGGGGAAGAAGTTTCTTTCAGGGCATTTCACAGATATAACTGATCATAAAACTTGATCAATTTTACATCTGCTGTCAAGGGAAAGAAGTGATCATTGCCCAAGAGACTTAGTTCAAAGTGGAAGATATCAACATTCGTGCAGTGTTTATATTGAAAGACTTTTATCTACGGCGAAAAATTATGGTCACAGACAGCGCAGTCCTGGTGTTGAAGATCGTTAGTTCTAAATAATCAAAATGGGTTGGTAAGATCGCCCTTGTGGTGCCCCGTCCAAACGATCCTATCTTTCATTCATAGCCTTAATTGGGGAACGATGATTTTGTATCAACTTTCGACGTTATTAAAAAAAAAAAAAAAAATTGAGCAGTGGAAGATACAGAAACGAAAAAAAAACATCAATATACAGACAGTATTTGTCGAAATAGCTGATGAGTCAAATTTTATAATAATCACAGAGATGGAAAGACTATGGGTCGACATTATTTCATAGGATACTTCTCTGAATTGGAGATGAAGCAATCTCACTACAATACGTTCTAACAGAAAGTATCTGCGATCGTTCATATGTTACGTTGACACTTGAAATGTTACATAATGAGTAGGACCCGCTTCGTTAGATATACAACGAGTGTGAAAAGGCGAGTGTGTGTGTGTGTGTGTGTGAGAGAGAAAAAGTGAGAGAGGGAGAGAGTGAGAGAAGAAGAGAGAGAGATAGAGAGGGAGCAGGATTGAGAGAGAGAGAGAAAGAGAGAGGAGAGAAGAAAGGAAGATGGAGTGGGAGATATATATATATATTAATATCGTTTCTCTGACAGTTTATTAACCAAAGAAGGAAAATCGTTAAACCAAGTTGTCAAAGCTCTATGAATCGAGAATGAGCTTGCAACTGAGGCTTGACTTAATTATAGATAATAGGAAAATAATGTAAGCAGAGTATATGCTTTTACTCGATAGACTTTCGGTAAATCTATGTAAAACCAATTATAAGTTGACGAGTTGGGTTTCAAATCATGACAGTTCAGTCACTGAACGTTCGAAACTATTTAAATTCTTGCCATTATTCACATTGACTTTGAATAAGGTTAATTAACAAAATTTGGACTTTTGTTTGCCTGCAATCGACACAAAAATTATTTTCATTTTCAGCCTTCATCTGGCTTTTCAAAATATCTTCTTTCTATCATGTCAAGTGAATAGGGTGAACTGATCATATTTATGAATATATATATATATATATATATATATATATATATATATATATATATATATATATATATATGTATATTTTAATATATATATGAATATATATATATATATATATATATATATATATATAAATATATATATATAAATATATATATATAAATATATATATATATATATATATATATAAATATATATATATATATATATATATATATATATATATATATATAAATATATATATATATATATACATATATATATATATATATATATATATATATATATATATATATATATATATATATATATATATATCAATATATATATAAATATATATATATATTTTATTTTTTATATATATATATATTTGATATATATGAATATTTGATATATATATATATATATATATATATATATATATATATATATATATATATATATATTTATATATATATATATATATATATATATATATACATGTAAATATATATATATATATATATATATATATATATATATATATATGTATATATATATATATATATATATATATATATATATATATATATTTTTATATATATATATATATATATATATATATATATGTGTGAGTGTGTGTGTGTCGATATCGATACCTTCTTCATGCTTTCTCCCATTTTCAGTTCTGAAAATGCCCTTCCACTTAAAGTACCGAGTATGGTTCCCAATGGTGAAGTACTTACACACGAAACTTTAATTCAACTATCTTCTGACATTTCATAACGGCGTTGCTATGGACTTGTTTGGAATTGTTTCAGTTTGTATAAAAAACAATCATAATAATGTAAGTGATTTTCAAGAGCTTTCATTTTGTTCTCATCGAATTCATCTTATAATTGGGTTTCTCATGTTTAATTGTGCATAAGTCTACAAAGACTCGAAGGGACACAAAATATTCTGCTCCTTGCTGTGAGCAGGATAATGAAAATGTACAACAAGAGAAAGCATTTCTTTGAAGTTTTGAAATATTCAAACAAACGTCGGTCCCACCAAGAGCTTTAGGTTATTCGGATATTTGGATTTGAAAATCAAGAGATAAATAATTTCTGATACATTATTTTTTTCGTGATCTTCATGGTAGAGATTAGGCATATGTCTCAAATCGCTTATTTTTTAATCAACCCACATATATATGTATGTATATATATATATATATATATATATATATATATATATATATATATATATATATATATATATATATATATATTTGTATTCGTATTCGTATTTGTATTTATTTACGGTTTTATGAAAACATGATTACATGTATTTAGTTTAGTTTGGTTATTTTCATGAATATTCATTCATGGTAATAATATATTTATAATCGTCTAGAAAAATGACATAAGTTCAAGTTTAGATGTTGATGAAATGAAAATTTGAAGGTGATGGTAGGCTATCTGATAATCTTGTACTATTTATTCTCTCAGATTTGAAGTAGCCAATTTATAAATGGACATTCATACATTCTAATTATGAAATAATAAAGAGAGAGAGAGAGAGTTGCTAGCTATATTAAATTCAGTTTGGCTTAACTTGAAAGACAAACAGCTCAACTCTCGAAAGTAAAACATGAGTAATGTGAAAGTCTGTGGCTTATAAACTATCAAAACAAACGCAACACAAACATCGAGCTCTTCTCGGAAATTATTGATTGAATTTAATATTCAAGTGTGTTTTGTCACCGTAGTTGAACCTATAATTATTCGATATCATCATTCGACTTAACTGAGTTCAGTAGTATTTAAATTGTTCAAAAAATAGAGGAATTTTTATGATAAAAGAAAGCATTTCTTCGTGTAATCTCAGCATCTATATTTTCTTTTACCATACAGCGCCAACTAGATACATAGTTATTGTTTCTCAACGAATGTCAAACATTACCGGGTTTGAATGAGGCGAAAAAATGGTCTCACTACCACGAGGGAAACATTAATTATTCTTAATAGCTTTCCATATGTTTATTTTAAATGACCATGATATATGCAATATCTTAACAGTGTGTAGACCCACAGAAAAATCGAATCTTATGTGACTTTGTGGGTCTACGTTATTATTATAATGTACTAATATAACAAGTAAATAAAGCGCCTTAAAAGAAATATATATTACAATTTTATATAGGATGAGCGAATACTCAATTAGCGAATTACCGTTCTCGAAGTACATGAATATTTATTTTTATTCGTTTTATTTTCGCGCTCCACAGGTCAACTTGTCATGCACATGTCATCACACAACTCCCAACTATACAGTTTTGAGGCGCAATCGGTTAAAACACTCCCTCAAAAAAATAATCCGAAATTCAAAGAAAAAAAGAGAGAGAACTAACCCAGGGAAAAAAACATCGCGGAGACACTCAAATTTCTACGGAATGAATTCAGCACATAATTACAAAATCTTACAAAAACCGTGATGGTTGTGACGTGGGAAAACGACGCTAGGCATTCTAATTATAGACATGATAGCGAGACACGGTGGAAATTATTAATGTTAGCCATAACTATTCACTAACACAATTTTTTTCTTTTCAAAATGTATACCCATTCCTAAATCAGAGTCGTGGATTAAATCGAGAATGCCTAAATGTTTTATCACATTTTGGTTCCTATATTGATAAAAAAAAGTGAAATAAATATTAAAAAATAAAGAACACGATTGACACGAATGAGAATCTGGCTAGACTCGAGACAGAACTCAGTTTTTTTTTCTGAATAAACAATCTATATTAACAACAAAATGGTCTACAAGAATAAATATCACACATATTCCCGATGACATCGTCTGGATTGATAGCCAAACGAGTAACTATCGAGAGGGCGTATACCCTCTGACGTCACGAATAGACATCATTTTCTGTGACGTCATTATGTCAAAACATGACAACCCTCTCAACCGCACAACGGGTTACATACACTGCCAGGGGATGATAAAAATAGGCGGCTGCTGTAAAGTGTGAACTGCCGGCCTACGTTTATACTTTATAATACATAATAGACAGTTCAAGAAGCGGGGGAAGAGATTCGATTTTATAATAAATCTGTCGAAAATGTAGGAAATTGTTTGACGGTCGACTGGAAAGGCCGTTACTCGAGGTTTTTATGTTTTTTACTTTATTTCATGTTAGTAGTCTCTCTCGGAGATGACGTGAATGAGTGACAGAGATGAAACGTAGTTACCACTAGTCAAACGCGAAATATGCGTTGTAAGATGAGCGAGATATCTCAATAAGGTATAAAAGTCCTTGAAGTAGTTTTACCCTTGCTACTTTATCGACTCTGGTATTCTACACACCTTGATATCTGAATAAGCTATAAAAGTCGTTAAAGTAGTTCTACTCTTGCCACTTCATTGACTCTGGTATTCTACACACCTTGACGCATATAAAAAATACTTCATTGTTGGTCAACTCTTGAATCTAGAAAGCAGTGAATCTCGACAACTTAATTCTGTCATAATTTTTATGATATATTTTATGAATATTATCAGTCATTTTATTTTTTTTCTCCAAAACGACTGATCAGAATTGCTTAAAAAATCGTAATAATGTGTAAAATCCATGTATACACATTTAGAGAAAATTTCATCCCATTTGGAAAGATTTTATTTTTCAACATTTTCCGCCCAGCCAAATCTTATGGGGTTTTTAGAAACTTTGAGATGATGATTCTCAAAATCGATCCGACCGATTCATCCCAAAAACTATACAGTTCTAAGTTGGATGAGTTTGGGTGTACAAAAAAAGTTTCATGTTGATCAGTCAACCCTTGCGACCTGTGGAGTGCTTACAAACAAAAAAAAAAAAAAAACACACAGACAAAGCCCTATAAGAGTGGGATGGAGACTTCGCTACGCTCATCAATCACGGCTTACTTGAAATTGTTATATACGAAGAAAATGCGATAGTAGGCCCTGCATTTCGCGTTGTAGGATGTTGAAAGTGAGAGAAGTGAGAAAAAAGATTGGTATTTGGTACACCAAAGTAGTTGGTATTTTATTCTCAAAAACTATTGACTAAATTCTCATTGAACTTGTCATCAATATCGTCCTTATATACAAGTTATCAATATTCTATTTTTCGTGCTGAAAATATTTTTCACTTTTTTTCCGTCATATATATTAATAAAATGAATAAAATGGTGTGGTGAGATAGTCTTTGTGGTGCCCCGTCCAAACGATCCTACTTTCATCTATATTCTTAATAGGAAAACAATGATTTTGTATCAAATTTCGATGTTAATAAAATGAAAAAAGCAAATTCTCGTAATCTGCCTCACCGGTTGTTTAACAAGACTGTACTTTTTCAAGTTAGTGGGTTAATAAATGCCATAGAAAGTAATGCCCGAAAAATGTGCATTGGTTTTGTCTTGTTACTTGCAGAGCAAAGGCACGATTTGGAACGGAGGGAAGTCTTCGCTCACGCTCATCAAAACAATTATTCATGATCACGATATGCCTCTTTGGAAGACGAAGTAACCAACGACCCAAGGATTTGAGAAAACAATCTACTACGGACATTGTTCATGGACCATAATTGATAGTATTTATTTTCTTCTGCGAGTTCATTGAAAGTATCAATAATCGAAAATACATTCTGGGTGATAAATTCAGTTTGGGTGATACTGAAAATTGGTTATTTTTTTGTGGTCTCCATGGTCTCCGAGAATATTTTCACCTAATATTTGTTGCGCTTCCTAATGTAAAGCTGTAATTCTATTGACAGTAGATTTTGCACACAAAAAATGAAATGTTTCTGGTGATCCGAACAATTTTTTTTTAAATGCATTCTATCAGAAGTACTCTTAGTGCTCATGGTTTCTCTCATATTATATCATATAAAGTCTATCTCATATCCCTCTCATAGTGCTCTTAATAATTTGATAATCTAAATCAGGTCATGTTGAACTATGCAGTTGAGAAAATCGCTACAATTAACATTTTTTTATTCGAGAATTCATTCTTGTCAATGAATATTTTCAGTTGTTAATTATTACGAATTGATTATGTTACAAATGATCTGAATACATAAAGCATACCATTCATCATGCATTATTTAATTATCTGATGAAAAATTAATTTTCAGTCTGCATATATAGGCCTATAATGAACATTTACATTTAAAATACGATTTGAAATTCCAACAAAATTGCGCGTGCATCTTCAGTTCTTTTCGCAACCTGCAGAGTTCATAAAATGATCATAAAATTAAATGATCCACTATTCTGAATAAACAAAAAAGTATTCTTGAAAAATTTTCAAACTCAATTATTACAATTCAAACACCACTTGATTAAAATGTATCGTTTGCACCAGATAGATTTATCTATACAAGACAAGACTATCCCCAACCAACATTCATAACTACATTCATTCCATATTCAATTCCATTTCCGATAATTTCTCTCATTCACCAGCACTCTTTTCATTGATCTCAATACAGACAATAATTTGGAACATCAGCACATTCAAATTGTGAAAAGGAAATGAAAAATGCTTTAATAAGCAAAATATACGTATAGATTACTTACAGATGAACAATTTACCAACCCAAGGAAAAGAAATACTCAACAAAAGCTACCCAAGTAGCACGTAGAATCGAACATTGAATACATTATTGACCATTGCTTACAGTTAGCAATCTTTCATATACAACAAAAGAAACTGAGAGATTGATGTTTACATTTTAGACCGTGAATCAAAACCCATTTCCATTCAACTTCAAAACGTTATTTCGCTAACGTTTTCTGTCTTTTATACGTATAAAAACAAACACGTTCTATCATTATATGTATCAAAATAAGATGAATACAACAAGGATAACAACAACGAAGTTTTCTTATTTGGTCGGGCAATGTAGGAGTAATCAGTTTTGGTGTAGCTGGGACTGTGCAATACATTTCCCTAGAGAAGTTAATGTAAACTGACCAGTCTGTTGGTGTAGGGGGGCGGTTGAGGGAGAGTGGGGAGAATGGGAATGGGGTAAAACCTTTAATAACAAAACTTTAAGGTCTTTGAACCCCTTAACAATTGAGTGGTTTGCTTAAGAGTATTAATATGTCATGTTTTCTTGAGGAATTGTTTTGATTGGTAATTGGGGGTATCAAAACAATTTGAAACAAGACGTGTCTCGTAACGTTTGGCTTGTGATCATGATATAACTTTCGTGTTCAGGGAATGGAGAGTCCAACTTTATGTAACTTTAAAACTCGCTTACAAGATCTACGCCTGAACGCGTTTTTTTTAGGGAATTCAGAATCAAACGTCAAAAACGCATACAATTGTATGTATAATTAGATTTGATTATATATATATATATATATATATATATATATATATATATATATATATATATATATATATATATATATATATATATATATATATATATATTGTTAAGATTGGCGTCTTGTTTGCAACTGCTTTGCACTGGTTTAGTCAATTGGATTTTTTGAAAAAATTCACTACATCTGAAATTATATTCTTCCACTACAGAGATCAAACGCAATCGGTTACATCATAAATATGTCAACTCCAGAGAAGAATAAAGACAGACTGAAAGGTCAACAGTGATTGGGAGGAAAGAGTGTGGGTGGAAGGAGAATGGCCGCTTTTTCCCATGGCAGTTCGCAGTTACAACGCTTCATGATTCATATCGTGTATTTACATATTTGTCATGATCAAGTAACAATTTTCCCTTTGAGATTTATATATGCAATATATGAGGTATTCAAACTTGTATAACATTATGATTGAAAAGAGAAAATATTGGAGAGCTAATTGAATTGGTGGGAGGGAATTATATTTAATCACTCTGGAGTATAAATGGATACAGAAATTGACGGAAAGTAAATTTGAAAGGAGAGAAGAATGGAGAACCGAAGAAAAAGGAAATGACTGTCAAAGAGATTGGCATATTCATTATTTCCATCAAGTTAGTGTTTTTGCGTTTGGAAATCAATGCTTTTGTTAATTCTTTTGGCTTTTAAAGATGATTCACTTTACTGACCACAACGTAGTTTTTCAGGATTATATGTATAGGAACGCAACAATATAAGGATATGAATGGTATAGCTTTTAAACCTAGTGAAACATGATACAAAAATATCAGAATTTCACTAGATTACGTATTTCAGTTATCGTGCAATAAGTTAATGCTTAGATATAAATGAACA
The DNA here is from genome assembly GCA_964007535.1 of Brachyptera risi. Lineage (NCBI taxonomy): Eukaryota > Metazoa > Arthropoda > Insecta > Plecoptera > Taeniopterygidae > Brachyptera > Brachyptera risi. The sequence continues at coordinate 27,695,431 of OZ023333.1, forward strand.
ATAACACTTGAAGAAAGTGTAGGATTCCTGAGCAATGAATAAACACAGTTGTGTGATGCTTTTTCCTCAATATATTAACACTCATAATTTGTGAATTGAACTATGCATTGTGGAAAATAATATATATTCAGCTTTATGTATATATATATATATATATATATATATATATATATATATATATATATATATATATATATATATATATATATATATATATATATATATATAAATGAATATGGAATATTAGATTCATTGAGTATGATTATGTTCACTACATGTTACATAATGTATTTATATTAGCCTGGGAGTTGTCATTTATGTATGTTTATTGTTTGTATATGAAACTTGCATTCACACACTAGATGTGTACTATATCTCTGGTGGATATTTGTCTAGGATTTAGGTGCATGCATTATAGTATCAAGTCAGCAAACTAGTTTATGTATATTTACACTTGGTTGCAATTTCAAGGTAATATATTATTCAAAGACATATTCTTTCAAGACACTTGCGATTCATGTTCTTTATTTTCTTACTTCATAATGTTTCAAACTGACTTCAGAGAGAGAAGGAAAGAGAGAGAGGGAAAGAGAGAGAGAGAGAGAGAGAGAGAGAGAGAGAGTAAGGTGGGGGAAAGAAAGAAAGAGAAATAATTTTTACCTTTGCTGACATGTGATGTCTGGACATGGCGCTTCCATCCATGTTGACGAATACGGAGTGGCCTGGCACCTCCACCTAGAGCAGCAACATGTAGAAAGTCTGTATTAGATTTTTAAAATTCAGGAGTGAAGATGTTAGTTTTTGATAATCACTCACTGAAATCAAATGAGCGTTAGAAAATTAAATTTGTATAAACATTTGAATCGAAAAAATTTCTTAGAACAATTTTTAAACTTCTGGTTTAGTAAAAATGTATCGAAATATTTTTTTTCTCTTCAAATTATATTTATTTTGTTATTCTCCATAAAATATTATTATTGATAATTTTGTATACTCTAATCAATTGATTTTTATTCAGATTATTCTGTGTGTTTTTGCAATCTTATACGCCTAATATAAGACAGAGTCTTGAATAAAGATATATAGCATAGTTTCTTGAATGGAAAATGAATTAGTTCATCCAGAATGTACGTATTATTACTTCTTGCTCATTGCCGGTGTAATTTTGAGTGTGCAAAGACTGTGAGGACGATGTTCACATCGAGCACACTAGTCTATAACTACGTTGATCAAATGTAATTAAATCTGTATTATTATATTACACAGGTATATCCAGCACATCATTAACGGAGATAATTTTATATGGGTTGGTAAGTCAAGAGCGTACTCATAATTATAAAGTTCCAACTTTACTTGAAATAATGACGGTAAATATAAAGTTCCTACCACGAACCTCTTTCTTCAAACCGTTATATACTTCTATAGAAGAAATAGGAAAGTCATCTACCGACTAAGTTTAATGTGAAAACTTTCTGTAATTACATAATCCAACAGGAACTTCAAGCATATTGCCCTTGTGAAGATTCAATTTGCATTTCTTGTCGTAAACCTCGTCTCTTTAAAAATACCACAGAACATTGCAATACAACGATGGTATTTGTGTATGTAGACCCTTAGATATATATTACCTTTTGATTTATATTTATACTCATTTTTTTATATTGGGTTTAACGACGCACTGTAATGCTGACTAAGATTTATTGGCGTCGGATGGATGATTGATGGGATGATGAGATGAAGGTTTTTCTGGGTAATGGGAAGGATAGTGGAAAGGAAGCGGTCGTGGCCAATATTGTGGGAACCATCCCGGAATTAGCCTAGACAACAGAGGAAAACCACGAAAAATCCCTGTAAAGATAGACGATGGTGGGGATCGAACCGGGTCCGACATGCCTACTACCTCCCGGGTCACATGGAGCGAGTACGTTAACCACTCGCTACCTGTGCCGGTTTTATACTCCTCCTTCCCAACTCAAATTAAAGTTATTATACGCGCCTGCCCTTATCTGTGGTATAGCATCAATCATTCGAATACAGTTTCAGCAGACCTGACGTAGTTTCATCATTTCTCCATCAAAACTTTTCATCACATCTGCATCTACAAAGTTACGTCACAAAGATGGTCTTGTTCTCGATAGAAAGATAACCTTGGAGAAAAACGCATTTCATTTTGATAAAACTCCATATTTTACTCGTCTCTTTATGCTCGTGGTGTTTTCTCACAAAGATGTTCTGTTGAGAATGTACCACAAAAACCAGCAACTATGTTTCAAGACATAAGCTTCGTCAAAAATAATAACATATAAGAGGCCATAATAAAGAGTGTAAAATTGACAAAGGTAGCTGAAAATGGAGTGATAAAAAGAATGAGTGAGAGAAAGACAGTGAGAGAGTGTGAGAGAAAGATGGAAATATACATGTGGGGTGAGAGAGAGAGAGAGAGAGAGAGAGAGAGAGAGAGAGAGAGAGAGAGAGAGAGTGAGAAAGAGAGGAAGGAACAAAGAAGGGAAAGCCAGAGAGTGGTTTATAGTATGTATGTGTGTGTGAGCGAGAAAGGGAGAGAGAAAGAGAGAGAAAGAGAGATAGAGAGAACGAGAAAACGCGAGAGAGAAAGCGAGAAAGAGAGTAGTGAGGAGGCAGTGAGACGCGTACAGAGATTAAAACGAGCCAGTGTGGTTATCCCAGTGAAGTACTTGTTCTGCAGCAGACAAGTGGGTCGGCACCCACTTGCCTGGACGGGGCTCGTATAATTCAACCTATACGTAAAATAACTTCTGTTAGCGGTTTTCAGAAGATACCAACTGGCCTGAAAACCAACTGTACTAAAAACCAATTGTACTAAAAAACAACTTACATGAAAACTTCTTCAGCGACCTGTATAGAAGTAAAAGTATGAGTTTTTCTAGGTCAGTTGGATTTTAGTACAGTTGACCAATCCCTGTTTGGTTTTTTGGTTTGATCAACATCGGAACTTGATCCAAAGGCTAAGGATGAAAGGTAGAAATCTTTGGATGGGGCACCACCCCAAAGAATAATCAATATTAATATAACTAATTTACAAACAATAAATCACAAGGAATCTAATAATTTCAGGGCTAGTGAACCACTATTCAACTTTTGTATTGAGGAGAGAACATCTCCAATCTTTTCATTGTTTTTATCTTTTTATTTTCTTTTTAATTACTTCATGTTCCTTTTTTCTAGGTGTTGGTGTTTTTTTTACTAGTGATAGTTTTGTTCAAAGTAATCTCAATTTGATCTATTTATTTTAAAGTCGGAATCATTCAAATATTTCATTAATACATTTCTCCTCATTTCTTTTTTTTCGGTTCAGTCATTTGCAATGTACAAATAAACATATGCCCAATCTAGTTATTTTCAAAAAGTAACCTGCAACAATATTCGTACACCACAGAGATAAAATCCATCAACGAACGAATCTAATTTGAAAAACCACCGAACCAAATAGACAAAGCAAACTCGGCCTCAAATCCCATCAAGAACGAAGAACAGCCGAACACACCCGAACGAATCCAGGCAATTGGCACCGGACCCGCTCGTATCGGCATTGCTTATAACGAATACAATGACCAGTGTGTGGATGTGGCCTACCTAAAGGTCACGTGTCATATTATCTCGACGCTAAACCAGGAGTGGTGGTAAATCTCAGAGGGCTGAAACGCAAGAGTCAATGTGCCTTTATTATTAGATTAATACTCATACGAGGTATTGCAGAGAGTGGATGGCTGGGAAAATAACTACTATTTCCTTTCGTATGAGATATATTTACTTTAAAACGGAGAGAATTCACCTCCTTATCGCCGGGGGATACAACAGATGGAATTGTTTATATTTTTCTGTGTGAGACAGTACTTTTTCAACATTATTCAACAGTACTTAGTAACATTCGATAATACTTATGAAATATAAAACTAAGGTATCTCACTAGACAAAAGACATGACAAGTTTGAAAAAGAATACAAGACAATTCATCTATCTGAGAATGAGAAGAACTACTTCTGACAAATAAATTAATTTCGAATCAACTAATGCAGAACCAATGAAGTGAATTGCCATCAAACTGATAAAAAAAATATTCACAATATTTCGAACCGTTTTTTTTTCGTTTACCTGCAAAATGAATGAAAATACTCGTTTCATAACTGAATTCGACAGCAATAATTGTAAGCACTTGAAATTTGCCAAAGTTGATTTCGAAACTTGGCATGGTTGTAATTTCCATACGTCTTGCCGTCTGATTATTATATCAACATTCAAGTTGCCAAAAAAATTACAAACTTTCATGGGATTCTAAATTAATCTGTATCAATAGAACCGCGAAACTTATGAAAATTACAATGATTTGATGACATGCCCATTGGTGTGCACAATAACTGGCAAGTTTCAAAACTTTACAATAATTATTGCTGTGGATTCCCGTATAAATACGAGCATTTTCATTCATTTTGCCGGGATACACGAATAAAAAACGCGTCAAAATATTGTGAATTATTTTTTCATCAGTTTAATATTATTTTACCTCAATGGTTCTGGATTAGTTGATTCGAAATGAGTTCATTTTTCAAAAGTAGTTCTTCTCATTTTTAGATAGATGAACTAAATAAGCCTTGAATAAGAATAACATTGTCAAAAAGACAAAAGTTTGTAAATTGTCCATTGGTTTTTCTAGTTCTTTCACTCATTGTTGAAAGAGATGAAGAACAATCCCCTCCCCCTTCGCCCCAGTTAATATTGAAGAATCGCTGTCTTCATTTGTTACATGGTATAACGATTATCAGTCAATTGTTACTTGAAAAAAGTCTTGAAAAATACAAATATTGAAGTTCAGTATTCTCTTTGTTGATGAGTGATGAAGTGGAAGAGATAGGAGTTGGAAGTTTCATCGCGTGATTCTTTTAGAAATAAATGGAAGTGAAACAATATTGAAATAATAAATAGGCCTACATATAATTCATAAAATATACAAAAATGCATTAATTGAAACATAGAACAAAAAAAGCGTCGAAAATAATAGGCCTACATTGCATCATAAATTCAATCTTATATCGATAAAAATGCATTATATTTTTCTATAGAAATAGTTGAAGCACTTTGAAAAAATCACTGCTCATCAATTCATGACGTATAATATTCTATGTGATCACTGTCACCTCACCCCCACCCCTCCCCTCCTCAACAACACAACAAACTTCATGTAGATACAATAGCGGTCACATTTTTTTTCAAAATCCAAATTAAAATTCAATCTACACACATTCAAACGTTGGTCCATCCATTTCTTGGACTACACACGTCGTGCGTATACACATTGTCGTCCAGTTTTAGTGTCTATAATATCAGTATAGTTTCTTCAGGACACATTTTAATGTAGCTTCATCGACCACTTTATGTGTCCGCAACCGTACTTCCCCACAACCAGACTGGTTCGTATAACCGTTTCCCGGTTAACCGTATAACCATCTCAGCGCTCGAACGGCAATAACGAACATAATAAAAGATGTAAAGAGAGATAACAAAATCTTCAAGTGTCTATCAAAAGACCTCACCTTCGACATCAAATTGCCTAGTCAGAGAGAACGTTTCAGTACCAACCTTGATCGCACGCAGTACTAACCTAAATCGTGTCGTGCGAATAGAAAAGATACTTCAGATTGTGGCAACATCCAGTCATAGGTTCGAATCGAAATTTGAAAAGTAAGCATTTTTTTCATCTTTCCATGCATGCAACTGTGGGTCAAGAGAATGATGTATTGAGGGTTGCGTTGGTCGGCCGATCGCTTATATAATGCTCCAGCTTCATACCTTACAAATGTTAAATACACGTGCCAATTGACACCCTCGGTAGCTAGGTCAGCTGAGGCACCGCTTCAGAAACGGAAGTCACCATTGGGCGTGAGTTCGAGTGTCCCGCATAAGGCATGGGTTTTTGTAAACGTCCTTTCATTTATTATCACATCATAGTTTCATAATCACCTGCTCATTCGTACCCCCGTATTGCCTAGCTGTTGGTGGAGTCGTTAAGCAAACAATAATCATCAACATCGTCCAGATATTTGAACCTTTACCGACTGAGGACAACCCTCACATTACAAGGAACTAGATTTGTTTACAAATGAACGCAAAATTACTTTTACGACGGCTCAGCTGTATGCGTCAGTCATCTACAATTCCACTCTTTGTGGTACATAAAAGGCATGCCGTATAGTTTCAAATTATACATTAGGTAGAGCAGCAATCGGTAGGCCAAAGTACAGTACTTATGTTATGAAACCCTTCCGTAAGGAATCACCTTAAGAGGACGACCGACCACTGACCAGCGTATAATCCTCATTCAATCTATCAATTTCAACTCCCAGTTACCAATGTTACCGCTGGTTACCACAAGCGTCACTAAAGCTAGCCTCCCATGAACGCGATTTGCGTTTCGCTTTACGCGGCTTTTGCAAGGCGGTGGAATTGAGGCGAGCTCAACAATCAGAAATCGCGTAACTCTCGTCACTGATTGGTCGTTTTATCATCATGGTGGCTTAGAAAACCGCTATGGAAGGCCAGCTTTACTCTCAGAATATGGCTAACTGGACTTGATAATACTGGACTCACGACAATAATTGTGCACGACCTTCTACTTCACTGAACTGTTGATTTATCAGAACTGACATTACCATTAATTGTAAGCTTATAATTAATTGATCGCAACGGTTTGCGGCAATCACAAAGCCATGCAGCATGAAACTGAAACTGCATTTCTTGACGTTCAGTACTCTTGAAAGTACATTATTTATTCGCTATTCAAGTTATAAAATGAATGAAACGTCACTAACAAGCGGAACTGTTGAGAAGCTTCGTCTTCCTTACCGTATCAACGTCGCATGGTTTCAACAACAATAGGTATTATCTCAGACTCACATCACTGACAGAAGATATAAAAAATATATTTCTTTATCTATAACTATATCTCTCGTCCCTCTCTCTCTCTCTCTCTCTCTCTCTCTCTCTCTCTCTTTCTCTCTCTCTCTCTCTCTCTCTCTCTCTCTCTCTCATTCCCACCAGAATAGTGAATGGCACGTGGCATATCTCAACAGTACATCCGCCTGTCATCTGACAACAATGTTACAACAACAATGAATTTCTCACAACAATAAAACACGTGACTTTTAAACAACAATGAACTGCTCCAGTTACGCGATCTCTTCCCTTTTCTTTCACACTGTGAGATCATATAGTGGCCGAGCTGTTTATCTTAAGCTCCATATAGAAACTGTATTCCACTCCCACGCGTATTTATAGAATATAATCCGCAAACTGTCAAGAAAAGAGAAAAAATATACTGTCAAGTCACTTGAATGCATTGTGGGCACATGGGAAGAGGGGGGGGGGGGGGGTGAAGGGTGGTACTGTGATGGTAGAGATATGTAAACAATACTAGGCCTACGTAGCCTATTCACTATGAATGAGTATTCGAGAGCGACGTTTGATTGGTTCAATTACGCTGGTTTTCTTTTAAATCGTTTTCTTTTGAAACGAGATTGAATCGATTTTATTTTATGTAGCTTTTGTTCGCATTTTGAATTTTTCATCTCATTTTATATTATGAATGTTTTAATAATGGATGTTGTTTCGTATATTGATAAGTTTTCAAATATATTTCATGAAAATATTGGATAATAAAACCTGCCAGGAATACGTAATCGGATTTGAAATATTGTGAAAACATCGTGATATATCAACAGGCCACGACCGACTCCTTCCCACCATCCAAAACACCTAATAAAATAACCTTTCATCTCATCCCTCATCATCTCATTCATCATCCACCGACGCCAATAGATCGTAGCCATCAGTAAAGTGCGTCGATAAAACCCAACATAAAAAAATCATGGTATATCGATATATATATACAATGATATATTTTCACCATTATTTAGATTGGCTAACTAGAAGCAAATATCATGTACGCCTGAATTCAAATGAGATTATTACCATCATTACTCTATCCGTGATCGTTAATTTCGTTTTGAATCTTAGGTACCTCTTAGTCAACTCCATACTTATTGTTTCGTCAAGAAATGGTAATTTATTACCGCAAGGGTAATAGCAACTTGACTACTCGTTAAAAATTAATTACACATTGTTAATACTGTCTTCTAAAGCTATCGTCTTCTCACATTCAATAAATATTTCATTATCTTTTTACTCGCGTTTTTATGTTTATGACACAATAGCAGCGTTGCGCATCCTGATGTGCGCACATCGATTCAAAGAGCTTAGAACATCTACAATCTCTTCAAGTAATATTTTTTACAATTGATATAGTTGAGCTTTTTGAGTGTATAGCTTCTTAAGGTTTTAACAATGAGTCAAGAATACTGACGAGTCGAAACTATCGAGCGCCAATATTAAATAATAGGAGAGACGGTCGATGGGGACTACCAATACTCGACGTAAGACAGCAAATATGAATTATAGAAATCTGATGAAATGCGACACGTTTTTACTGACGAAATAATAATCCTTCATCTTGGAAAATTGAACGTACATGGTTATAGGCCTATAGATGGGGTAAAATGGGTTGAAAATGTATGAAGAAAATTTTCGTCTTTTCAACATTTTGATGTAATATCAATTTTATATCAAAGATAATCTATAAATCATAATTCTGTCACTAGATTCCAGATAACGGATTACGTTTGAAAATGTTCAGTTTCATTTTGGCATGAAGAGAAAGTTAACAATTTCTGTTATCAAATCGAATATTACCTATGGAAAATAATCTTTCATGATAATTTTTTACTTGACAAATGAGCGAGCTTCATCCAGCTATAAATTTTACTTCAAAATTAGGCATAAGTTCATCAATAAGTTCCGATGATGTGAGAAAAGATATAATCGGCAAAATTAATTACAGTTGTAGAGTCCAGTTATAGATATTACCCTAGATGAATTTTCCTTGTTAACTAATTATATATTTATGAGCTACTGTGGAAATATCCCTGTGGAATAAAGACTTTAATAAATAGGTAACCAATTATTTGCTCAAATTCTGGACCTAGAACAATAATAATTCACCTTGAAAATGAAGAGTTATTTTACATTATTTTAATTTTCTAATGCTCTCTGGGCAGTCTTGAGGATTTATTTTTGGAAAACCTTGGGTGTTATATGGACCTGTCTAATAATATAAATCACACATACAATTTTACTATGGATCGTTTATACATTTGAATCGATTTTATACGGTTACTACCACAATGAGGGTTTTGGCTAGGATTGCCTTTCGATTTCGATATTTTTATCGATTCGATACTTTAGGACTTCGATGATCGATATCAAATTAAGCAATCGGAAATGGCTCAAATAAGTAATTTCAAATATAACCATGTGACAAAAAAGTAATAAGTGAATACCCAACCAAAAGTGAACGAAATAAATGATGGTAAAATAAATGATAATAATCCTTCGTTGCTGTCAGTTATGGTGTATATAGTAATGACTGAGTGTATGTGTATGTATAGGAAAGAATTCCACTTGCTCGTAGTGTGTTCTTATAACTACCAGTATAAGATTATTATAAGATAACTACCAGATTGTCAATGACTTATTCCTTTGGGAAAGGAATTTACTATCTGAAGAATCAGACACAATTTGATTTGTTCCGTATAATTATTATGAACTGAGTGGAAAATGAACTGAAACTGAAACAGTAGGCCTATATCATGATCGAGATTCATGACTCCCAATCTCGCATTTTCTCCCATTCGATATTTTCGATTCGATATTTTGGATTCAATTCGATTGAAAATTTTGATATATATTCAAATCGATATATATGAAGATATATGGAAGTTTTTATATCGTTTGCAATTTTCATATCGAATTGCAACTTAAATTTTGACACATCCTAATTTGAAATAAAACCGAGAGAGTGAGCTCAAAGTTATTTCACATTTCTGACTCCATTTACTTTTCAGCGTGGTTTAAATGTCAACGATATCAAATACCACGAATTTCTCCTAGATATAATGAGCATTTGAAACTGATACTTTGGAATACTGTCTTTGATGCTTATTTCAATGGTTGGGTACGAGAAGACAGATTTAATATCGAATTACTAAACCCTGTCTCGAATATTAGGATGTAATAAGTTGTAAAACGAAGCAATTTTGTAATATCATGGAGAAAACTTTTCGAAGTTATATTCAGAGTTCTTTGATTCAATTACAGAATAGATGAATGAGTTGGTGAAAAAATGATGACGTTGACAAAGGTCGAAAATTTCGTACGTTAGCCACTGTCGATCCCACCACTGTCACCATCACAACACTAACACCATATTCCACATTTGTATTTCATTCATATTTAAAACTTTCGAAATTATTATTGGACATTTATCATCATGACAAAACACTTGTTATCAACAGAATTGCAAACAATATCTAAAACTCAACATGGAAAATTCTTAAAATATCACATTGTCACTCGAATGAAATAAGAACAATGAGGAGAAATAATGAAAAATAATAAGTTGTAATGAAGCATGAACATGAAGCAATTGTTTCTCGAATGAGGATAAAGATGAGAATAAGGATGAGGATTACGTGGCATCTTTCTGAATGGGAACCACAAAGGCGGTCTTTCACCACAAAAGTGATAGATAATTAATATTGACATATTTTATAAATTGTAGAAAGTAAATTCTATGATGAAAAAAATCATCATTTTAATTAAGGAAGAGTTGAATATGATAAATGAATTCTTTATTAGTGAAAAATGAAGACTGACTCACAAAAGGATGCCCATTTAGACACAAAATAATATATATATATATATATATATATATATATATATATATATATATATATATATATATATATATATATATATATATATATAGGCCTATATATATATATATATATATATATATATATATATATATATATAGGCCTATATATATATATATATATATATATATATATATATATATATATATATATATATATATATATATATATATATATATATATATATATATATATATATATATATGAAATCTCCATTTTGAAATCACTGATCTCCATTTTCTTTACATCGATCACTGCCCATCACTGTCTTGAAATGGTGATAATCGGTGCTTATATATAGCATTTCTTCTTCTTTTATATCTTGCATAGTCACACGGTTGGACGGTTTCTTCATTCCCGGCAAGTCACGAATTATTATAAATTATGGAAGTATGAAGAATACTTCGCAGAGAAAAATATGAGAACAAAAATTGTCATTGAATTTTATACATCTTTGGTGTGGATAATTTTCGATTTCTTTCACACGAAAATGTATTTTCCAATTTCTCGCCAAAAAAGTTTTTCCTTTTGAAACAGGACTATATGATCAAGAAAATAAGTTATTTCAATTCACACTTCAAAAACTTGAGGAACGGAATTTTATTGACTGTAATAACAATTTCTATTGACGCATTCTTCCAATAATACCGCATAAACTTCACTTTTCAATTACCGCATTAATTGAATAAGTTCATCACTATTTATATCCACACTTTCAAGTCAGGTTTTCTTAGCTTTTCTCCATTACTCAAACATCCAGACTTTCGTAAATCAATATGAATGATATTTGGATGATTTATTTGCGATGAATTCTTCATTGAATTGAATAAATTGAGGTAACAAAAGCATATGTTATATTATAAAACTAGGCAAACGCGTTGTGTGTTGCCGCGTTGATGGATGAGCTAGAACATATCAACTTAACTTTGGATTGCTAATTATATATATCCACCTTGAGATCCAAACAATTACGTCACTGCCATCCTATTTTCCAACTAATTTCTATGATGATAAAGAAGGCTTTGTTTTAATCGTTTCCAATTAATTGGTGACACCTGTTGCTTGGATTGAATTGGTTTCTTAATTGCTTTGAGCAATTTAAAAAAATTTGATTATATATTTTTCTACATCAAAACGGCTGATCTGATTTGACCTTGAGTTCGGAGTAATGTGTATAATTATTATATTGAAATTCCATGAGAATTTGAATTCTCTCGAAGGAAATATTTTTGACGGAGTTTTTCCTCTTGGTTATTCTCGTGCGATTTTTGAAAACTTTGAAATGAGTTTTCTCAGAAGTGGTTCAACCGATTGCGCCTCAAAACTATACAGTATCGAATTGGATAACGACACTTGTGTATGCGAAGTGTCAACGGATTTTGTTCCGTTTGACCTGTGGAGTGCGAAAAACAAAAAAAAAGGCACTTTTTTTCGAGCATGATGAAATTGAGTCTTCGCTTCGCTCATCCAATTATGAAACCGTTCACAAGCATCCAGTCGTGACTCTTACTAGGAAACTTATTGTCCTTGAATTATCTGACTCTGACATAGTTTTAATACTGACATTTCGAACTTGAATATTGAAACTGAAAATATATATTTCACATCCATTCCCATTTTCAATCTCATTCTAATTGACTGTAAATTTTCGTTTTGTACATATAAGTCATGTTGTAATCCTCTTTGAAAATGTTTCTTACTAAAAATTATGTTCATGACAGTTTAATTCTTCCGCTTATATGGTATGTCTACGGACATGTTTTGTATAATCTATTGGAAGTTCATATTGAAAACTTGAAATCCAGTATTCCAAAGATAATCCTACTTTCATAGAACTTTATAATACTGATTTTCTTTTCGAACAAAAAATGTATTGTAAATGTAATCAGAGTTAGCGTTGCAAACTTCAAATCCCTACATCAACATTTTATTCCAAATTCAATACGGATATTAGAATGAGTGGGAGAAGAAAGGAAATCATACGGAAAAAAGACCAAGGAGAATCGAACAAGGAGAAGATGGAAATTGATACAAAGATGGACGATTCCATCTACTCAAAACAGATGATTGAATTGTTGGCTTTTCCTGGGATGATCAAATTAATTGATATTGATTATTCCCTTCATGGTGGTGAAATCACCCTCGTGGTGCCCCGTCCGAACGATCTTGCATTTCCACACCTAGTTTCTTAGTTGAGGAATAATGATTATGACAAGTTTTCGATGGTGATGAAAGAAATATAGCCAAAATTTAGAACATAGTTGAAAAACATAGGCTCAGTCAATTCAATGCTTTGAGTTGAAAGATGACTTCAAGTGAGCGTGAATTCGAATCCCGTATGGGGCATTGTATTTTGTGAACATTATTCGTCTATTACCTGTTCATTCGTTCCCCCAAGTAACCTGGTTGTAGGCGGGGTCGTAAAACAAACAATAATCTTCTAAATGGTCTGAAAATTCAATAAGAACAATTTCATTATTGACAAACAATATTCTAAAGAACATCTGGTTGACCTTGGATCGGATCTAGTATATAAAAAAACACTTTTTTCGCTAATTCAATATTTGCTCTCCATTTTGTTTCCAAGACAAACAAGTTGGAGTGATCTTTAGAGTACATTTTTTCAACTGGAAAGTAATTAAAAATAGAACTCGTCTTCTGAAAAAACAGTTAATTGCAATTAACTCACTGGTCTCAGAAGTTTTGTAATTCGGTGGTGTGAGAAGTCCCGTTTCTCAAAAGCTTTGATATTTTGAGAGAATATCAAGAGAAAAGTTAACTGTGAATAAAAAATCCATGGAAAAATTATCTATAACCCTAGCGTATGATTATATTTATTAATAATGACGTATTATCATTTGTACACTGTTAATTGTATTATTTATTTTCTATGTATGGTAATTCAAAATCAATCCAAATGGAACCTATTGGATATCGAAAAACGCGAGTATAATAATATTTACATGAAAGTTTTACAACTTCTCATATTGAGATTAAATTTCAATTATATGATAGAAGACATGTTTTGTTGATAGTTTAAATTCATGTGAAAAATATTCGAAATATGCATGAATATGCAAATATTCATGGAAAACTTGACACAATGTCATTTCCGATAAAGCTCACGATAACGGGGTAGGATCGTTTGGACGAGTCTCCACAGAGGCGTTCTCACCACCCCAAAATATGTGACATATGTAATATGTGAAAATATTCCAGTTTTATTTTTTTATCTACGAACACGATCAAAATTAAACTAAACGTAGCGCAGATAACATTTTTTGATAACGGTAAATTGAGTCTTCTGCTACTCTTAATTAATACCATTACATATTGCATTCGGCTTACGAGCAGTAATCGCTTCACATAAAAGAAGTCAAAATCCTTTCAAAAGCTTAAACAATTTTTCATATTTTACTCTTCAATCAAAATCTCAAAAAGCATAGATTACATAAACCCGACAGCGTTGAATACCAATATCTAAAGTGGTTTCTTGTCAATCAATCTACTAATGCATCTTTTAAACATTAATTAGATCAAAAATCTGTGATTATTATGTTGTCAAAAGAATTCGCTTTCAATGGGTGTGAAAATGATAACTTTTTTTCAGAAATCGTGGAATTATTAATCGTCTGACAGTTTTGTAAAACTTTCGTCGTAATAAAAAAAAAATGTGGTAGGAAAGTTTTTTTATCTCTATTCATTGAAAAATGAATGTTTTACAGTCGTTTTGGGAGACTTTCATTATGCTGTCAGAACTGTGATACTTTCCTTTTGAAATGTGTCACGAAAATGGAACGATAATATTGTAATTATATAATATTAATATCAAAGTACATTCAAACATGTCACTGACAGATGTTCTCAACTTGTCGTATTATCTGGAAACAGGAAGATCAAATCAATTACAACAGTTTGAGGAATATAATATTGAAATAACTTTTTTTCAATAACACCGAAACTCTATACGAAATGATTGTTCCTCAATTATCGTTTGGATGAGAATAAGATGACTCATTTAATTGACAAACAATAAATAATGACAGGGTTGGAGAAAAATTCCAGCATTCACAGTGAAGAGAGGAAATCTGGAATCTTCTCATTGCCTTGGGCTTTTTCTTTTTCTTCTTGAAATTACCGGCAAATGTTTTCTGTCATTTTTTTAAAATCAATGTAAATTTGTCAGCTCATCTATTGAAATGGTATTACGTATAGAGGAAGAAATGTTATCGCGGTACTAATATATAAGATATTTATTTATATATATATATATATATATATATATATATATATATATATATATATATATATATATATATATATATATATATATATATATATATATATATATATATATATATATATATATATATATATATATATATATATATATATATATATATATATATATATATACATATATATATATATATATATATATATATATATATATATATATATATATATATATATACATATATATATATATATACATACACACACACACACATATATATATATATATATATATATATATATATATATATATATATATATATATATATAGAGAGAGAGAGAGAGAGAGAGAGAGAGAGAGAGAGAAAGGGAGAATATATATAGAATATAGAATGAGTATCAAATGGATGTTTCAAGTTTTGTGACTATATATATATATATATATATATATATATATATATATATATATATATTTATATATATATATATATATATATATATATATATATATATATATATATATATATATATATATATATATATATACTGTAACACATTAATTTGATCATATATGGAAATAAGGAACACTTTGAACCTAGTTTAATTATTGTCTTGCATTCAATTTTCAGTGCCATTATCACGTTCTCTTCACAAAAAAAAGGGGTTTCACGAAATCACGCATGAGTTTGCCATGTAATCTGTCTTTTTTCTCTTTTGTTCACCTTATTCCCAATAATTTAGTATCAAATTCAATATTTTCCGTTGATCGGTGAAAATGAAATTTTCAACAACTAAGAGCGTCTTCTCAAGATTTGTTTCATATTTATAGATAGATGAGATAAAAAAATCCAATAATTTTCTCTTCTTGTTTTCCTAGTGTCGGCCTAAACTTCACTGTATAGTCTTGTTTCAGTTTCTTCACCAGACTAAAGCTTCTTTTAACTTGAATAAAGTTAATCCCTTATCTCAGAAAGTTACGACTAAAGACACTGAAATACACACGAGCAACAAAACATGGCGCCTAACGAAACTAAACTCTGTTTAATCCAAGGATTTCTATTCGCTATCTCGTCGATCAATAGGTTAGATAAGAGGAATACAACTACTCGACTTTCTCTTTTTCTTCTCCAAATGAGACCCCTCAAGATGTATAATAGGCTACATTTCTTGCGAATTACAAATGATGCAATAGAAGTTGCCATAGCATTTCAAAAAGTTGTGAAATGACTTAGATTGGATAACATAAATGGATCATTTACCAATGATTTTCAATTGTTGATAGTAACTCAATCTTCAACATCGTGTAACTTGTAAGTAAAAATGTATTCCATATTTGAAAAGTCAAGAAATATAGTGGAATCCATACAAAATAAGTTCGTTAGAATTCTCAGTAGGAAAATACGACACTAACTTGGCACATTTTAATTAAGGGGATTCCATTCATGATGTAATATTTTCACGATTCAGATTCGACATGACGTTTTATAATCTATCGTAGCGACTTTCTGGTAAATTGTTTCATATACCATTCAGAGAAATAAATACTATCTGAATTCTGAAATACTCTCGCTCCATAACTGAAATTCATATAATGTATAACCTCAATTTGCATAGTTGGAAACAATTTGCTCAAACACTATTCGATTATGAATTTCAAATGAATTGATAATTACTGCACTAAATTCCTATGACCCAGTAATTCTCATATCACATGCATTTTTTATATTTTTTCTCCTCCTCTTTCTAAATAAGTAATCAATTGAGTTACTATATTATCTTTTCCAGACTATAGCTTGATATTATCATCATTTTTTGTTTCAAACACTATTGTATGAACTTATTGCTTCCTTTATTGATTTTTTATACATCGTAATATTATTCCGTGTTTAATGGGCAACCTTTCGGAAGGCAGAGTCTTCATTTTTTTAATAATGAAGAATTTATATTCTTCACACCTTCTTTCCTTTTGTGAGCCATTGTGAATTCATAATATTATGTTTGATGAGTGTCTATGTGTGCTATACTTGTACTGTATCTGAATTGATATGATTTGAAATGATAGTGATAAATATAAAGCCAATGAATAAATTATTCAATTATTTAATTAGTCAATAGATAGGTGGATGAATGATTGAATGAATGAATAATTTATAAAATTTGAAATGAATCTATAAATGAATGATAGAATGAATGAATGAATGAATAAATAAATGAATATATATATAGATGAATTCAAATAGATAAATGAATGAATGGAAGAATAAATTGAGGAATAAAAAATAATTAATCAATTAATTAATCAATGAATAAATGAATGAACAAACTGAGGAATAAATGAATTAATGAATTAATTATTGAATGATGGAATGAATATATGAATGAATAATGCCAAACATAAAATAGTTTCCAATAATCAAAGTTTGATGTTTCACAAGTGTTTTTATATTTTTTTCTCATTTCGGGCAACTATCCTCTGAATCTGAATCCTATGACGTATACGTATACGTGTAATTTTACATTTCTTGCACGGCAAAAGTTTGATGGCCTGTCAGTATAAAATCCCGCTGTCGAGAACTTTTACCCCTAGACTGAATGGCGCCCCTTAATACTTCAACCAAGATATTTTTTCATCTGAAAACATTTTGTAGATAGATTGCTTTCAATTAGTTTCAATTTGACACACATTTCATCATATTCTAAACCTAGTGGGCCTATAGCGTCTCAAATCATTGCGTTATTTCAATAACTTTTTTTTATTGGTCACATATTAAATACATTATCACATGATAAATAGCAATAGAATTGCAATAGATTGGCAATTGATGGCAACAGATTCACTAGTTTAATGCGACTACCGGTTTCAATTTGTGTCGAAGTTCT
Source organism: Brachyptera risi (assembly GCA_964007535.1). Lineage (NCBI taxonomy): Eukaryota > Metazoa > Arthropoda > Insecta > Plecoptera > Taeniopterygidae > Brachyptera > Brachyptera risi. Next base: position 27,713,406 of record OZ023333.1, read on the forward strand.
CACCGAAAAGGGTGAAAGGTTTGAATTATAAAAATATTGAATTTTTAAAGTGATAAAGTTGAATTTAGTGATAAATGTTGTCATGTGCGGTACAGATTTTATTCGAGACTGATGTGGTAATTGTCACTATCAAACCGATGTTGAGAATACACTTGACAATTGTAATAAAACTTTATTTACAAAAAGGCAGTGAGGATTTTTAAATTAAATGGAGAATATTCACGGAATCTGGATGCAGTTTGAATATAAGGCTTCATTGCATGGAAGACACGCCCTGAATTAATTTTGTTCGTTTTGTAATTTTTGAAATATATTATAATATTACAATATTTACGATTCCTGAGATAATTTATCAGACCATTTCTTGTTCATATTTGGTATGTTTTTATTGAAACTAATGATTATTTTCGGCGTTTAAAATTGCATTCGAACTTGTAAAGGTCGGCCTATATACCACCAATTCAATTCAATTCTGAGATTTGAAATTTCAATCCAATAAATACGGTATTGATATACCTATAATAAAAACGATCTTGGCAATAAAGCACAAACACGTAACAATAAAAGTAACCCCAAAAAGGGGGAAATCTCATATTATCATACCGATAACCCTAAACCATCCCATGGTATATGAGGTTTGAGGGGAAAGAGGGTGGTGAAAACCCCGCAGTATAGTGTAAGCCGCCTTATATCAGTGATTTTATATTACAGACACGTGCCTTGTTTCGTATTTTTCAATGCATAAGTTACCGCATTTTCAACCCTAACATGCAAAACCTATGAAACTCCTCCATATCTCCATATAAATAATAACCGCTATACAGTGGCGAAAACACAATAATTGAGCAATATTTCAGTACCGTATTCTAAGTAAGAGTTCAGGAAACAAGAAGAGCAAGAAGAAGAATCAAATTAAATTGATAGACTCACAGATGTGACTTTCAAATTATTATTTTTGCTCACTTATAGGTATGAAATGCATGTATTTTTATTCTTATTCATGTTTCACTTTTCAGTTCTCTCAGCAGAATCGTTACACGCAGTATTTTTTCAATGTATGGTAAATTATTGAAAAATTAAAACCAATATATAGCATATTCTTTTCAATAAATTGGATTTTTTATTTATGGAACATAAATAGCCTATATCAGCAAATTATATAATATAAGCAATATATATATATATATATATATATATATATATATATATATATATATATATATATATATATATATATATATATATATATATATATATATATATAGCAATAATATAAGCTTTCAGACTTTAAAAAATCACAAATTTGACTAGATTTCAAGCACATATACGCAACTTCTTATGGGAATAAAATAATAAACCTGACCTAGAATATGTGGACCTTGAATAATTGGGATTAACGTAAGCGAAGACTCAATCTCACCCTACTAGAAGAAAAAACTTTCGAAAAACGCATATATATTATGTCTTCATCTGACCGTTTAGTGTTCAGGTGTAATAAAAAGTGATTGAACCACTTTTGAGAAAAGAATATTTCTAATTATTGAAAACCTCCATGAGCATACCTCAGAGGACAGTCTGTAAAAAATCCGAATGTTCAATTTTTACTGATCCGGCTTAGAAAATTATGAATCAGTAGTATTTAATCAAGACTTGGAAGATATATCATGTCAAGCTATACTTGGAAACACCGCTTTATTATTCAATTGTGAGACTTTTCATTTTTCAAAACTATTAAAGATATATGAGGGAAATTTCCATTTTTTTTCAAATGTTTGTATTTTTCAAAAATGGGAACATTATTGCGAAGTTTTACAGTATTCAAATTAGCCTTTTTCAAGAATTTTTTTAAAATGTAATTCATTAAAAAGAATTGATGACTTTCAACGGTATGAGATGAGCAATGAGTATAGAACAAATCAACCGTTTGAAATAAATAACCAATATACCAGGAAGGCAGTGACATATTAGTTTCAAAATCGAGGTGTATGTGTATTTTATTTATTTTATTTACACTGGGTTTACCGACGCATTCTACTGATGACTACGATCTATTGGCGTCGGTGAATGATATATGGGATCGTGGGATGCTGAGATGAAAAGTTATTCCATTGTGTTTTCGGATAGTGGGAAGGAGTCGGTCGTGGCCTGTTGCTAAGGAATCATTCCAGTATTGACCTAAAGGACAGAGGAGAACCACGAAAAACCCCTTCAGGATGGTAGACCATGGCGGGAATCGAAACCCAGTCTCCTGAATGACGGTTCAGTGTATTAATCACTTGGCCACACATCTCAGTGATAAATGTATAGCTCTACATGAAATTTCGTATGAATACCCAATATCGCTCATCTTACATCGTATAGACCTAAGTTGCTTTTTTTATATTGAGTTTTAGCGACGCACTATAATGATAACTAAGATCTATTGGCGTCGAATGAATAGTTGATGAGATGATGGGATGATGAGATGAAGGTTTCTCAGGTATTGGGAAGGATAGTGGGAAGGAAACGGCCGTGGCCCTACGTGGTTTCCTACATTGTAGGAACAATCCCGGCATTAGCCTAGACTACAGAGGGAAACCACGAAAAACCCCTGTAAAGTTGGACGGTGGCGGGTATCGAACCGGGTCCGACATGTCCCTTCACCTCCCGGATCACACGAAGCGAGTGCGTTAACCACTCAGCTACATGTGCCGCGCTAATTTGCTTTTTCTTAGTGGTGTTAAAATTGTGCACCATTCAAACAACAAACCAGCTCCATGGTTTCTTGCGGATGAAAATCACCGTTTTTCCCCTCACCTACTTGACATGACCGGTTTATTCCTGTTTTTCTGTCGCCTCTTTTACTTCCGCCACTTCATCGACTCACGTAATCACGCCACTGCCATACTTGAAAGCGAAAAGGTCACGTGTGTAGGCATCTCTAAAGTCTTCAACATCCCCAAAGTCTACGTTTTCTATTACAGCAGAAAACCATTTGGGATGCATAATTCCTTATGGGGGCAATTTCCTAATTGAATGTTACCGAGAACGGGATGAACAAACACCAAGACATGAAATGAAATAACAAATAAATGAAACTGTTGAGCATTTCGTGTAATACTGTATTGCCTCCAAGTTTGTGTGGGAGGTTGCTTCTCCTTTTTTTTCTCGTTTCGTCTTTTGTCTTAAAGGGATCAACGTTTCCATCTCGAGAGTGGCGTTTAGTGGAAATGCTTTCCAAAACTTTATTTAAGTGAATCCAAAGTAGTGTTTCTTAACGTGATTTGTGAGAAATGTGTAGTACAGTCAAGTATCCAATCAAATCTTACTTTACAAGACTAAAACTTTATTGATGAGTAAGGGAACGAAAATCTCTTTTGAATATCATCACTGAATAAACATACATATTCAATATTATTATTATGCATAGACAACATACGGTGATAAACAGTGAATAATTTTAATGAATTTACTGATGAATATAAATAGCGTGGGCCTATATATGGTCAAAAAAGTGATAGTAATAAAAAGACATGGAAAGAGAAAGAGATACAGACAGAGAATAATATATATTTTTTAATAACATCGAAACTGATACAAAATCATCGTTCCCCTATTAAGGCTATGAATGAAAGGTAGGATCGTTTGTAGGGGGCACCACGAGGGCGATCTTACCACCCCATTTGAATTATTCAAAACCAATGAAGTTGAACACCAGGATGGCGCTGTCTTTTAGTTTTAAAAAATCCGGAACAAATTTTGAGTAAAAACCGTTTTTGTGAAATATCCGGACATTACCAGCATTGGTATTTAGAGTAAACAAAACGCACGAATGTTGATATCATCCAAATACACTAACTAGCTAAAACCTAAGAGCTTTCAAAACTACACGTTGAAAATAATAAATAAAAGTAAAACCATACAAGTCCGACGTTGGTTCGAAAAGTTTGACTTCGATAAAATAAAACGAATTAATTGAACTTCATCGAATCTTATCACAAGAGAAAAATATATATCTTCCAATGTGGGATAATTCAAATGCTCAATTGACGAATCGAAATAGGCGTGGCTTCACCAGTCGGCCGGTTGGATCTATACCATTTGTGGTCATTTGAATAAGATACTCCGATTGGATATTTGAATTTCAACACAGTTCTAACAGCCTTGCTGATTGGACGGTATGATTTGTGACGTCATGGGGGGCGGAGACTGCGAGCCGTCAAATTGTTCAATCTTTTCCATCACTATTCTGTTCGATTTGTTTTCAATATAAGATTTTCAAAATTAATTTTAAAATGCTATAAAACTAGGCAAACGCGTTATGTGTTTCCGCGTTGATGGATGAGCTGGAACATATCAACTTATCTTTGGATTGGTTATTATATATATATACACCTTGAGATCCAAACCATTACATCAATGCCATCTTATTTTCCATTAATAATTTATATAATAATAAAGAAGGCTTTGTTTTAATCGTTTACAATCAAGTGGTGACACTTGTTGCTTTGATTTAATAGGTATCTTAATAGCTTTGAATAATTGACACAAATAACATTATATATTTTTTTACATCAAAACGGCTGATCCGATTTGAGTAAAAGTTCGGAATAATGTGTATCATTATCAGATTGAAATTCCCTGAGAATTTGAATCCTCTCAGATGAAATATTTTTCACGAATGTTTTCCTCTGGGTTATTCTAATGGGATTTTTGAAAACTTTGGAATGAGTTTTCTCAGAAGTTGTTAAACCGATCGCGCCTCAAAACTATACAGCATCAAGTCAGATAGGGGTTCATGTGTGTGCCAAGTTTCAACTGATTTTGAATTTTTGTCTGACCTGTGGAGCGCGAACAAAAAAAAAAAAAAAAAAAAAAAAAAAAACAGGCACTTTTTTTTCGGTATAGTGTAATTGAGTCTTCGCTTCGCTCATCCAATAAAGAAGAAAAATGAGATGAAACGAATGTCGTTTCTTTTCGGTACATGAGGTGGAAGTTTTTGCTACGCTTGACTAATAAATTTATGAAAAATATTTTGAATCGAATTTATGAATTATCTGCGGTTAATCAGGAATCGAACATTTTCATTCCTGAATCTTGTTAGTATTCATTCCTAACTCACACAAACTTGAATCATAATTGTATATATAAATTCTTCATTATTGAAAAATATTAGGACTCTGCCTGACAGAAGGTTGCCCATTAGACACAGAATAATATATGTGTAAATGAAAATAACAGATTATTAAAGAGAGCAAAAAGACAATAGCAAAACGCTATCAATAGCGTTTGATACAAAAATTGATAATAATATTGGGATATAGACTAGAAAATTCAATATTGTAATAATTACTTATGAAGAAAAAGAAGAAGAAAGAAATTTGAAATATTGAATAAAAAATATTAAAATATTAAAGTGAAACATTTATATTTGTTATTTTCATTGGAACAACACTGAAATGGATTTGGGATGATTTCTTCGATCTATTTTATAACACAATTACATATTGTTTTCTATAGATCTCTATAACATAATGGGTCTTACGAATACTTATCGTTAAATGCGAGATGTATGTCGTCACCATCACTTAACGGTTAACTTATAAGACTGAAAAAGTAAAAAAAACATCCGTTTTATTATCTCAAATGAATAAAACTAAAGTGTACACTCAGGTGATTGTGACTAACACATGTTCACGTCATTTTTCCACATTTGTTTCCACTTATATTTTTCATCTTGAAGAAAAACAAAGCAATACGAATATTCTACTTCGTTAAGCTGGATTCACAATGCGAACTAATGATTAGTGATTAATGATTAACTAAAGTTGGGAGATACGGAATCAGTGTTGACATTCACATTATGTTTAATATTATAGTGACTGACCTTGAAAGTGAACCAACTCTCAACTTTAGTATTAATCATTGGTTTTAATCCTTAGTCTGACCAATCAGAAGTCGTGAATTCGAGCGACCGGAAGTCGATACAAAAGAAGGCGGCAAACCTGACATTCGCTCGCTGTTCTCGCTCGTTTACAGCCTTCTAACATGTTGATTTCAATTTGAATCCGTCATCTTAAGAGAGCTACGACTCATGAAAAGTGTGTCATTTCCGTCAAAATGAATTTTTATTTCAAGTCTATGTGAATGCTCAGTTTCTTAATTTTAGTATTTAGTACTAGTCACTAATAGTTCGCAATTTCGCATTGTGAATCCAATTTCCGAAAAACTATATGCTCGGGGCGACTGAAGAGCGTATACCGGAATAATTTCAACTCGGATGTGTGATGCAGACATATTCACAACCATTAGTTCAAAAACCCATGTCACAGAACGAGTATAAATTACTCCAGTATACGCTCTTCAGCGTCTCTCGACTCCTTGACGAGAACATTCCATTACAATTCCGAGTGTTTTCTTTTTTTATGTTTTGTAAAATCATCTCTATGTAATTAAATTGCAATCAACTGTATTGATACTTTAAGTTTCAAGTTTGGTAGAAATTAATTCAAAGAAATAAATTGTTCTCAAGATTCTGAAGAAAAACATTTCAATTTCATTTTGAAACCGCACTTGACTTATTTCATGTAGAAGCATTCGATTCCATTTAATTCATCTAATCTCTTATGATTTATTCATAATTGATTTTTTAATTGGCATTTTATATTCTGCCATCATATATTTAATAGCACGAATTCGTATTTAAAAATAAGCGGTCGCTATAGAAATAAAATTTTATTTGTAGGTCTTTAGATATTCCGATCAACGCTGTGTCGATATTTTTATGTGCGAAGTGAAGTCTATTAACACGCGTCAGAAACAATGGTACGATAAACTTTTATATCCTCACATGTATAAACATCTAGCGGAGAATATGGTGAACTCTGTATAATATAAAATCATCACACACTTCTATATTGTTCAAACTTCAATACGAGATAAATATAGAACAATAACTTTTATAAATAAAACAAGAAAGAATTTATATTCTACCACTCACACCGCGCACTGTTTTATACATGACGAAATTCATGGAATGTTTTAAAGAATGAGATTTAATCGATTAAAAATCACCAGGGTGCGTTGTGAGATCTCTATTCACGTATGAAAATGGAAATAAATACTTTAAAAAATGATTTGGGTTTTTCACTCTCAAGTTATAGCGTTGTGAGGGATTATTGTGAGATCTTGAGTTCACGACCCCCGAAATAGATCCTCATTTTGTATTCGATTACTTTATTATCATGATCTATAACTACGATGAGTTATAATATTCATGTGATAATAATATGTATTGTTATAATATTATGGTAAATTATATTATATACGTATAGAGGGTTTCAATACACGTATTTGTTCCAAGTTTGAAGGAATTTGATTCGGACGTTCAAGAGGTAGACCTATTTTATGTTGAGAAAATGGAAAATATTCAATTTAAAGATCAATTAGAGCTGTATTTAAAGATTAAAATTATCAATAGGTTGAATGAATTAGAGATGCATAACAATTGACGCACGAATGTGAAAAAAAAATGTTCAAACAAACCAAACTAAATAATTATACCAATAAAGATTAAGATAATATAAATGAAGAATATAAAGTAAATAAACCAGATAAGGGTAGAAAATTAAATTTCAATGAATGAAGTGCCGCTATAATTTTCAGGATTTCACATGATCTTTAGTGAATGTCAGAGGAATACTTTCTGAACACACCACTCATCAAAAAAATCTACAAAAATCCAGCTTTGCGCAATTTATTTAAACTCGATGCCCTATTTTGGTCCGAAAAAACTGTCTTACAAAGAAAACATTCATTGGATTATCAAATTGTAACGGTATATTATGTAAAACTAATATTTTAGAATACGGAAATAAATTTGACGATGTTAAGTCTGCTTCTTTTCGTATATACAGTAACACCACTACTAATTAGAGATCTACATTACTAAAAATTTTGATTTTGAAATTAATTTCATGTCTCATTTACAGACTTGAGCATTTTCTTCTGAATTTGTAATAATCAACCACCTTAACCCCGTTGATCCCAAAAACAATTACATCAATTTCTAAAGGGAATTTGAACTCTATGACGACACAAGATTCCCAGTTTGTAAATAGAACATTGTAGTACGCAAATGTATGTCACACATGACAAGCAGTCGAGGGTGACGGGTAGAAACATCCGACCGATAGTGGTGTTTCTTAGGGGAGACGGTCGATCGGAGATGTAGTTTTGCGGTTAAGATTGAGATTTTCGTATGACATCTTGGGATGAAATCCGCGGATGAACCCTTTCTGTATCCATGGGGCTTACATTACAGTCGTTGCTAGAGAAAATGGATACTTCATACTTTTGTTGTATACAACTACGTCGCAGTTGAAGAATGTACGGGAGTGAGAATAATTTTCACATTTGGTGATTTTGACGTTCTTGAAGTTGAATATCAAACTCTTATGTATTTTTATTTTTAATCAATGAAAGAATACTACATGAAACTAAAAATCTAATATATATACAAATATATATATATATATATATATATATATATATATATATATATATATATATATATATATATATATATATATATATATATATATATATTCGAATCTCCCAAAATATCATCAATTTGTTTAGTGAAATTATATTCAAGAATACAGTTTTTTGTAGTAAATTTAGAGAAACTTTGCCCAATCTCTTCTATTTTGTATCAATTTACCACAAGTTAACAGTAAAAACTGATTTTTTAAAACAAGTTAAAAATGTGTACCTGTAAAATGATCATTTTCAAAATTCCAGTAAGTTTCCATTTTGTGATCTTGCCCAGAATCTTGATTCGATGGTTTTTATATGCAATTTACAGAAACAGATCACTCGAATTAATAAGTTGAGTATATATATATATATATATATATATTTTTTTTTTTTTCAAATTACCTTTTCATATGCTTGAATTTTCACCAATACTATTTGGTATATGAGAGTTTGGGAATTTTTTCAAAATAAAAACTTGATGAACTCTGTTTATTTATTAGTTACCCAATTTATACTAGGAAAATGCGTTATGTGTTTCCGCGTTGATGAATGAGCTAGAACATATAAATACATATCTGTGATTGGTCACACATATCCACCTTGAAATCCAAACAATTACATCACTACCCTCCTGTTTTATTCATCACTCATTCTAATTGATTAATTTAATAATTAAGAAGGCCTTGTTTAAATCGTTTTTAATTAATTGATGACACTTGTTGCTTGGATTTAATCGGTATCTAAAAATATTACATTATATATCTTGTAACATCAAAACGGCTGATCCGATTCTAGTGAAAGTTCCGAATAATTTGTATCATTAGGCCTGTTATATTAAAATTCCTTGAAACTTTGAATTCTTTTGAAGGAATTATTTTTTACAAATTTCCTCATCTGGTCTATCCTCATATTTTTTTTTTACTCTGAAATGAGTTTTCTCAGAAATGGTGCGACCGATTGCGCTCAAAACTATACATCATCGAATTAGATAAGTAGACCTGTGTATACCAAGTTTCAACTGAACTTTCATTCTCGTTTGACCTGTGGAGCGCGAACAAAAAAACATTTTTCTTTTTTTAAACGTAATTTTTTTGGAGTATGGTGAAATTGAGTCTTCGCTTCGCTCATCCAACTATACATTTCCAGTATTTTTTTCGCCTTACTCTGTCATAATATTGTTTCGGGTTTACAAGTATTTAAAAAATAATCGATCAAAGTTATTCTCATAAATTGACATGCATGTCTATGAGATATTTATCCATCCTTAATTGGGGAACAACAATTTGTATCAAGTTTCGATGCTATATATATATATATATATATATATATATATATATATATATATATATATATATATATATATATATATATATATTTATATATAAGAAAAATCCATGTAATCCAGAAATACAAAACCTACGAGCAAAAACAACGACACAGTATCCATTGTTCTCCCCAACGACTATCCCGCATCTTTGTATTGTTTGCTGAATTTATATGAATAATGTAAAAGTTGAACTTCAGGGAAATAAAAGAGATTCAAATCCTTACCGTGGGACTAGCCTACCCTTATCCGATGTCATGGGGTTCATGAGTCGGAACCACTAATCGATACAAGTAACTTAAGCATCAGTTGACTGTTTCGAGTATCAGGTTTGGTCCAGTGATATAGGTATTGACCAAAGATGATTCCGATGATCAAAAAGAAATGTATGGTTTGAAAGATACAAATCGTTTTTCATCGCTCGATATAGCAAACAACGTAACCATATATTTGATCGAAGTTGGAAATTTTTATTCAGGTCGATTATGCTATTTTGCATTACTCACACAATGAAGCAAAGCAGTCCGTTTGGCTCAGATAGTTAGAATACTGCTACCAAATCTGAAGTAAGAAGGGCACGGCTTCGATGTCCACTATACAAATAATGCATTCCACCTATCATTAATTGATCGTTTGTTTTTCACATGCTCATTCGTACCCAAATATAACCTATAGCCGTTGTTGTTTATTCAGAATTCAGCACAATTGAAGAAAAATGTGTATCAAGGTGGAAATATTTCTTGTCGAGAAGTTGAACATTATATGAGACATGAAAAAAAAATGATTGACTGAAATGACAGTTCATGTAAGAGAGTTTGAAGTTCGAAAATCGAATATTGAATATCGAAGATACCTTCTGCCCAATACGAATGATCAAATTTCAATTATCGACCAGCTCATTATCCAGTTCACTATACCTCAAGTTCCGGCAATTAGTTGCAGAAGAATTGATTATTTCGTTCGGTTGGTAAGATATTTCTTGTGATTTGTGGAAACCCGTCCGAACGATCCTACCATGTCATCCACAGCTGTTATTATTTGAAAACAATGACTGCATCTCAGGATTCACATGTTTGCAAAAATGAATCATAATATAAATTAATATAACTATAATATAATTTAAATATACTTGTATCCACAAAAGAAAAAGTTGGTCTTTACCAACTTCATAGGGGGCCTATCAAAAATATCAGCGTCATATTTGTATAGCTGTCATATTTTCAGGGTATTATGATTTTTTTTTAGACGAGAATTACGATAAGAAATGCAATTTCATCTTTCAAAAGCGTCAAAACATGAAAATGGCAGCGAAATTATGTAATCATACCGAATTTTTTACAATTTTCCAGTTGGTAGATGACCTTTTATTTCGTAGATATCGTGAGTATATCAGTTAGAAGCTGGTGTATTTTGCGCGGCGTTCCAATCGGTTTCACGCATTCATCAAGACATTTCAAGATTTGCACTTTCAATTCAGTTGCTCCACTTCGTTAAAACAAAACCGAGGATGTATCTAGTATTTACAAAGGTTTTCAAAATGATTGGAGTCAACGCGATTTTACCAAGCCGGTTTGTAATGCATAAATCCACATATAGTTAATAACTATGGTTGCGATTAATAATTGATATATCGATTGCGATCGATATTTACTCAAACGGTACGATGATCGATTCGGTAGAATATGAATATATATATATATATATATATATATATATATATATATATATATATATATATATATATATGTGTGTGTGTGTGTATGTAAAGAATTGAAAATTCGGTATTTTTGAAAAACGAGATATCCCAAATACAAATTTGATGATAATCAACAAAGAAAAAAAAATGATTGAGATACGGTTTTATTTATTGTTAATGATAAACAGTGATATGCATTTGTTTATGCCGGAATTTTCATTGTATACATGAATATGGGTCAAGGAAACTACCTCATTATATTATATACATATACATGTATTACAATATAAATATAAATATAGTTCTTTGTCAATTGTCTACTATAACCATGTATTGGAATCCCTTTTCATCCTTCTTCCTCTTCTGTCACAGAACACCACTTTCTCTTGGAAGTTTTCAACATCATAGAGAAGAATATATTTTTTGCGTGATTTCTGGAACTGTAAAAAGATGGATATTCCTCATTCAAAGTTATATCTCTTTGTAAACTTATACATATTCTATTCTTACTGAGCTCAATGTGCTATTCTTGGATTTTTCCATTTTTCTCCATTTTCATCTATGGTATGTCTCAGATTTAGTTCGACTCAGGTTGACAATTCAAATAGCTACGTACAAAATACAAATCAACATTGACAAAATGGTATTTTACCTCATATCTCTTGCCCTCACAGAAGATGTTTTTTTGTAATTAGGTGCGTTTCTCTTTCTGCCCCTCATTTTATCAGGAATACCACGTTTTTATTGTGTTATTATATTTATAATTATTTCACTCTCCATCTTATTCATAAAACAAGAGAATTAACATTATAATATTATTTTATTATCAAGATAACTATATTATTATTATCATTATTGAATCTTTATTAGCAGCAGGGCGAGCCCTACAAGTGATATAACTCAATCATTCGGATGAATAAATTAATAAATTAATTAATCAATTAATTAATTGCCTAATTAATTACAATAAGTAGTGATGTCTTCCAATTCTGTATAAAATGACAACTTCAAGATATTTTTTCCATATTCTTTCCGTTTATGAGGTTTTCAGAAATTTCGTTCGGATTTTCCTCAAATGTCGCTCAAAAGTCAAAAGACACTGATAACCCGGAAGTTGAGCGCCCATAAACACCGCCAATCAATCAATCAAAAGTATATTTCTCCCCAAAACCATTCCGTTCTGGGAACAACAAAAAGCTTAGGCCCACATTTATTACTACTACTTTTTTCGTTACTTGATGTAACTTGATTGCTTAAAATCAATAGTAATCAAAGAAACCTTACACTTCGTGAGTAGAATGTAACAAATCACTCAATGTTTTTCTTTTTTTTTTTTTACTTCAACTACCTTATTATTTTTAATGTTTGAGAAATACGTCCGAATTTGAATTGTACTTATAATTCACTATTTTAACCCACAGTAAAGCCTTTTTTGAAGGGCTTTGTGGATGTTCTTTTGCTGTAATTGTGTTTTTATTTCTGTATCAGTGTATGTGACCATTAAAAAAATAAATAAATAAATGAAAAATGTTCATTAATAGTCACTCCGTTTGTGCTTCACAACACGCACCACAAAAATACAAACAAGATACAAATAAAAAGTCACACACACGAAGCATCTTTCAATGAAACGTAATCTTTACTGTCGCTAAACTGATAATTAAATAATCCTACGACGGAATTGATCTTTTTAAAGCCACAGTTTGATAGCAGTAACGCAAACGCTGTTCTAAATTCTACCCCACGATGCAGTAATAATACTTGCCACTGAGATTTACACCGGTTTTCTGCCCGCAATTTCTTTCATGCAAATAAAACGAAAGATCATTCAACGAAAAAAGTAATTAGCATATCTAGGAAGTAATGGTTGGATAAAAGCGAAAAGAAGTGAAAAGAGTGTAAATTTTTTTGTGTGTTGAAACGTATAATGGACTTTTTTCAACGCCGCTTGGGAAGGATGCTTAAGTGACTGAACTTACCGAGTAGATGTGGGAAGGAGTCGGTCGTGGCGCGATATTAGGGAACCATCCAATAATCCTCTTGCACGGCTCAGGACAGCTCGATAATAAGAGTTGTTTCGAGTTATCTGGTTTGCAGCTTAACTGGAACATTCAAAACAATTATAACCACCAAATGGATAACTGGTCTTTGTAATACCAGGGCTGAGTCAACTACTTATACTACTCACTGTTTATACCTATAATGATGACGTTTTTTCTTCAGTTATGACTACTATCATTTTGATAATATCATAATTATTCTATTTTGTTCAGTTTTTTTTTTATTAATATAAAATTATCTGCATATTAATTCAATTCTGGATAGTATGCCAGTGAAATTGAATCATTTGGAAAAATTCTCGAGTTTGAAAAACTTCAGCTCAAGATGAGTGCACCTTGCTGCTTCTTGTCAATAAAAGAATAATCGGAAAATGTTTACTTAAAATTGGAATTATTCACTAGTGATGAGCGTGGCCGATTAGTAGGCCACCAAGGGCAATCAGATATTCAAATATTCCACATGCTGAATCTTTGCAGATCTTTGCAGAAATTTGAATTTGATTAATGAAATACTTGAAAATGAATCAAAATCAATATAAATATAATGAGCACAAGATTGAATGAATGTTGAGGTTTTTAGGCGCGTCGACAACGAGGTCATTTTGCAGCACAAGATTATCCAGCAATAAAATTAATAATAATAATAATAATAATAATAATAATAATAATAATATATTTATTAGTCCAGAAGAATTGAACATACAAGTTTGGTATTGGACAAGTCAAACATTAAATCATAGTCTACAAACACAACAAGTTTGCATTTCTTACGGATAAATTAAAATTCATTACAAAGTATAAAATGATGTGATATTAAACGGTTCTGAATTGCATTACCAATTTTCATTAGATGAATGAATGAATATTAGAGTTTTAAGGCGCATCGACAGCGAGGTCATTTAGCGCTTCATTAGATTATCTCAAGGAAAAAAGTGTATATTATTACCGTCGGCAGTTCGGTCAGCTGAGACGCCGCTTCAGAAACTGAAGTCACCATTGGGCGTGGGTTCGAGTCCAGCATAAAGCATAGGTTTTTGTAAACGTCCTTTCACTTATCATCGCTTCATTTTTTCATTAGCATCTGCTCATACGTACCCCCATATAAACTAACTATTAATGAGGTCGTTAAGCAAACAATAATCGTCTTCAATTTCTTGGTTACTTTTCAATATAGCCTAGGTAGGCTCAGAACGAAATACCCGCAGACCAATCTCTCAAATTGGAATTACATACTTCATAGACATAAACACATTGACCAATCATTTACAAATTTATCAATCAAATTCAAAAGCATTTTCACAGCTCGCTTATTCATCCTCCCACTCAAATATATCATTCTGACATTTCCTTATTACAACAAATTAAAGTATACTTGAATAATTTCATCTTCTTCTATAGTGATGAATGTACTTTTAAACGTGATTAATATAAGTTGAGCCAACTTCTTATACCAACCATGAAATTGATAATTGTCATATATGAAGATTCAATAGTACAATATAATTATCAAATCTAATTATTACAGTTTTTATACCAAACTACGCTGGCATATCACTTGAGATTGTGGAAACCTTTACAGAAGTGAAAACAAACCAGCAAAACCAGTAAATTAGTAAGTAGTCAATTCGCTAATGAAATCCTACAATTGCACTCAGAATCTATCTCACAATTATATATATATATATATATATATATATATATATATATATATATATATATATATATATATATATATATATATATATATATATATATGCATATATATATATATATATATATATATATATATATATATATATATATATATATATATATATATATATATATATATATATGAACTAACAACCTCTTCTGATGGCAAAAAAAAAACATCGCGACTATGGAAACTTGAGATAGATAAAACAATGATGTATCATCATTTCAAAAAGTTATCAATCCCTTTATAGAACGAGATACACATGAATAACTTTAATGAAAATATAAGGCATGACATTGTCGTTATGCGCTGGAAAATAACAGGCATAATAAGTTCAATAACAATGCATAAGGAAATCTTTCTATAGAGGGGGGGTGGATCATTTCTGTATACGATATCACTATCTTGAGCGGTCACTTATCCTAATAAGTCATGAAGTCATATCTTCAATTTTCCATTTTTGAGTATCTAGGGAAGTGAAATCAGTCACATCATTTAATATAAAATACAATCACATAAATTTTTCTCTCATAATTATTCAAAATTATCAAAATAGTCAATCAAAGATGAAACCATTGAGATGAGTCGGTGACAGCATACAGAAATGAGGTCCAAGCATTATTTGGCTCTCGGAAAAATTATTTTAAAATTATTTTCAGCATTCCACTTCACACTCATGAAGGGTTACATAAATAGTCATAACCGAGAGAATTTAATTTACGTACCTCTTCACACGATGCTTGTCTTGACCAATCTCAAATACTTGAAAGTAGGCCTAATATAATCCCGGTTTTACCAACATGATTAAAATCAGATGAGCGTGGCGAAGTCTCCATCCCACTCTTATAGGGCTTTGTCTGTGTGTTTTTTTTGGGGGGGGCACTGCACAGGTCGCAAGATTTGACTGATCAACATGAAACTTTTTTTTGTACGGGCCAACTTTTACAACTTATGACTGTATAGTTTTTGGAATGAATCGGTCGGTTAGATTTTGAGAAATATCATGTCAAAGTTTTTGAAAACCCCATGAGATTAGGCTGGGTGAGAAAATTTGAAAAAATGAAACCTCTCCGAAAAGAATAAAATTTTCTCTGAGTGTTCAAACATAAATGATACACATAACCACCATTTTGTAAGCAATTCGAACCAGCCGTTTTGAAGAAAACAATTCAAATAACTGTTTTCATACATCAAATCTATGACTATCGATAACGTAACGGGATAAGCAACACGGCATAAGTCCTATCCTTTTAACATTAGGCCGTTTTCACCATGATGGAATCAGCGCGCTTTCGTGTACATTTGTGAGATTCGCAATTTCAAATCAAATTGTACGTATTAGGCTCGTATTTCAATATATAGTACATAGTTGTACAATTGCATTGATTTTAATCTTTCTCGTAGATGATGAGTAATTATCCAGTTATCAAATGGTGAATATAGCAGTAGGGCTCTTGACTAGGGTACTAAATGCTTTTACAGACGTATTTTAAATTTAGATTGGCTAATTCAAATGGAATTTATCCCAATATTGTTTAATACAGTTGGAAAGAGCTGGATTCACAGATTGCATTACATCTATTACTTGTATAGATCAACACACAACAATACCAGCAAATCATCATAACATTTGTGAGGCGGCATCCCTTTGATATACGCATGGTGCGAAAGGAAACCGCCATGTTGCTTATCCCGTTACGTTATTGATAGTCATAGATCAAATATATGGAAATGAGCCAAGATTCACTGCTTCCTGGATTCGATATTTGCCCAAGCATTAAATATTCTTCATATTCGTCAAGGTGTGTGGAATACCAGATAAGATAAAGTAGCAATTAATTAAACTAGTCAAACGCGAAATATGCGTTGTAAGATGAGCGAGATATCCTAATAAGGTATAAAAGTCGTTGAAGTAGTTCTACCCTTGCTACTTTATCGACTCTGGTATTCTACACACCTTGATATCTGAATAAGCTATAAAAGTCGTTAAAGTAGTTCTAATCTTGAAACCTTATTGACTCTGGTAATCTACACACCTTGACGCATATAAAAAATACTTCATTGTTGGTCAACTCTTGAATCTAGAAAGTAGTGAATCTCAACAACTTAATTCTGTAACAATTTGTATGATTGATGAGCGTAGCGAAGTCTCCATCCCACTCTTATAGGGCTTTGTCTGTGTGTTTTTTTTTTTTTTTTTTTTTTTTTTTTGTAAGCACTCCACAGGTCGCAAGGGTTGACTGATCAACATGAAACTTTTTTTGTACACGCAAACTCATCCAACTTAGAACTGTATAGTTTTTGGGATGAATCGGTCGGATCGATTTTGAGAATCATCATCTCAAAGTTTCTAAAAACCCCATAAGATTTGGCTGAGCGGAAAATGTTGAAAAATAAAATCTCTCCAAATGAGATGAAATTTTCTCTAAATGTGTATACATGGATTTTACACATTAATACGATTTTTTAAGCAATTCTGATCAGTCGTTTTGGAGAAAAAAAATAAAACGACTGATAATATTCATAAAATATATCATAAAAATTATGACAGAATTAAGTTGTCGAGATTCACTGCTTTCTAGATTCAAGAGTTGACCAACAATGAAGTATTTTTTATATGCGTCAAGGTGTGTAGAATACCAGAGTCAATGAAGTGGCAAGAGTAGAACTTCTTTAACGACTTTTATAGCTTATTCAGATATCAAGGTGTGTAGAATACCAAAGTCGATAAAGTAGCAAGGGTAAAACTATTTCAAGGACTTTTATACCTTATTGAGATATCTCGCTCATCTTACAACGCATATTTCGCGTTTGACTAGTATATTTGATGAATATTATCAGTTATTTTTATTTTTTTCTTCAAAACGACTGATCAGAATTGCTTAAAAAATCGTAATAATGTGTAAAATCCATGTTTACACATTTAGAGAAAATTTCATCCTATTTGGAGAGGTTTTATTTTCCAACATTTTCTGCCCAGCCAAATCTTATGGGGTTTTTAGAAACTTTGAGATGATTTTTCTCAAAATCGGTCTGACCGATTCATTCCAAAAACTATACAGTTCTAAGTTGGATGAGTTTGCGTGTACAAAAAAAGTTTCATGTTGATCAGTCAACCCTTGCGACCTGTGGAGTGCTTACAAACAAAAAAAACAAAAAACACACAGACAAAGCCCTATAAGAGTGGGATGGAGACTTCGCTACGCTCATCAATGAAGGACAAAGTGTGTAGAATACCAGAGTCGATAAAGTAGCAAATGTAGGACTGTTATTATACCTTATTCAGATATCTCGCTCATCTTACAACGCATATTTCGCGTTTGCCTAGTTAGATATTTAACTTATTATCACCCTTGATTACGAATGTTATTTTTGTTCCATAATAAAAAAAAACTTAATTTATACTCGATCATCAGTTGGTAGAACCAGCTCTTATACTTTACATGTAATTATATGTAATTGACAATTGATGATTGAACCGTCCACAAACATAACATAAAACATAAAATACAATCGAATGGGCTGTTCATTAGGTGGAATATTTGAATCTCCAATTGGCCGTGGTGGCCTAGTAATTAGCTACGGCCCAACACTATAGTAATTAATTCCAATGAAGTAGATATTTTTCAATTATTCTTTTAATTACCTACGCAGTGAGGTACACTTGTCTTGAGTTGAAAATTAATGTAGTTGAGATTTAAATTTTTGGGGGGAGTGATATCATTTACATACTATACAGAATGGATGATCGAAATAATTTTACAGTATAAATGGACTGAATAAATTAGAATAAAATATGATACTACTAGAATTTTCAAAATGAATGGGTGAAAAAATGCACAATCAATATACGTGTTAGCAATAACTAATAATGAATTAACCAAGACCCGGTATTACCAAGTCAAGATAGCCTTTATCCGAAAGTTGACGAAAACAAATAACAAGGACAACTATGGTGACAACAACTTTAAACTGCCAGTTATATAGCTACTCTCACGTTGATAATTCCGTACTAATTAATAATAAACACTTTCTATATTGTTCTTTATAATCCGATTTATCTCCAAGTTCACGCAAAAACGTCAAATATAGTATTTTTAAATCACTTCAAATCCTCTTTGACTCCCGTAGCCACAAAAATATCATGTTTGACTCAACAAGGGGAGAAAATAATAATGAAATACCCTGCAGCATCGGATTATTTAATGTTGTAGAAAGGGAATACTCATCTCTATCCCCCCCCTCTCTCCCTCTCTCTCTTCTACGCAGTGCTTCAACATAATGAGCTATTCAGCACATCACCAGTTTACTGTGCGGTGAAATATTAATGTAGCTTTGTATTGATAAATGACAGCACATAGCAGTGTAGAAGAGGAGAGGTTATTTACCTTCAACATTTCCACAAGATTTAACATGAAATCAAAATGGGGTTGAACTTGTTTTTTAACAGAGATAAACGGGCCCGTGAACCTATAGCAGGAAACTATCCTTGTTTTAGGGCTTATATATAATGTCAGATCCTAGCACAGACGGTGTGAGGTGGAAATTTCCTGGATACTTCGTGGACATCCGTGAATGTGTCAAAAAAAAAAATAGAATGTATACTCGCGGTCACATAGAATGTTTTTTTTTTCAAAATTCAATTTTAAATCAAATCTATACTCTTAATTGACTTCATATTTTTCTATTGTCCATCATCTATTAGATATTTCATATATTAGATATTAATTATATATTTTTCATCCATAGCCTTCATTGGGGAACAAAGATTTTGTATCAAATTTCGATGTTATTAAAAAAAAATTTAGCTGATCTTTTCAAATATTGTACGTCTTGTCATAAAGTTTACAGGATAATAATCAATATAAAATACAATCGTTGATAAATTAAATATAGTAGTTGAATAAGTGAAAAGGTAAGTCCAAGTGAGAAATTGAAAATTGAAATGAATAATAATAACAGTAGGCATATGCTTAGAAAATAATACTAATTAATAATGAAAATTGAGAATATAACTGAGGAAAATATATGAAAGTTGGAATATTTTATGTTCTTACAAGAAATGAGAATATTGAAAAACTGTAATAGGTGTCATATTCAATATTTTTGTTTCATTTTCGGTATCACGAATGAATTGACCATTGTAGATCGTCCGCCCTCGTGATGTCACAAAATATATAAACCAATCAAGTGAATAGTGAAGCAGGGGAAATAGGGAAATAACCAATCAAGGTATCTCAAATTTCGCCTGCTTCGTATAAGTCACGCCCATCTACATTGGTCAATTGCTTGTTAAGAAGAAACAAATTTGAATTAATATCAACGTACTCATCACGAAAATGAAGCTCAACGAAAGAAGAATCACAAGAAAAAAGAGAAATTACGATAAGGCTAGAATACGCAGGCAAAATAATCAAAATTCGATATTTCCATCAACATCGAAACTTTCAAACTAACATTAAAAACAACATAGCGTAGATATTATACAAAATGTAATCAAAATATCCGAACAATACAAAGTTATGAACTTATTAGAAAACAGTGATCCAGGTGAATTCAAGTAGATCTGTATCGTGTGATTCCAAAACTATTGAGGTGAGGTGAAGAATATTTAAAATTCAGTGTAATTATTCCCATGTTATTTACGAGTACAGATTCAGGTTCATTCAAGGTAGTAATATTCTTTTACTCCTCCGCAAAATGAGATCACAACGAAGTTGTACGACCCCCCCCCCCCTCCCCCCCCCCCCACAGACAACGTGTACAAAGTTCTGGAAGTGTATAAAGATGAAATTACTGATGAAATTCAGTCCTTCAGGTTCTGGAGCAGGTAGTTGTTTTTCGTGGAGGTGCCAGGATCAATATTGAGCGGAGAGTTAGTTATTGGTGCAGGTGCCGAGTTCATTAGAGAGCAGATTACAATAATTGCTTTTGTATTATACCACCAGAATGCGACTCGTTTTCATGATGAATAACTACAACCGTTATTCATCGGACGATCGGTATGTCACCACATGCAGACGTTGTTGTTGTTGTTGTTGTTGTTGTTGTTGGTGTTGTTGTTGTTGTTGTTGTTGTTCATGAGCGCAGCCAAAACTAACCCAAATCAACCCGATCTAACTAGCTTGATCAACCTTACCTAACTCAAAATAACCCAAATAAATCAGCCTAACGAAAAAAAATCCCAAAGTGATTTAATCCACGCTGACACCAATCTAAAACCAACTTCCGGTCCGATGAATATAGCTACTTCGTATAACGTATTATATTCTTCCTTTAGTGTTTTCCAACGTACCGGTATAAGACTCCGTTTACACGGTTCAATTGTGAATCAAATTCATTGAATCCAATGGTTCAAACTGGTTCTTTCGATTCGATGTTTTGTTTAGAATATGTTCTTACGAAAAAAAATATAAAAAATCAAATCAAAATGGTAGCCGGAAAGAGCTGTTGAAACGTGGTCAGTCGAACTTGCTCATCAACTCAAGGAATTGTGTTTAATTCAATATTTATTAGCGTGAAAAACAATCAATTATTTTTTCAAATATATTGAATTCAAGTATTGAACTCAAATAATTTGAGGAATAATTTTGTCGTGTAAACATGCGTTTACACTCACTTCTGTTTGATAGTATCGAGAAAGCCGAGATGTGCACCCAAATTCAATTTTAAGCAAGAACGATGTTATGAAGTTGATTGTTGGCTCGCCTTTTTCGGAAGTTACCAAGACAACGACTTATGTTACGCAATAACTGGAAAAAGCCAACAGGTTTCAGGTAATCTTGTCTTTGCTCGTACAGCAACACATCCTCTTTAATATGCCGCCTGTGCACAAGTTTGAAGCAACATCAGTCGAATTTGGTGGACATGTAAGGGAGGAGGGGGGACATCCCACAAATATAAAATTGTATTACATAAATCTATCTAACAACAATTCAAGCAACCCTGACAAGAAATGTATTCTTATATAAACTACGGCTTGAAATATACCGATGGTTGTATTTACATGCCATCCTGTTTTGTATACACTAGTATATATAAACAAAACGTGTTACTCGTGTAATGTGTAGTACATATACACAAGTATAAGCCTACTATACATATCAGGGTATTTTTCAGTACTAATAAGTGAATGAATTGAATGACTTGACATACTCCCAAAACTCGGAAGTACGATGGGAATAACATAACTTCTAACATTTAATTTTTAATTTTTGCTTTCAATTGAGACTATAACCTTCTAATTTTAATATTAGTGTACTTTGTATAGTGAATTTATTTCATACTTGTTTTTATTCCGCATTCGACTTGGTAGTTGCTAGGTATTTATAAAAAATAGCATCTACCATTTATTTCAATTCATGTATATTTTCTTGTTAATTTGTTGTGTATGATACGGTACATTATCTTGTATATTACCCTTGACTGTCCATATGATTAAGCTTAAAAATGTTCCATTTTAATTGTAATCCTCTTGGACGAAAATGAAAATAAATAAATAAATAAATAACTTCAAATATATCCCCCCCTCCCCTTCCCTCTCTGGTTATACATATATTTTTTTTTTCTATGTTGAATTATTCCCCAACCCCCTACTCATGTGATAAATTTTGACATTTGACAACTGCTTTGAAGCGTGAAATTACAAGCCTGAAAATATTTTAAGCCAACCCGTGGAATTTCAGAGATAAGAGACGCGAAAATATGATCCATACTTTAAAATTCAGAACAGTGCCCTTGTTTCAATTCCATTCAATTTATTTAATTAAATAGAAATTCCTTTATATGTCCCAGGATAACCTTGGTTTCGAATGCAAGGTTTCTGTTATTGCGTTCACACAAAGTAATTAGCATTGTTTGTTGTTAAGATCGACCGTCTCCGCTATAGATTAGCATCAACGGTTGGCAGTTTCAATCCGTCAACGTACATATATGATAGGCCTACTGTGTAATACCGAACGGCTGTCTCTCATATTCATTAGTAACAACGGTCGAATGTGTCGATCTGTCAACATCAGGGCTGTGGGGGTACGTCCCCACCTCCCACGCGTGCAGCGTATGTAGAGCGAAACGCGTCATATTTAGTACTTTTACTAGCCGGGGGTGTACTGTGGGAAGTTAAAACAACAAAGAATTACGTAGAACATTCCTGATACCTCTCTATATCTATTTATATTTCTCTCTCTCTCTCTCTCGCTACATCGTTAGTTGTTCATTTTTTCTAAAATAATCAAATTTCAACGGATGACACATTTATGCAGTTAGAGCCAGTTTCACCAACTGATGATTAGTGAAAATAATTAGAGAATTAACTTGTAATCATTTTCGGTTAAGTATGTGACTTCAGCACCTCGATTGGTGAAATCGGATATTGGTTTAATTATGTTGTAATGAATACTCACGGTGTATTGTGAATTTTCGGTTCATTGATTTCGAAAATATGCAAATAATATTTCATAAATTGTTCGAATAGAAACAAAGAACCATAAACGAGGCATATCTTTCTTTCTCTCTCTCTCTCTCTCTCTCTCTCTCTCTCTCTCTCTCTCTCTCTCTCTCTCTCTCTCTCTCTCTCTCTCTCTCTCTCTCTCTCTCTCTCTCTCTCTCTCTCTCTCTCTCTCTCTCTCTCTCTCTCTCTCTCTCTCTCTCTCTCTCTCTCTCTCTTTCTATCGCCACAAACTAACCCTTTTGAAGCTAACTGAGTGATGTTCAATAATGCAAAATATGTTTAGAATCTCACAAACACAAATGCAGAGACGACAAAAGATAAAGTAGATAACAATTATTCACCACAAAGAGGTTTGGAAGTATAAGACAAGAGGTACTTGTGCTTCATCTTATAGATAATTTTACCGGTCTTTTGTTAAATTTCTTTATAAAAGGTTATAATAGGAGTTATAAATTTAATTCTTTTGTGGTTGAAGTAGTCGGAAAATTACCTTTTATTTTGTTATTCATAATTACGGCTACTTTATAAGAATGCGGTTTTTCGTTCACGTTTGCTGGATTTCCATACTTCTTTGTTGATTCTTGAAATAAAAATGAAATGAAGAAGTATATCCATTCATCATATTTGATGGTTTAAATCAAATAGAACTTATTTCGTAATAGTTTGATACTTGGAAAGCCGTCGGAGCTGACATAAGCTTTAGACAAGCTCGACATTTACAAGCGCACTTACTAGGCAAAGCATAATATAGACTAGTCCGCCGGACTTGTTTTAACGTAAAAACCTTTAATTTCACAGCTAATATTCTAGAGATATTTCGTATTTTCAGTTTTATTTTTCGGAATCTAAATTATCCAAGCTACTGCATTCACGAATATTCTGTACTTTTATTTTGAAAAAAAAACTGTACGTAATATTTATTTTTATAAAAAAAAAGGGTGAACACATTTTTTTATTATCAACCAACTGACAAAGAATCAAATTGATATATGGAAAAACGTGAAAAGTTGAGCGCATCTCTACTCCTCTCCTCTTACTGAAGATTTCTCATTGAGCCAAGTTTGAATAAATATAAATAATCGATCATTATCCACGGAAAAAAATTCATTTTAATACTTAAACCGAAGTAATAATGATTGTCACAATGATTTGATGATTATCACCAGGCACCTCGACTAATCACGTATTTATCAATTTTATGTATGACAATACATTTTTGGGGTGGTAAGATCGCCCTTGTGGTTCCCAATTCAAACGATCTCATCTTTCATCCATAGCTCCATTAAGGGAACAATGATTTTGTATCAAGTTTCGATGTTATTAGAAAAAAAATAGAATCCGGCACCTCCACCAATACCGAAACAACTAGGTCTAATATACATACACAATTCAATTTTCATGAACAAAAATCATTCTAGAATTCCACGAGAAATGTCACATCCATTTTCCTCCCTTTTACGTTTATTACATGGAAATTGCCTTCCTCTGGACATTATTTTCTATATTCAAGCCAACGCTCTTTTTATAATACCAGAATACTACGTTCTGTATACATTTAGTAATAACTTAGAATACATTTCTACGTTTTCATTTTTCCACCACCCTGTTGCATGCGTGAACACTTCGTATCAAGCAGAAGTCATACTCGAACGACCGTCTCCCCTATGATTCACCACAAACCATCAGTCGTGTCGACCCGCCAACATTCGTACAAGGAAATACACTATACCAATCTAACAACACGAAAAGAAGGGAAAGAAAGAACAATAAATCACCTAGGATCCTCTCGACAGCTCAAGCCGGTTCTATAATTGATCTAAATTGACAATACACGATGTGGGTGATGAGTCAAAACACCGTATCGTTATAGATAATAGATAGGGGAGACGGTCGATCGGGTCGTGCTACAGAGTGGACACTAAATGTAGCATGTAAATAAGGCGAGGGGTGGTAGGTGGGTGGTGCGGAGGGTGGTGTAGGCGAAGGGTAGATTATATTGACAGACGACGCTGGACGTCGTGTAGAGGCGCCAATGTAGACACAAGTTAGGACCATTGGAGTAGAACAGAATTTATTTCACTTTTACTTTTTTTTTACTTATATTGGGTTAACCGACGCATTGTACTGATGATCACGATCTATTGGTGTCGGTGAATGATTAATATGAGATAGTGGGATGATGAAGTGAAATATTATTTTATTAGGAGTGTTTGGAACCTTGAATAGTGGGGAGTAGTAACCCAGTGTTAATCTAAACCACAGAGGGAATCCATGAAAAAATTCTGTCTGGATGGTCGACTATGGCGGGAATCGAACCCCAGTCTCTACGGTACAGTTTTCTAGCCACTCAAGCATCCTCAAGTTTTCAGTTTAAACAGATTTTGTATATATATCGAAAAATTCGTGACATTTCCATGAGAGATCGAATTAACGAATATTGTGTTCTCAACGACTAGAAACTCAAAAATATATATATGTTTGTATATTTCAACGAGCTCTGATTAAAATTGATAACGTCGAATCATAAACTTGAAATTGGAATCACTATTTTCACAAGGATTCTCATTACATTCACCCAGAACACGAGTCTACCCAACCCAATAAACTGAAAACTACAGCGTTTTTGTTCTATTCCGTTGCATTGGGTTCCAATATAAACACGAACATATACCGATTAACCACCATAGCCCGCAGGTGGAAGAAGGGTGGTGGGAGTGTGGAGCAGGGGCGGAGGGGGGGGGGTAACTATTGACGAGCTATGACAGGTGTTGATAACCGACGCTGGACGTCTGTGGGCGCCATTAGGCATCGTGACGCCAGTCTGTATGTGGAGTCGTAGTCATGGCAACATTCATATTATCGGGATACATTCTGTCAATAATTAAAATGTTTTGACTAAGCAAACGCAGCATGCGTTGTAAGATGAGCGAGATATCTGAATATAAGGATACAATCAAAGTTGTTAAAGTAGTTCTACTTTTGTTACTTTATCGACTTTGGTATATTCGAAAGCTCTACACACCTTGACGCATATAAAATATACTTTATTGTTAGGCAAATATCGAATCTAGAAAGCAGTGAATCTTGACAACATAAATTATTTCTATCCATTTGATGAATAAAAACCGTTTATTGAATTAATTTCTTAAAAACAGTTCAACCAAATTGTACACAAAATTGTAATAATGTGTATCATTCAGGTATACACATTCAAAGAAAAGAAATTTGAGAGAGAATTCATTTCTCATATTTTCTTGCCCAGCCTAATCTTATTGGGTTTTTAGAAACTTTGATATGATATTTCTGAATGAATGAATATTAGGGTTTTGAGGCGCATCGACAGCGAGGTCATTTAGCGCTATGATATTTCTCAAAATCGGTTCGGCCGATTTATTCCAAAAACTTTACAGCAGTTGTGACAGTTGGATAAGTTTGCGTGTACAAAAAAAAGTTTCATGTCGTTATGTCAAACCCTGCGACCTGCGGAGCGCTTACAAAAACAAACACACAGACAAAGCTTCGTAAGAGAGGGATGGAAGTCTTCGCATACGCTCATCTAATTATATTGAAAAAACAGTGAGAAAATGATCAATTGTGACGTGTCGAGGATTAAATGAGGCAAAAATATTGACATACCTAATTTAGAATTATTCAATTGACCATTGTAGATGGGCGTGACTTATACGAAGCAGGGGAAATTTTAGATACCTTGATTGGTTATTTCCCTATTTCCACTGTCCACTTGATTGGTTTTTATATTTTGTGACATCACGAGGGCGGACGATCTACAATGGTCAATTCAATTTATATTCAATTTATCTTTTTAAAAATGTTTTAATTGATTGTTATTCATTTTTTTTCAGGTGAGTCAACCCATTTGGTAACTGATCATCACAATCGGTCAGTAAAAATATTTTTTCCATATTACTAGTTTTTATCGTTTATTGCTTATCGTTTGTCGATCATCGTTCTTTGTTTGTCGATCATAGTTGATCATTTATTGATTTTTGTTACTAGAAATATGTTTTATCATCAATGTGCGACGTAATATTGTACATTAATATGAGTATTTCAATGTAATATACTTGGGGAAACTTACGAATTGCATAAGAGTTTAGGCCTTCCATGGAATAAATAAACAGTTCAGAAATATTTGATTTTTTTAAATAGAAATCTATATCCATAGGAAAAACTATGTCATTGCCGACGAATTCTCTTGTTTCAGTATTTGTTTTGTTATTCTTGTTGCTGTTGTTGTTGTTGATATAGCATTAACCACAATTACCCACTTGGTGACGTCAAATATCAGAGCCACATTGAATTTTGAGATTGTTCAATGTGAATTTTAATGACATATTGTAATCAAGAAGACTGTTTTCGGACATTTTCTTGTCCGAATGTGTCTAAAAATTGAATCGTGGTTAATGCTATTGATGTTGATGACGAAAGTGTGCGTATACCCTAAACTAGGAAAACGCGGGATGCGCGTTGCGAGACGAGCTTAGAGTATGGCAATCTAGAATGAAAAATAACTTGTCAGCTCAATTTACATCTACAAACCTTGACTTACTTCAAACGTTCAAAAACCTCACCTGCAACTTGTTGATATTTATAGTAACCTGCAACCTGTCGCATAAACACTTTGCAAAACCAATTGATCCAAATATTCAATAAAATGTACACGTTTATTGCGTTTTCTTCATTATTTCTCATTCGATTGTTGTAAAAATCTCTAAAAAGGTGTATAATAATATTTTTCATATTCTGTGAGAATATATAATTTGAGAGCTTTTAAAAAATTCTTGTTTTTCAAGTATTTTTCCGCCGGGTTATTCTTATGAGGATTTTCCAAACTTTCCGATCATTTTCCGGAAAAACCTTCCGACCGATTCCTCTGAATAACAATCCCAATCTATTCTGGTATGATACCAACGTTCAGAAAAAGTTTCAAGTTGATTGATTCATTTCTCTGACCTGTATGCCGCGTACATAATTACAAAAAAAAAAAAAAAAAAAAAAAAAAAAAACATAAAAACGAAGCCCATTTTTTCTCAGGGTGTGAAATGGAAAGCTTCGCTACGCTCATCTAATTACCTTGAATCAGCTCAATCCAATTACACCCTGTTCAATCTGACTTAACAAACCTCTTCATCTAATTCAATCCAACCTAAAACTAACTTAAAACTCGACACAAAAAGTGGCAACAGAATACGCTTACAAAAAGTGGCAACAGAATACGCTTCTAGGCGCTAAATGACCTCGCTGTCGATGCGCCTTCAAACTCTAATATTCATTCATTCAATACGCTTCTAAATATCAATATGGCCGATGAATAGTTCAAAAGTTCATTCAACAATGTAATATTCCAATCATGTCATTGTTGAAAATATGAGTGCATTTCATTTTTGTGACTTCTCTAGTTCCAATTAACAGCTTACCTGCAACTTTTTCTGGGCACTAGCGCATACTTCTGGTCCGAAAAATGGCCACACTATCAAGTACCTATTTAATAATAACCGCGAAGCTTTATTAGTTATAAAATTACGAATTACTCACATCTACTGAACTTTCACCGTTTCTGAAGTGTGAAGAGCAAAAGCCTCAAAACATAACGATAAATTTACAAACATATTCACTATACGCCGGAATAGTCAGGTAGATTATTCACATTCACTCATTCCAAAAATCTATACTCAATTCCTTCATATTTTTCAATATAATTATAATCTGGATTTCGGAATATGAAGGGACTTCTTCTACTAAGGTAGGCCTACATTGAAAAATAGTAAAACTGTTGGATTTTCGGTACCGTAATTACAATTATTTTATGTAATGACACAATACTTATTTTCAGTAATATTCAATAGAATATATTTCGGACATATTTGAAAACAAATATAATGAAGGTTTATGGTGAGAATCGGAATATGTTGTATCAAATATAATATATGATCATAGAAAATATAACTATTCAATTAATTTCAATTTCATTTACAATTTTTTTTTATATTATGTGATGATTTTATTCTACTTGTGTATATCTAGAAATGAAATTGAATGCTGTGAAAGTGAATCACTTGGTTACAGTCACCGAAAGCAGAACAACACGTATTTAATTAAACTCGCTAGAAATTCTGATTATCATCTAGAGTGTCGTTCATTTTCCTCCAAAAAAACTTGACCACATCTATTCTTCCCCTCCTGAAACATTCGACCACATCTATTCTTCCCCTCCTGAAACATTCGACCACATCTATTCTTCCCCTCCTGAAACATTCGACCACATATATTCTTCAAAAAAAAATCTACGAAACAAAAATATATCCCATATACGCTCATCCAGTAAACTGATACCCGGGCACATACTCATAAATCTTCGAGTCCTACACTATTCAAATAGCATCCAACGCCAGGCGCCACTAAGCGTCGTGACGCCTTTAGACTGTCTGTACGTAGAGCGTCGTAACCATGGTAACCAGCTGCTGTAATCACATGCATATTATTGTTCATGGGACAAACACTTTATGTCATATTAGAACGTTGACATCCTCTTGTGTTCGCAGGCCATTAATTCGTTAATACGTCGTCAAAAAACAAATGAAAAATGAATTCATTATGGAAGCAAAATGTGATGAAAAACAGTGTATGGAGGTTTTTTTGTCGGTGATAGTTACATGAAAATATGCATAATACAACATATTATACATACATTATTATACATATTACTATGCATATTATATCATACATAAATTATTATACGTATACAGCAAACACAATATATTATACATGATATAATACATAATATTAGATGCATATAATATAAGATTCCATGTTATATATTACTTTATCAATTTATTTCATGATGAATATAAAATAAACATGAGTCAGTTATTCGTGAGTATGGTTTTCAATTTATGCTGTATTGATTTTTGTTATAGATATGGTTATTGGGTATTTCATATGAATTCCAATTTTCCAATTTGAAATGTTTAAATATTTAACTTCAACGAATATCTCAACTATGTTTAGAGTTTGTACGAGATGTACTGTGAAATTTCATTGCGAATCTATATACTACAATTACTTTTAAACTGTTATCCTTGGCATTATCCGTCCTTCTCCCCCCCCCCCTCCCTCCCCCACACCTGGCAATACTGTATTGAAAACCATTTTTGGAAATATTGATTAAGAATATTTCTAAAAAAGAAACTTACGAAGTCAAATACTAGTTGCTAGCTTCATAAGATGAGCCGAGATTGAATAATTTATACTGAAATTAAATGTTGACGGATTTGTATATGTATTTCATTGCAATATTTAATGGAGAATATTATAAAGTTTTCTTCATTTTATTCTTACTTTTCTATAGAGTTTTTTTTTTCAAGCACGTTATTTTTTAATCAACGTATATGTAACATCGACCACTACTTCTATACCAGTACTGACTTTTTTTTCTCACCTGTAAATAATTGCCACATAAATATCGCTACCTAATTTTCTCCACTTATCTTATTAAACTTGGCCTCCGTTTACTATTAGTTCTTCACTTTACAGCTTTTATAACTTCAAACACTGTTTTTAACGACTCTTAATGGATTGTAATTGGATGGCGTTTGAAGGAAAATACGGGAATTGAGTTGTGAGAAAGTTGGAAAAGTTTCGAAACTGCATGTATAATTTCGAACTGCTTTCGAATCTACGGTTTTGGAATCTTGTCGAGATTCGAGTTCAAATAAAGAACACGGATTTTTTAATTATTGACTCGGTACAAAAAAAAAGGAACGGGAAATTATAGACCTGACCGTAGTTGTGATAAAAATCGAATGTTGAATGTAGATAATTTAGTTCGAACATTACACAATATTACACAACAGTAAAACATACATTACACAGTTTAAATATGGCTTAATATAGTTCACTTTTCTTATTTTATTACCTCATAGCTTCAGGATTTTTTGGTTTTTAAGGAATTAGTTACTTTTTCTTGATCTATTACCATACTTTCAAATATTCTAACCATTGAAACATTATTATGTGTCAATTATGGCAGATATAGTATGTATATAGCAGTCTCTAATGAAGATACATAACA
Organism: Brachyptera risi; assembly: GCA_964007535.1. Lineage (NCBI taxonomy): Eukaryota > Metazoa > Arthropoda > Insecta > Plecoptera > Taeniopterygidae > Brachyptera > Brachyptera risi. Next base: position 27,745,240 of record OZ023333.1, read on the forward strand.
TTAAAAGAATGAAATTCGAAATTTTTCACACAATATGGTTTATATTGACTGAATTATCAACGTGGAAGTAACTATAATTTTCAATTAAGCGTTGTTATCAATATGCTCACACATCCCATTTTTTTCACTAATTAGCGAAATAAGGCTAACCAGACTATAATAATAATTGACCTCAATTTTGAGCGATCAAATGCATCAGGATTGTATACATTTTTCATCATACTTTCAACTTCAAAATGCAAAATTTCCAAATTTATAGAGCGAGACTGAAAATGAAACAAAGATCTGTGTTTTGTAAATATCTGTAAATGTCTTCATCTGTGTTTTGGTTCATCTGATTGATTAATATAGTAATCACCTGAAAGGTAATTACCGAGACGCGTGGCCGAGTGGTAACACACTGAACCGTCATTCGGGAGACCGGGGTTCGATTCCCGCCATGGTCGACCATCCTGACAGGGGTTTTTCGTGGTTTCCCTCTGTCGTTCAGGTTGATACTGGGATGGTTCCTCAACAACAGGTCACAACCGACTCCTTCCCACTATCCAAAACACCTAATAAAATAACCTTTCATCTCATCATCCCATCATCTCATTCATCATCCACCGACGCCAATAGATCGTAGCCATCAGTATAGTGCGTCGTTAAAACCAAATATGAAAAAGAAAGGTAATTTAATACATTTCCCGACATCACAGATAACGAGTCCGAGCGACCGTTTCCTTCATCAATAACCACAAACATTCGGGAGTGTCGATACGCGGCAAATACCGACGGCATATATGACATCAAAGTTTTAAAAAAACAGAATTTAAAGTTGGAAACTCTTCTATACAGTAATAAAAACGCATAAATTTCAAGTCAACTAATTTGTTTCGTAGAATATTGAAAAAGTTCGCTAATAAATTTTCTGCTCTGTTTAATGATTGTGAGGAAAAATCCATCCTGCAGCACGAAACTAGTTAAACTTGTTTTCACAAGAGTTGGAGGTCGTCTACCAACTTGAAAAACACTTATATATCCGTTCTATTTTTTTTTTATAGCTGTACTAGTTTGAAAGTCAGGGCGAGATTTACTATTTGTAACATAATTACATCATTCAAAAGCTTCAAATGATTGAATCAGTGGCAAGTTACGCTTGAATGACCTCAGTTTTTAGTTATTCAGTTGGCAGACCACCCAGTCTCGCCACCCGAAGTGAATCCAAGTATACATCTGAGAAGATGTGTTCTGATTCACCTCCATGTAACATTTTCTTCCACTTGTGTTGGCAGTTTGACACTCCCAAGCGTTAGTAATGATTCATCCTCAAATATAGTATTATTGTTCTAGTGACGAGAAGTATTCGTGTAGAATTAACTAGATAAAAACTCTGATTCAACTAGTAAATTACTCTCTTCATCTGGTTTTGTCGACATAATTGTCCAAATTGATATGACTGACATCTATTTAAAATTGCATTCTTTTAAATACTAGAAAAACGCTTCATGTATGCTTTCCAAGATGAGAGAGATATGTATGGGAGATGAAGTCCATAACCTTAAATAACCAATAATAACCGCAATAACTTGGCATGTATAATAAGTTCACTTTATGACTCTACACACATTGACTTGAAAACTACTAGGCCTAGGTCTGTAAAGCTGTGAATCACTGTGACATATGATTAGGAATGACCATTATTTCTTAGCTATAATTGATGTGGACAAAAATGTATTAAACCATTTTCGTCAAAACGACTGGTTCAAACTGTGTGAAAGTTTGTAATAAAGTGTATCTTTCATGTGTACACATCAGTAAACATTTTTAGAGAGTTTTTGCAAGAGATTTTTGTTCTTGTCCAAATTTTCAAGCCCGTTACGCTACAGTGGGATTTTTCAAAATTCTGTGATGATTCTTCTCAAAACTGGTCCAACCAATTTGGCTCAGAAACTACACAATTTGAAGTTTGATTAGTCTGCGTAAGCACAAAAATTTTGATCAGTCCAACAATAGAGCATGTGCAAGGCCCACCCAAAACAATAGAAAAAGACCCCTAAGAGTGGCATGGAGGTATTTGCTATCGTTCATCCAACTATTGATGATAATAATCGAGTCATTGTTGGGAGAATAAAGATTGATTTTGAAAAACACATAAATATTAACACAGAGAGATGCAATTCTTATGAATCGAAACATAAGTTCCTATATCAGATTTCAAATTGAATTTCAAAATTGTATTTTTAATTTTTCTATTTGATATATAAACCAAAACAGTTAACAACATAGATGACGAAGTATGATAAAACAATTACATAAATGTATGAATAAATATTCCATGAATAAGTATGTGCGCTTGCATTGAAAACTTATATATAGTACATGAATACATAAAAATGCCACCGTAATGATTGTAGTAAATAGCGGAAATCGAATTCTGAAATATCCATAACGTTTAATATAGGCCAATTATTTCAATTGATCTCAAGTTTTGTGTTATTCCTATCGAGCTAGTTATGTCATTAATCGAATATCTACTATCGATATTTTTTAAATTTTTGTCTCAATAATCATTCATAACTCATATATTTCCATTTTTATTCTCATCATATTAACATTTGTAGTCAGAGAGTCTCTTCTTATAATTTGTAACAATTTTAACAAATTAAATCCAATGATAGCAATAATTCATAACTCATAATAAAGATTACTATGACAATTTCCTACCCAGTTGACCGATATATTAGTATTTTCAACGGAAGATATCACCACCTCTGTATCTGCTATCACCAAAGTCCGTGTCATCAATCCCAGACCGAAAAAAATACTAAAAATATGAAAATATAATTATAGAGAGTGAATGAAAATAAAACAGGTTATGTATAGCTGTAGACATAGATGCAAGAAATAATCTTCCAGTCGATGAAACAAGTCAATTCCAGGCTTTCCATTCGTCAGCCACAGCTGTCACTATCATAACTTTACGCTCCATATAAAACTACAATATATATATATATATATATATATATATATATATATATATATATATATATATATATATATATATACACCGTATAATTAAAATATTTTATCATTGCCCAATCACTCGACGTAGACGCGTCATTCAAATCCGCTTAGTTAAATAAGACGACGTTCAATTACCAACTTTCTGCTTGTCAGTTGGCAGTGTCTAATTACCTTTACCGAACCCGCTCACTACGCTTCGCTCAGTTCGCTCAGTTCGCTCACTTCGGTGTCCGGAGTTTGTCAAATACACACACAAACAGAGGTGAGGCAATGTACTACGTCACTTCATCGAATTGAATATACTACAACTGGTGACAGTGTGCTACTTTCAGTATCCACGATAGCAGGACGTCGATTCATACCAACCTAATACTGCGCAACATGCAGAAATGATTATGGTAATCATCATATATGGAAAGCAGCAACAAAATATCGGTAGATCCGTTTCTTTTTCCAAGTTCCAATGTGAACTAATAATTGTTCGAGAAATTATTAAAATTATTTTTGACGAAAGATATATATTCCAAAGATATGTATTACAATGTTGAGATAAAACTGACCCCAACTTTTTCCTACTTCATACTTTATATATATATATATATATACTCTCGTCTAACCCTTTCAACTGTAATGTGTAATATATATATACATATATATATATATATATATATATATATATATATATATATATATATATATATATATATATATATACATATATATATACATATATATATATATTTATATATATATATATATATATATATATATATATATATATATATATATATATATATATATATATATATATATATACATATATATACATATATATATATATATATTTATATATATATATATATATATATATATATATATATTTATATATATATATGTATATATATATATATATATATATATATATATATATATATATATATATATATAAATATATGGGTATATTTATATATAAATATATATATATATATATATATATATATATATATATATATATATATATATATATATATATATATGGTAATATAATTTCCACGGTTGTGCCACGTCTTGTAGATGACGGAGATCGACGTTTCGAAGGAATTTCATCCTTCATCTTCAGGTGTCTTGTCGGGACGAACATCAGCAATCGAATGACTGGGGCTGTCTCGATGCGTCGTTATGAGTCTAATCCGTGATCGAAGCCGGTCCAATGGCTGCTTCTCGTCAAGTTTTTCATGTCTGATTGGGGCGGTCGAAAATTGGGTTCGACCGCCCCAATCAGACATGAAAAACTTGACGAGAAGCAGCCATTGGACCGGCTTCGATCACGGATTAGACTCATAACGACGCATCGAGACAGCCCCAGTCATTCGATTGCTGATGTTCGTCCCGACAAGACACCTGAAGATGAAGGATGAAATTCCTTCGAAACGTCGATCTCCGTCATCTACAAGACGTGGCACAACCGTAGAAATTATATTACCATGTACCATCGGCCACGAGAATCTCCGTCAACACATATATATATATGTATATATATATATATATATATATATATATATATATATATATATATATATATATATATATATATATATATATATATATATAATACACATAAGATCTCAAAAATCATGGATCCATATAGACCACTAATATATATATATATTTATATATATATATATATATATATATATATATATATATATATATATATATATATATATTTATATATATATATATATGATGAATTATGTTTTACAGTTTTGCCACTACTTCATTCCGCAGTCCCCTTTTGGGACTTGGTCTCGCGACGTTTCGAAAAAGTGGACCGAGTCCCACGGGAGACTGCGGAGTCATGTAAGTGGCAAAACAGTAAAACCCAATTTCTCACATAAATGTCACCATACATATATAATCTTCTGATCTGTTTGGAATCTACTATTACTAATCTTCGGAATAACAGATTGACACATTAATCCGTCCAATTATAACCTCGGATTAATAATACTCTTCAAAACAGTACCAAAATCTGTGAGATAACTCCCACAATTACCGAGGCAAATGTGTTTGACTTACACACCTCACCATGAGGAGTTGTTCCCACAAGAGCATCGTTCTACGAAAGCATTCTCATGATGAATAGATGAAGTGGTGAAAGGTGAAAGGATGTTTACAAAATCCCATGCCTAAACCCATGGATTTGAACTTACCCCCAACTGACTTCGAAAGTTCATAAGTTCGAAATTTAAAAATGTATACGTTTCTAAAACGGTTCCTTAACTAATTGAGCTACGGAGGTTGCTCGACTAAACACGAGTATTGGAGGATCGACACCATGATCGTTACTGCTGATTATATTGGGAATTGGGGCGGTCGATCGTCTTAATCAACTATTGTGGCATAAAATGTATATTCTATTTGGTCTGAGATTCAATTAGGTCTGAAATTATCAACATGGGAATAACCAACTAGCAGATGAGATATGTAATCACCATGGTTACCCATCTTGTTTCATTCTACTGACTCATAAAATAAGGCTAATCGGGCTTTGATCACTTACCCCTTTAATACAGAAATATAACATTATGGTATGATCCAAATTGACATTGGAACAATTAATGAAATGAAACATTATTGGTCAAATTCTGAATAAATGTCACTGAAATTTTTAAAACCGTAAAATTAACGAATAAGTTCATTTATTAGACTTTCTTTCCCAACATTGTGGAACTTTTTCTTATATAATAAAAAAAATTATATCGTTTGATATTTTTCACCAGTCCCTAAAATGGTGATGATTTTTATTCTCTTACTAATATTAAATTTTTGAAGAGAATCGGTAATTATGAACAGACTGGTTTGTAACATGCTCGAAATTGGTATGTATATATAAATGAAAATATATATATAAATATATATATATATATATATATATATATATATATATATATATATATATATATATATATATATACATATATATATAATCGAACGATCCTTATGGGAACATCTCTATATCGATGGTCAATTGTTTTCCTAACCATGGTCACCCATCCTCTTTGTTTTCACCAAACTTTCCGAATCCGGCCAACCGGCTAACTGAGACCTTAAGTTGGAACGCAATTCTTTCTTAAATCGATTGCGCCGACTTTTGCTTCCAAATGACGTGACAACTCTATACGAACCAACTCTTACTGAACATGAGTCCAATTAGGCAAGACTACAAGTAAGCCGTGATAAGTACACGTATATACGTCACTCTTGTCAAGTCCCGACACTCGTTGTCGTCGGGAGCGCCTTGGAGACCACAAATATAACGACCTAGTTATCCCCCCCCCCTCCCCGCCTCCACCCCTCTCCACCAAAACTACCCTATCAGCAATCAAAACACGCGCTAGAGCAATACTGTTGTGTAATCAAGTTGTGCAAACGAATCGGAATGATGAAAATGATATTAATTTTGTCTAGAACTAGGCGAACGCTGCATAAATGAAAGTTTCCAATCGAAATTAGAAGTTCAAACTTGATTTTAGGAGCAAATTTTGAGGAGTGGGTATTGACAGTGTCGCCCCTGGTGGCTATTTAAAAAAACCTTAATAGCATAAAAAGTTTAGGTGATACTGAAATTTGGCAATTGATTGTTTTCATATGCTCATAACTGTTTTGAAACGCCCTATTTTCATAAAAATAGTTGTTTTCCCTACATCATTTCAAAACTGAAGAATGTTCGAAGGAAAATATATTCCGCTCCACTCGTAATATCATCTCAAGAGTCCGTGGGAGTCGATTTGGCGAAATATCAGATTTTTGATGATAACTTTTGAAAGAAATGAGATATCAAAATTCGGATATAGAGGAAACACAGCTATTTTCAATACCTTCAACATTATTTAATAACTATCGTGTAATAAATATTGTGCAATAATTTTCGAGCGTATATACAGTTTTAAAAAAGCTTGTTTAGCCGCATACGCTTGACAATTATGCAACATGAGTTATATAGTTTGATTTTATACCAACTTGGTATAAAAATGACTGTTCCCTTTGTAACAGAACTTGAATATCTAATTTCGTTCAAAAGTTATCACCAAAAAACTAATATTCCGCTTAATCAACTACCGTGCGCTCTAAATGTGTATTCACAAAATTGTAATAATGAAATTCTCATAAAATACAAGAGCCAATTTCAACAGGTAACGATCCCATTCGGATAGAAAGGAAGTCTCCGCTTCCCACGCTCATCGAACAACGTCGCGAAACATCTTCGTAATATCCACTTGAGTGCTTTGTAATTGTGTCATGCACATAAAAAAAAAAAAAAATATATATATATATATATATATATATATATATATATATATATATATATATATATATATATATATATATAAATAAGTATATATATATATGTATATGTATATATATATATATATATATATATATATATATATATATATAAATATATATATATATATATATATATAAATATATATATATATATATATATATATATATATATATATATATGAATATTTCAAAAACATATCTAATTTCCTGAATTTGTTACGTTACAAATTGTCATTCATACAGTGAGCCCTTTACAAATAATCAGTCTGCTCTGACCCACCGGGATTATCTCCTTATCCCGCAACCCCAGTCCACCCCTGCAAACAAACGGATACTAGACTTCAGACAGGTGCCGTGACGTAAGATGGTTGGAGTAAGGTGTGGAGGAGGGAGGGTGGAGGAGGAGGAGGAGAACAACACCACCAAGATGTTCACCCAGTGCAAGACGAAGTATGAGAGACAGAGAGGAGAGAGAGAGACAAAGAGAGAGAGAGAGAGAAGGTGGGATGCTTAATGAACCATATTTGACGTCATCCAGAAGCTTCGGGCTAGACTAAGAGTTTATTTTTGTTTTCTATAGACTATAGATATTTGCATACGTTATTGAGATTCTGAGTGGAAGAGATTCAAATGCTGGAATTTATAGGCCTATATAGAAAGTTGATTCCTAGATTTCTGGGAAGGAATTTCATAATAGAAATGTATTACATTATCACGTACAGTATGATATATATATATTTATATCTATATTTATATACATATGTAATATATATATATTTATATCTATATTTATATACATATGTAATATATATATATATATATATATATATATATATATATATATATATATATATATATATATATATATATATACATATATTTATATATATATATATATATATAGTTATATATATATATATATATATATAGTTATATATATATATATATATATATATATATATATATATATATATATATATATATATATATAGTTATATATATATATATATATATATATATATATATATATATATATATATATGTGTGTGTATATATATATTTATACTTATATATATATATATATATATATATATATATATATATATATATATATATATATATATATATATATGTATATATGATCGTATGCATCAGACCCGTTATAAAGAAGTATCTCAAAAGTTTTATTTTCTGAATTGGAAATATTTCTTTCATTCGCTCCGTGAGATATTCACTCCGGTGTTTTCCGATGACGTCGATTCTTCGTGTATAGAAATATTCGAATAAAACAAATCTTTGAACAAGACGAAAAAACGTGAATGTTAATTAATCAATTACTGTAAAACTCGTTCAAGTGATGGGAAATTGGAAATGTATTTTCACTCTGACGCTTTCTAGCGTCGTCATGTATAGATATACTTCACTCGACGAGTGTTGGCTGATGAAGACACTCGTTCGTTATGTGTTAAGAGTCCACGGGAGTTGATTTAGCGAAATATCAGTTTCTTGGTGATGACTTTTGAACGGTGTGAGATATCAAATTTCAAATACGCGAGAAACACAGATAATTATAATAATTATTAATATTATTAGGATTATTAGATAATTAGCTTCAAGATCATATAAGTTATGACTGTTTAACTCACGTTGCATTGTGAAGCTTCGACAGCTAAAAAAAAAATCCAGCTGTCGTCGCTCGACAGTTATGCGACATGACTTAAATAGTTATAACTTATATTATCTTGAAGCTATTTAAATTATCTGTGTTTCTCGAGTATTAAAATTTTGATACCTCATACCGTTCAAAAGTCATCACCAAGAAACTGATATTTCGCTAAATCGACTCCCGTGGACTCTTAATGAACAGCCGGATGGTAGGTCTGGTGGAATCAAACATAAAAGTCTTCGATAAAGAAGTGATTATAATTTATAATTGTTATAATTGTATAATAATTATTCTCAATTTCTCTAGGTGATGTCACATATTTTTGTAACGAGTGGACAACAATATGTCTCCATATTTTGTTTTTCGATCACACCTTCAGTATGTGTTTCTTTTTGACAACTTTTTTTAGTTTGCTATGGTGAGCTCACAAGTATACCATATCTCTCTTTTCCCCCAATATATGTATCGTGTCAATATAGAGTCTGAATAAATGGAATATTCATAGAATATCTATAATCAAATATTTATACATAATTCTAATATATCTAAATATATATTTGAATTTATGAATATATTCAAATATTTATAATTTATATAGAGTTTTTACGAGAACATATACGTGAATTTTGAATTTTAATCGGTAAAGGGCCGATATCGAGTGAATAATTTGATAAATGTGTAATTATTCTTGATTTCTCGCAAGTCATATTTCTCATGATAGCAATATAAATTTCAATTCAATCAAGGTTTCTCAAATATTAATCATTGTTGTTTTTAATCAGACTCAATAATCAGCTTAATTTCTTTCAATCGAAGTATAGGCCTCCATTACTGATACGGCACATTACATTTTATATAAAATGTACATTTTATAAAGTGTACATGAATCTACAAGAATTAGAGGTGCTATATCAACATAAGAAACATATTTGATGACAATAATATTGAGAAGTTGGGATGATAAATAGCATTTCAGGGCGAAACTCACGATTGAAAACATAAATATTTTTACATCTTTCAAAAGCTTCAGATGTTAAAAACTGGAACATCGAATTCTATCTACAATTACCAAAAATTTCCAAATTATTCGGTAGTTATATCATCACTATCTCTCTTCAATATAAATACACAACACTTCATTAAATCACAAGTAATGCAGTCATAATACCAACCAAACATTGGTGGAGGTGCCAAGTTTCGCTATGACGTCAGACTTATGTGGAAACAGTTCCGTTGGTAAATATTCACACAAATACATGGATGACTATTGGTGCTATACTTGGCTATTGGATGAACGAAGCAAATACTCAATTTTATACCGTACTATAAAAAAAAAACGACAATTCTTTTTTCTTCTTTTTTTTCGCGCGCCACAGTTCAAACGAAAGTTCAAATTCAGTTGAAAATTATCAAAGTGAAGTGTCATTTCACATTCGAAACTGTATGTGATCATCATTATCCATGATTACGGTGAAGAACATAACCATAACACCAGGAGAAATAATATAAATGTAATGAAGTGCAATCTATCTATCTGTTATCAAAACTGGACCCATGCATGCTGGCATTCATTTCTATAATTCACTACCTCTCGCATTCAAAACTGATAGAACGAATTCATTATGATCAAGACTTGAAAAACATCTAATTGATAAATGTTATTGTAGTGTGAGAGAGTTTCTAGATGATTGAATAATCAACTGTATTACCAACACATCCACTATTTGTTGTTGTTGTTGTCCTTGTTATTGCTGTCCACTGTTTTCATTGTGTGATGTGTATTATTTGTTTCTCAATTTGTGCATCAGTACTTGTATGACTACATACTATATTGACACGTCTAATATCTTTATAAGATCAATTTGAACCAATAAAACATAATCTATATTCTATTCTATAGTTTTCGAGGTGCAATCGGTTGCTCCACTTCTGAGAAAACCCGCGTCGAAATTTTTGAAAACCCGGTAAGAATAATCCAAAGGAGAAAATAAGATTCGAAAAACCTATTTCCTTCGAAAATATTCAAATTTTCAAGGAATTTTATTATGATCATGATACACATTATTTCCAAGTTTTACATGAATCGGATGGACCGTTTCGATTGAAAAAATATATGATGTATCATTTTTCTTACATCAATCAAAGCCATCAAAAAATTCACCAGGAATTTATCTAATTCATCTTTTAATTTATTTTATTTGATTTATCTTTCATCTAATCAAAATGGGGTGGTAAGATCGCCCTTGAAGTGCCCCGTCCAAACGATCCCATCTTTCATCCATAGCCTTAATTGGGGAACAATGATTTTTATTCGAGTTTCGATGTTATAAAAAAAACGAATTTAAGCAACAGGTGTGTAACCAATTAAATTGTATGACGGTTAAAATGAGTACGGTGATAAATGATACAGGAGGCAGTGACATAATAATTGTTGCGAACTCGAGTTGCATCTAGGACTATAGCTATATAGGTTGCACATATTTCTTCATCACTTTTCATATAAATATGCCTCTATCGCTCATCCAACAACTTATATGTTGCGTTATCCCACATTATATAACATGGACGAGCTATAAAGAAAAAATTTGCCATCATTATTTTCAACTAATTACGTACATACAGCTCCCTATAAATAAATGTCTTCGAAGTATAGAGCGCAATTCTAGCGAATCATTATTCCATTTTATAATCACCATTACATTTGTAAGACATCGATCTGTACTAATTACAGACGTCAGATGGTTTTTTCACTCCTCTCAATACCCCCGTCCCTCCTCCCCCCCCCCCCCCCCCCTCCCACCCTGGCTCTCACCATTCCAATAACGACGCCTACTAGCGACGCCTCACCGACGCCTCAACCGACGCCGTACTCAGCATCAGCTGTCTTATACAGAGTGGCAAATGAAATCGAAGACATTCATTTCGCAGGTTAATCACGCTCGGCTAGCATGTAGAAATGCTAGACTGAAAAACGAGTTGAGAAAATGGCTTGGTTGAAGATTTGAATAAATGGATGCGTATAGAATCTGAATAGAAACTAAATGTAGAATGATATCAGGTGGATATGTTCTTTCAATGGGAGATTTTAGTGGGTATATTGATTTGGAGAAATTATGTGTTTTATTATAATCAATTCGTTTCAGTTTACAATGACATCTTCAGCTACGATATATTCGATATATTCGATATATTCGATCGAAGATACATTTGCGTTTTCTTTAAAATAAATAAATGTATGTTGAAAAATACAGTGGCATGTGTGATAACGTCTAGAGTTGAATGAGTTGTGCATACGACTTCAATATATCCTCAAGGACAAACCGTTTGATAATAGAAACAATTAATTGTCACGTGGTATCATGAGCAACACTAGTATATAATAGTGATTTGAAATACGAATTCAAAGCGAAACAGGCCGAAAAGAAATGATGTCAAAAATTGTGGTAAGTCAAACTCTTTTCATAACAACATGTACGGTTGCGATCACATCAAAATATTCGATCAAGCTACATTAAAATGCATTCCGAAGAAAATATACTGATATTATAAGCAATTGAACTATAAGTAATGTGCATACGCAATCCACGCATAGTATGTGAAATAATTAGCGGTCTAAAGTGCGTAGATTTGATAATTTTTCAATTCCAGATTAAACCATTTTATGTGACCGCATGTTTACGTGTCTTTATAATTTGATGAATGATAATAATTTCTTTAATTCATTTATTTATTTCATTCAATCTATTAATTTTAATTTTATTCTATTTATTTAATTTCTTGAAGAGATTACTAAAAAAATGTTTGAAACATCGATTTTTTGCACTAGCGAATAACATTTCTTCTGCTAGGGACGTTGAGCAAACAATAATCATTTAGGAGAATTTTATGTACCACGCCCTCCGTAGCTCAGTCATTCAAGGTACCACTTCAGAAACTGAAGTCCCATTGGGCGTAGCTTCGAGTACCACAAGAAGCGCACTTTTTTGTAACACATTCTTTCACTCATCATCTCTTCACAGTTTCATTATCACCAGCTCAAACGTATAACCTAGCAGTTAGAACACGTTGTGAAAGTGATTTTTTCATTATGTGTAAGTTTCGATTCCACGTTCGAGGTCTAGTTTGTGACGTAACGATTGTTTGTGACGCGACCCTCGTCGAGACCTCGTTGTCGAGTACATGTGTTTGTAAGAGGACGACGTTGTAACCGATGACCACGAGTACTGTTCTTGACCGAACCAATTGCCAGCTATCAGTTACTTATATTACACGACCTATCAATTCCGAGGAAAAGAGAAGCGCTACTCAGGATTCAATTTAAAACCTCTGTAATGTGAACTTCTAGAAATCTCTTGTGTGAGTGAGAGTCAGAGAGAGAGAGAGAGAGAGAGAGAGAGAGAGAGAGAGAGAGGGCGAGAAATGAAAGAGGGAAGGAGGAAAGAGTTAGAGGCAGAGAGGGTAAAGGACGAGGAAGAGAGGGAAGAGGGAGAGGGAAAGAGGAGACCGTGAACCGAGAGAGAGAAGTAATATAAGAAACCAACTCGAGGATTCTCAGTAAATTGAATCAACAATTTCTACTTCTAGGGTCGTAAGTGGGTTCTAATTTATATTCTTTCCTTGTTAATATACATTCAGATGTTAAATCTAACGAAATAAGTCGTTATCAACTCAGAATAATCTTTCGTGCACAACGCAATTGTGATGCTCATAAATATACTGTAATATATTCAAATAAGACGTTTCATGCTGATCAATCTTTCAGAAACAAAAACCTAGAATTATGTTTCCCATTATATATATATATATATATATATATATATATATATATATATATATATATATATATATATATATATATATACATATATATATATATATATATATATATATATATATATATATATATATATGATTATAAATATATATATATATAAATATAAATATATATATATATATATATATATATATATATATATATATATATATATATATATAAATATATGTGTATATATATATATATATATATATATATATATATATATATATATATATATATATGTATATATATATATATATATATATATATATTTATATATATATATATATATATATATATATATATATATATATATATATATATATATATATATATATATATATATATATATATATATATATATATATATATATATATATACATATGAACTCCGAAAGGTACTAGTTGGCAAACAGTGGGTTAGGGTGCGTTATATCAGGTCAGGTCCGAGTTGGTATTAATCTGACCTTGATAACCCTATCCATTAAAGCTCAACCCAGAAAGTTAGGTAAGGGCCAGTATTACCGAGTCCAGTTTGCATTTATCTGAGAGTTGGTGATCAAAAATAGCATGAGTTGGTACGTTGATAACAACTTTGAATTGCCAGCCAGAGTTACTCCCGCGTCAGTAATTTCTACACTAAGGCCACGTTGGATGAGGTCAGGTCTGAGTTAGTATTAACCTGACCTTGATAACCCTAACCTAAGTAGCCCAACCCAAGACAATTAGGTTAGGCCGCGTTAGATCAGGTGAAGTCAGGTTAGAGAATAATAATTCAATACTAAATTTTCAATATAATATTCATTATTTGAATATTTATATTCAGACTGTGATAATTATAATATTTGATCACTATGAAATGATGGATTTTATCACAGATATGAGAATATAATATAATCAAAATTCCAGTATTATTGATGACGTCTAGACTCGAAGATCTATAAATTTCTGTAAATCCTTCACTTTACCATGTCTGTGGATCCAATTACAATAAAGATTTTATTTTATCTCATAACAACTTTTTGTGAGTTCCAGTGTTCACTACTAACTGCGTATACCTGCAATTCGTTCTTCCGAATATCACGTCACAAATTATATTCGTCAGTTTACATCCTTTCTAAAAATAAAAAACGACATTCTTAACGCATTTTCAGATGATTTTTCCCGCCTATATAAATCCCTATAATATCTCGTGTAACATGGATTTTCCCTAATCACATAAAACCACCCATGCATAGATAAAAAACGTTCTGTATTTGATGGTGGAATTATATAGACCGTCGATATTATCAAGCTCTTATAGCTCTACTTAACTAGTAAGGGAGATTGGGAGTGCGTAGGCCTATTCATATTAATGAATATAGCTCAGGGCTTGACAAATAGCTTGAGCGGAGAAAATTACTTTTGAAGACATTCTTACACGGTGAAAAATGTTACCTTTAAGAGAAAAATCATTATAGATATTTGAAATGAATCAATCTCAGGGGATTTCGTTAGCTATAGGCTTTAAAAATGACGTCACATATTCTTGATCGACATCGTTAAAGAGTATCTTAAAACCGACTAAAATACTATAAAGATGGCGGAGTATATTTGATTATATCCACAACATTTACTGTAGTAAACAACAACGTATATAATGTCACATGACAGTTGGATCATCGTTAGCAGTATAGGTCTAACGTTCGATTTCGCCATTTTCGATCGATTCAATATTTCAGGATTACGGTCCGATATCGAAATGGAATAATCGATATTCGATACATGCGATATAGGAAAAATGATCGGTATCGATTCTAAAAATTGTAAATAAGTTGAATAATACGCTGCTGCCGAGAATTTCTTATTGCTGGCAACAAAGTTGAGCTTCAGCCACTCGGGTTAGATGAAAGACACAGAGCAGAGTTTTGATGAGCAATTGTGATTTTTTTAGTCCATATTTTATTGTCGATTGCTGATTCTAAAATTAGATATATATTCCGATCAATATTCTATATTTAAAGTTTGATATCGTTTGCAATTCTTCTGTATGGGATGGCAACCCCCCAGTTATGGGTAGCTGCCTAATTACTCTATATATATAGCTGAATTAGGTGACTAAAATAATATGGTATCCACAAGGATATGAAAAAATGCTCAAATGTGTACTTATATACAAATTTATCATTATTGTAAAATTCTTCGTTCAAAATATTTCAAATTCCACCTATTATATGTTCATGTAAAATATGTCAGATATAGGCCCATGTAGTTATTTATGAAATTTTTTTAAAAATACAGTACTAAAGTTGCTCGATGGTTGAAATAATTGAAATTGAAAATGGGTAAACAATTGAATTAGTTTTGAAATGGTATCCTCGTAACGACAATAAAAAATATTTTCTCATCTTCAGCCGCGCATCTTGTTCGATGTCTCATTGTAAATTCTTCGTTATTTTAGTAGGTGCACCTTCACCTGCAAACCCCATCTTCACCTCCATTTACTAAAATAAAAAATACTCTACCAATTGAGGCGTGCCTGTAATTTTTACAATTAAACAAAACCCCATTGTACTACAAATACTGAAACACAATTCAAAACTGATGAAAATATTCACCATTGATATCACCATTTGTATATCCCTGCTCAACTGTCCCCCCTCCTCCCCCACAGGTCGTAACCTTATAGTTATACGGTGAGGTTTGGTCGTACACGATTAACGACCGCACTATCACGCGTAAGTCATGCGACACCGATAGAAACCACACACACACACACACACACACGGCCTGAAACTATTCATCATAAAATATGACGTTAAAACCAATGGAGATATCAAATGAATGTAATGGCCGAACGAACAACATGACCAAGGTCGTTAAACAGGTCGACATAAATTGTACACTTTTAACCATCGAGGAATATGTTATAATTATCAAGTGTAATATATAATGCGAGGAAACACGATAATAGGCATCGATCACGTATGAGTGACAGTTGAACATGGTGCGTATCAGCTATAGCCTATATATATATATTATATATATATATATATATATATATATATATATATATATATATATATATATATATATATATAAAATGATTGATATATGACTGATGGTAGGCCCTGGATGATGTTGCCACAATTTACGGGTTACCCTTCTGTGAAACTCTTCTGAACAGAATAGTTTCTGAAAAAATAATCCTAAATATTTGAGTCTTGAGTGTCGACGTGTCGATCCCAGTTCACGAGCAAGACGATACTTGAAAATAACCAGCCGTGGCTGTATAAAACGTCGATACTAACTTTTTTTCAGAATTATCAATAATTTCAAAAAACTTCAATCCGCAAATTACCAGTTGACAAAATGTAGTATTATATTGTAATTATTTATTGTTCACCACTAGTCGTTTGTGTTTGTTTAATTCGGTGTATTATTTTACTATCCCACAGACAAGCTTTTTAAAGCTTTGCATATCTTTTTGAGAATGTTTATGTATTTGTTATTATTTTCTTGTGACAACAAAAACAAATTTAAAATCACACATGCGATGCAACTTCCGTTTAGGTGAAAAGTCAAAAAAAGAACTTCAATAATTGAAAAGAACGTCTGACCTGTGGCGCTATAAGCGCACGCGTGGAGTACACAAATATTGCAGATTGAGGTATTTTGTTAGAACACGGCACTTCCACCAATATCTTGAATTTCGTATGTGTATAAGATAACAACTTTCAGGCAGCAGCCTGTATAGCTTGTAATCGAAAACTTTTCATTCATGAAACTAGCTCCAGTGCCATCTATATTGAGAGATCGATCCTAGAGCCGGATACCCTATTAAAATAAAGGTTGTATAAAAAAAAAAAAGTTTATCCAAAAACTTCAACTTTTTCTATGCATACTAATAAATTGGTTGAAAACTTCGATTTACAGAATCCAGTCTATTTTGTGAAATATGAAAGAGATATATGGGCGTGGATTGAAGGATCTGTTTTCGAAATCCATACATAGGCCTAAAACTGGTAAGAAGATTTTGGATTTCTTTCAAAAAAAAAAAAAAAATTCGAAGACGTACTTTAGTTTGTCATTACTTTTTCTATTCAATTCTATCTTATTGAAGCCACGGAAGAAGAAAACTCGAAACAACCGTTCGCTTGTAGTGTGAGATACGCGGGACCCGGTCGCCCAGAACCTTCTCCTTCCGTTGATCCAAGTATGCCTGTTTGTTACGAAACTTATTATATTTTGTATGTTATTATTTTCATGTACTTACGATGTAAGTTCTGTTTAGTAACGAGAGTAATCCATAACAGTACAGGAAACCTCTGAAAGAAATAAAAACACTAGTCAATCATTAAAATTCATCTTCAGGACAAGTATTTTGATAGAATTGATTTCTTTATGCAAAATCATATATTCACTAACGTGACTTGAGAGGTTGGGGATACTGCATGAAAACAATATCATTCTTGAAAGAATTAAGACTCTTCTGAAGGAACGTTCACGCAACTCCACACCATTAGCGCCGATGATTATGTAAATATATATATATATATATATATATATATATATATATATATATATATATATATATATATATATATATATATATATACATATATATATATATATATATATATATATATATATATATATATATATACATATATATATATATACATATATATATATATATATATATATATATATATATATATATATATATATATATATATATATATACATATATATATACATATATATATATATATATATATATATATATATATATATATATATACATATATATATATATATATATATATATATATATTTATATATATATATATACATATATATATATATATATATATATATATATATATATACATATATATATATATATATATATATATATATATATATATATATATATATATATATATATATATCTTATAACATTGTAAAATACGTTCGAATTCAATATTTGAAACTTTTTTCTCATTTTCACATACTAAATTGATGTTACACAACTTATGATGTATCAACGGAGAAAAAAAAAATTGTATGACCGATCGAAATACCTTATCATGCATAATATGTAATACGAGAGACAGTCAATCGTGACATCCAGAAATCAATTGAGGTTGAACTTTTTATCGACTGTAATTATCATCAAGGAAACCCTTCAAAGATCATTCAGACGCTTTTATTTCCACGAAAATGACAACGCGTAAACAAACAAAAAAACTCTGACTTCTGTAATAGACGAGAATTGTCTCAAGAAGACAGTGCTTTGTTCTATTTTATGACCCACTTTGTTTTATTGGTAACCAATGGATACTCTGTACTCTTTAGATAGGCGATAGCGGAGACATCGATCCCACTCTTATGGAGCTTTGTCAGTTTTTTTTTCTTTTTCTAAACACAGCACAGGTCACACGGTTTGACTAATCGAAACGAAACTTGAGACACATCCAACTAAGAATTGTATAGTTTTAGGGTTGAATCAGTTGGATCACTTTTGAGAAATACCTGCTTAAAGTTTCGAAAAACCTCATGAGATAAGGCTGTACAAGCCAATTTTGAGAATAAAATCTCTCCGAAAAAAAGTCCTGAATCTGAATACACAAATGGTACACGCTATAACAATTTCGTATGCAATTCGGATCAGCCGTTTTGAAAAAATAATTTAAAAAATGTTTTTTACTCGTCAAAAATAGATGGAAATAATATCAGAATCATGTTGCCGAGATTCACTGCTTTCTAGATTCGGTATTTGCCCAATGAAGTATATTTTGTACGCGTCAAGGTGTGTAGAGTTTTCGATTATACTTCATATAGATAACTCGCTCATCTTACAACGCATATACTGCGTTTGCCGAGTACAAGAGATGAAGAAAGAAGTCCGAGACAATTAGAAGTAAAGCGAGTGAAGATCTAATCGATTGATTGATTAATTCATTTGTTATTCATCTGGAATTTGTGAACATTACAGGTGGCAAAGTTCTTTCTACTATAGGCCTACTGGCTACTATTATAATAAAAATCATGAAAACCAAAGATATTTTCCTTTTTTTTATTTTTAACAATATTTTACTGATAATAAAATGAGCTGTTATAAATTCTATACTCTCCTGCGTATTGATGAATAGTTTATTAAAGTTACGACACTGCGATCGAGTGAGCACATTTACGACAGCCATAACGCAAAGTACAGGAATGAGCCTTAAGAGGCCGCAGGCGCTCGTATTTCACGCCGCAAACTCTCACGGCCGTAATTTTTATGATATCGATATGAGTGTTTTTGCATTCTGTTAGTAATTGAAAAATGAAGGTTACCGTAAATACAGAATTTTGAATCAAAATTTTTTGATTTTTCAAATTCTTCAAATGGAAAATGGAAAAATCTCTAATTTACGAAAACCTAGATACATATTTTATAATACCGAAAAAAAACATAGAACGTGAAATATATCAGAAGTGTGAGCTAGGGAATTAACGGCGTTCGCGTGAATCTGAGTTCGGCGGGCTAGTCTACGGGTGGCGCCTAGCACACGATGCATGTTAAACTAGAGTCTGAAGCAAGCGAACAACGAGCCCGTGTAGAGCGCCTGCGGCCTCTTAAGGTTCACTAAACAATTGTCACTCTCCACAATGCCTCAAGTCTCTGTATCCAATTGGGTGTGGCCATATCAACTTGATGGATAATAGAATATTTAGTCAACTGCTGACCCATAGTTATTTTAAATACTCTATACAGACGGTATCTCCACCACAAAATTAATCTTGTAAAAAGAGGGAGTAACAATCGCTTATTCAACACTTTGGAATATAAAAGTTGTGATATAAAAAGTTTTGGTCGAGTTAACTTTTCAACAGGGTTGAATGAAAAGATATGTCATACATCTTGCATTTTTAATATATTAAACCGTAATTTGACCAAAGCTTTAATATCACAACTTTTATACTCATGCAGAGTGTTTAAATACCGAGAATTTGGCTCCCTCCTTTGACACGATTTTGTTTTTGATGGAGATATCACCACTTTTTGTTGTTCGTATTTGTCAGCAAGGTGTACTGAGGATTGCGTTGGTCGGCCGGACCAACAGACGACAGCGACAGCGGTCGTGTTTCACCACACTACCAATCAGGGGCGGCGGGGTTAGGGGGGTCAGCTGACCCCTCAATAAACATGGGACAGGCTCGACTATACCCACTGACCCCTCAATACAATTGATCATTCAAATTGATATTATATAAGTACCCGGTGGAGTGTAATTTATTACTCTCTCTTAAATTAATACAATATAATACATATATTATCTTTATATATATATATATATATATATATATATATATATATATATATATATATATATATATATATATATACATATATATATATATATATATATATATATATATATAAATATATATATATATATATATGTACATATATATATATATATATATATATATATATATATATTTATATATATTGAGGCTCCGCTGCCTCTGCCCCCCTTCCCCCCTGTTGGTTGAAAAGACAGGCATTCCGCAAATAATTCGGTACGACCAAAGTAGAAATAGAAAGAAAACTTTTAAATAACGATTATGTAGTTTCTCTCCGCGAAGTGAGAAATACTTGTTTCACAATCGGACCCAGACTTCGAGGCGTAAACGTTGCTGTGTTGTTTGCTTCTATACTTATAAGCTTCTATGCTTCTTTCTTATTTGGTATGTAGAACGATTGTTAGAACATGGTTAGAGCTTTAGTGACATTTCATACATCTTAAAATTCAAATTTTCGCAACGATGTACGTTAAGGTGGGTGGTGGACATTCCTGGCAACACAGAATATACATTTTTCTACTTCATTTCGAGCTCAACAAAATAGCGAACAGTATTCCATATGTTACTCGACATTTTCTACTGTAGATGTAATTTGAAGATGGATTCTTCCATCTTTGGACATCTCTTAATTTCCATGTATTTTTCATATGTAGTAAGTTCACTTCTGAACTAAATCTAATTTGAAAAACTGATTTTTATATCTTCGACCTGTATATTCTGTATCTATTCCGTCCGGGTTGTTACCGAATCTACTTAGAGAGCATTACCAATAAAACAACTTTGCTTGGGTCTCGACTGTTACTCTGCTCCTGCCTCCTTCCAAATCATGTTGACAGCCAGCATTTCTGATGATCTTCTCGATACATATTCTCGAATAACTATTTGATATTTCACAATAATAATTATTCACAGGATCTCCGAAATTCGTGGAAATAATAATCTAGCTTTGTGATAATTTTACATTGAAATATCTTCTCAAACGTTTTCTATGCATTTTCATTATAACTTTGTGATGGTTTACTGTACATATGACTACAACATACAGCACATTGAACTTTCCATGACAACAACCGACAACAATGAAACAGAATGCATCTAGAAGCACGGCCTTCTAGATACTGTAATGACAAATTGTTGGGACATATTGGACAGATGGATAGGTAGGGAATGGCATGTAAAGCAGCGTAAAATCCCTAGCGCATTGATGTATATATAATTGATCAAATGAATTGCAGAACAGTTCACATATCTTGGACAGTTGATTAGGTAACAGGAATTACTGAAACGGTAATCAGAGTAATGTAAATTTAATACCATGTCGTTCTCCATGACGAAAACAATGTGCGTATTGAGTGAGTATTTTTCTCTTTTTCTAATTTTGATTGAGCCTCATTGGCACCCTCTCGCTCAGTTTGCGGATCTATCAAACTAATCCTCAATTTTAATAATTTTGCCTCAATTTTATATGATAGAAATGTATGAGAACAATAATTTTTTGGTAACTGATGTGATAGGTTTAACATAATCAATATTTAAAATTGTTATCGTTCAATTTTAAAGATGAATTATAATACCTTGATATGCACATTCTTCCGAAAAATTTGATCACAACTCAATAAAATGTTGGAAACTATTTGAAAATCTTCCAATTTGACAGAACCTGTTTTATTGGAAGAATTTTCAAACCAAATTACTAGATCCATCGTGATATAGACACGTAATAGTTGGTCTCGTGCGAAGTCGCAAAAGAATATGAAAACAATTGGTCAACACTTTTTTTGTATTATTATTTGAATTGTTTCGTACAATGTTATATAGTGTTTTACGTTCATAAAATAACCACAAAGCCTGAAACAGGCTTGTCTGTGGGTGTACACAAATTACAAAGTATACGTACAGTAAATGTGGGGCATACAAATTATATGAAGTAAAATATTAGAAAATATTTCATGAGTGAAGAAAAGAACAGTTTAATAATATTAAAATGATCAAGCGCAGGGTTCGTGTGAAAAATATTATGCTCAGGTTGTAAGTGATGTTATACGCAGAATTTGGATATTTTGAAAATAAGTAACAAGGAAATGGCAACATCAAAGTATTGTGAATTAGGTTTTGTAATATATTTTTATAAACAGATATTAGATGAAGAAACAAGTGATTGATACCTGAATTAATCGAAATAAGAAATCAGAATTTTTTAAAATACATATACAATACATTTACTAGATATACTTGAATACATATATGCTAATACTGATATTGATGTATGTTATAGGCCTTTCCAATCTCCAATAAGATTCACGAATACATTATAAGTAATACCTTGAAACATATTATATATTATATATTCACAGTATCCTATTTATAAAGTGTCCACGCCACCATCACGACCTTCTTTCTATATAACCTACACGACGTGTTCCAAATAGTTTATTCCATCATAATCAAAAACAGGATCACGCAAATTGAAATTATATCTACTCATATATGAGAGAGGCTGTATACCTTACCATATAAAGTTCTACCTGAGAGCCGCGATAAACAACTCCCTTATTAAAACATGTTCCTTATTTTCCTCGTTAAAACGACACCGCGCGAGGTCCATGCAGAGTTTAGACTATACTTTGCACCGACGTGGTGCTAAAACTTTACACCGACGGTAATTGGCGGACGAGCAGGTGCGCGATAAGAAGGGAATCGCTATCAAAACTACCAATAAGGCTCGACATGTGAAGAAAAAACGCGATTGTAGTGACGATGTGAGTGTATAGAGAGAGATGAATGTAACTACAGATACGGGAGAGAGATGACGAGAAGAGAGAGAGAGTAGAGTGTATAAGAAAGAAAATGAGAGGAAGAGAGAGAAAAGAGAGGGGGAGGGTGGAATGAGGAGGGAGAGAGAGAACACAAAATAGTGGGTGAAAGGACAAAAAAGCAAGTTGAAAGATAGTGAAAAGTTCCAATGAAGATACAAGAAAATTTAGCAAGAGTTTCAGGTAGCCTATATAGTATACAGCGTTAAGAGATGTATATAATGGAAGGTAATATAGTTGTTGCAACAAAAGGTAACAGGTTGGAATAAAATGAAACATGGAAGGTTTTTCACTTCTTCCAGAGTGCAGATAGTTGCCTGTGTTTCAACTTAAAAATCACCATATAACTGATTAAAATCCACTGTGCAATCATTAATACAACTATTTCAACTGATCTAATTTGTGTGTGACCATTCAAGTGCGCTAAATTACCATTCTTTCGACGCGCCTTCAGACTCTAACATTCATCCATGTGACAATACTACTAGGAAAACGCTATATACGCATCTTATGATTTCTCTGAAAGAAACTTGCCACCCCTAACTGAATGGCACGCTCCGCCGCTGGATTCAACTGGTCGGTTCGAGAATTATCGAAACACTTGATGCCAACTAATCGTATATCCACAAAAAAAAGAAGGTGAATAATTGAAACAAACAATAATACAAACTGGTGAATAATACCAACTGAATAATCGTAAAATTGGCAGTAATTACAAAATATCACTGCAATTTTGAGGATTCAACGTTTATTAAAAGATGCAGTTGCGTGTCTAATTCCAAATATCTTCTTGAAAAATCATATTTTCTTGAAAAATCACAGCTATACGAATGTAATGGTGATATTTGTGTTTATCATACTGGTAGATTGGATCTTCTTATTTCATAGTTCTTACAAGTATATAAATGAGATGGTAAAGATATTACATCACGGTACTCTAGATAGCTCGATCTGACGACCGTCTCATTGTAAGAAACTTCAATAAAGCTTCAACATTTCTAATAAATTAATTATCTTCGTGATTTTTTCCTCAACATCAAACTTGACTTTTCTCCATTTTCAAATTGTCATAAATATTATAGAAACATTGAAACAACGTCATTGTTCCCTAATTAAGACTAAGGATGAAAAGGTAGGCTCGTTCGGATAGGGCACCACAATGGGCGATCACCACTCCAAAGAGATTGATAATGGATGAAATGGAAATGGATGATATTCTCATTAATTTAAAAAGCTGTCAATAGTGTACTCATGTTGAATCAGCACTTCCTCGTTTGTGTTGGAGAAAATGAATCCTCGTTTTTATTCAGTAAGAAATATTATTTGAAAGAAAATTACAGATTTCCAATAACACATATAGACCAACACATTCGATATAATAAAGTGTTATACGTATAAAATAGAAGCCGATAAAACTGATGCAACAGTAAATATATTTGAATTCATAATATTATTGGAAACATGATTGTCGCGTTGTAAAGAGACACAAACACTAAGCTTCTTCTTCATTTTATGAAGCACAGAGAAATATAATCAAGTTTCTTCCCTTCATATATACGAATCCTTATCAAAAAGCTATAAGCCACAGAGCTCCTCAGTATTTTCATCATTTCTGGTACGGTAAATTAGTTTATATGAAAAATCTTATTATCGCGATACAAAGTGTTGATAGATTGGAACTTACGAATGTTAATGGTATTTGATAGGAAAGACGGTCGATCGGAACCATCAACAGTCGAATGAGACATTGCGGTAACATGATTTGTGAATCTTCACTGTTTGATTCTAAATAAGAAGCAATCATGCAAATTGAGAATTACTGATAATAATATTTAATATTAAATCAAGTATCTTGACAGATATAACATCGTTTATTTTACAAAAGAAAGATGCAACAAGTTGATCTTTCTTATTTATTATTTAAAGATGAAATAATAAGAATATATGAGAAGAATATACGTCGACTATTTGTATGCGAAGATGTTTTGATTAAATATCGAAGACTTATGTGACTGGTGCCGTGCCATTCTTTCCTTTTGATCTTTCTTTTGTTTTATTAATGAAGTGGTGAATTGAAATAGTGATAACGTAGTGAAACATGCTGCAAAATAAGGCACGATAAATTGCGAAAATACTTTCCCTTGAATATATTTTGATCCTACCATAAAATTCAGTAGATTCATATCAGTAGTTGAATAATGCAATTTGTCGTTCCAGATGGAAAAGCGTACGGCTGAAAAAAAAGTACCTCACCAAATTTGTATTTGAAAAAAGGTTCTACTACAGCCAAAGTTCAAAGTTATAAAAGTTGGTCAAAAATTAGTTTTAAAAGTATATTGTCCCTCAACTCACGTTATGGAAATACAATTTTTTTTATATATATATATATATATATATATATATATATATATATATATATATATATATATATATATATATATATATATATATATATATATATATACCTTATGTGATGATTAAACTTCTTGGATACGATCCAATATCGAGATATTTGAGATATCTTTTTCGACATAACTATAACATATAATTATATATATATATATATATATATATATATATATATATATATATATATATATATATATATATATATACGGGTATATATATATATATATATATATATATATATATATATATATATATATTAGAGTTCAGCCAAATGAACTTGATGGCGTCAAGGCGTATTTGCCCTTTCACCCCTTTATTTTCTCAATAGCACAGCCAGTTAAGTACTTCGCAATAGACTTCTCTTAAAGCTTACAAAAACGTCCAATATTCCCGTCAATGGCCTCTTGCCATACGTATAACCTTCTTGATAGAGTAGGCACCACAGTGAGCTAACGTGAACTATCAAAGGGTGTGATTGGTTGATGCTAATCGCCATACACTGGTGTCTATCTTTCAACAATGAGCGCATGACCACTCTTTAGAGAAGCCTATAACTGCATATAGGGTATGTTCTAAGATGAGCAAGTTATTCATGAAGAAGTACTCAAAGCTATATGCACACACCTTGATTTTGAAACTAACAATACCAACAATGTGATGGTAACATGATAACATCCGATAGGAAACTATTTTTTCTCATTTCCCATTTTCTAAAAACGCAAGAATCAAACTTCATTCAACTTGGTAGAAACATGTATTAGAAGAATATTAACATTAACTGTGAATATTTCATTTTAAAATGTGGAAATTTTACTCGAGATTTCGATTCATATGGGGATTTTCAAATTGTTAATATTAAATATCGAAAAAATTGACAATTAAAAAAAAATACCGTACCAATATTCCGGTACTACAACAAAGAATAGAAAAGTTTCATTTGATTGACGACTAAAGATAGACGTGGCTTTCATCAATTGGCCAGTTGATCTGTATCGTTTGCGATCATTTAAGTGATTGATCGGAGATGTCAATTTTAACTCAGTTACATCGATGATCATTGTTTGCTTAATGACCCCACCAAAAGCTAGGTTATTTGATACTATGAATTGATAATAGTGAAAGGTCGTTTACAAAAAAAACTCAAGTGGGACTCGAAAACGGAGGCTTCAGCACCTAAAGCGGAGCGTCAGTTGACTGAGCTACGGAGGACTAAACAGCACTTTGAATAGCCCACTCGATTGGATGTTACATTTCATGATACCAAACGGGGGGGGGAACGGAAGTCGTTAATTGCTTAACTGTATGCCACGTACAGAAAAAAAAATAGAATTGTAAAAATAAAAACGAACCACGATTTCCCTGTTGAGTGACAAAGGGATCTTCGCTATGCTCATATAATAAATCTCCCTCTTTTCCTTCACCTCATCAAACTTGAATACATTCTTCCAAGAAAACGGCTCGCAGTGAGAATATGACACTTATACAATTGATTGATTCCTCAATTGACTTTCAAAGTTGTGTTCTTTATTGAAGAAGAAAATCTGTTCTCGCTTTTCTATTACCGCTTTTTTTATGAAATGTTTGTCGGTATTGTAACTGCTAATAGTAAATAAAATGGAAAAGTTTATCAATAGCCAAGAAATGTATTGTGGTAAAATGAGTAACTGACACTCGATTACGAGGGAAAGAGAGAGATAGGGAGAGAGAGAGAGAGAGAGAGAGAGAGAGAGAGAAAGGTGAGAAGGGATATTTTCAATAAGGTGCATGTAGTGATAAAATTGATCAATTAATCACAGTACCTAACGTATAAAATTGATATGATAAAATACAACAGAAGATGATAAAATGTGTCATTTAACAAGAAGTTGTGAAATATCTAATAATCTAGTCACGGAAACCTAATGGGTGGGGAAGGTTTAAAATCAATAATTAAATGATAATATGCGTCAAGAACGTATTGTCTATTTGGGTGAGAGAACCAAGGTCAGAGACTGTAATACGCTGCGTCTCAAAGTCACAAGTGAAAATTAAATTAACTAGAATGACTCACGCACAGCCATACATATCTTTTTGTGGGGATTTCGAATGAATGAATGTTGGAGTTGGAACGTAAGAACGAGGTAATTTTGCGCCTGGAACCCAAGTTCATGAAAAACCTGATACTTGATCACGAATTAATGAGATCAGACACCGGTGTAAAAGGCCGGTATAATCAGAAGAGACATCAACAATGTCGGGTATCAATACGAACAATTATTCAGTGAACTGCTTTCTTTGTTCAATGTCAATATTAACTGAATCAGAAATTCAGAATTACGTGTGAAAATCATGAATGCGGATTAGAGTTAAACGATGCTATAGTGTCGACGAAATTGTTCACTGAAATTCAAGATTATTTCGAGTTTTGAAATATCATAATTCATTTCCGCCATACCACGGGGATTACTTTTTCGAACGCGAATGTACAAAATGTACGGCAGAGTGACTACTTATCGAAAACGCTTTGTGAGGTTAGGTTAACTTTTGTTTATTTGATTGTTAATAGGTTGGTTTAGGTCTTTGGGCAAGTCGGTTCTGTTTGAGTTATACGGTTATTTTATATTAATATTCTGTCTACGTCAATCAATTTCACTTCCACAATCAATTTCGTCAGTCAATCAGTAGTAAAAGACTGTCGTTCAAGACATTCCATGAAAATTAAGTAACAGATTTCGCATCATTTATCAAATTGTAAATATATCAATATATTGTAGCACTTTACCTTCATACATGGATACAAACTAGTTCGTCTTCTACTCTTCATACATTACTTCCACTCTCTTATTCACAGCACTCGACACTTCACCAACTAAAACTACCTTACCCCCAGGCCGACAGCCGACTATAGGTTTTCCAGCTGGTCTTCAATCAGGCACAAGTGTCTGCAGTCCGGGACGCTAGCCTAGCCTTGGATCTCGAGGGATTTTATTGGTGGCCGCTATTCATCGGACCATCGCTCCACGTGCAAACGTTGTTGTTGTTTTTTTTACATTGGGTTTTAATGACGCACTGTAATGATGACTGAGAACTATTGGCGTCGGATGAATGATTAATGAGATGATGGGATGATGAGATGAAGGTTTTATGGGTAGTGGGAAGAATAGTGGGAAGGAAGCGGTCGTGGCCTATATTGTGGGAACCATC
This sequence comes from Brachyptera risi, assembly GCA_964007535.1. NCBI lineage: Eukaryota > Metazoa > Arthropoda > Insecta > Plecoptera > Taeniopterygidae > Brachyptera > Brachyptera risi. Next base: position 27,774,821 of record OZ023333.1, read on the forward strand.
CCGGCATTAGCTTAGACAATTGACAACATGTCAAATATCACAACAAATCCAGAAACAAACCACTTGATTGAGTAGGAATTAGGTCAACCAAAGTGTGAGATTGGGATAGACTTTCTGTGGGGAAAGAATCAATTAGGGAATTATAAATATATTCGATTATTTGAAAATACCAGTCAAAGCTAGAATTAGGGAGAAGAGTTTCCGCGGGCAGTAAAAATTCAGGCAACTCCATTCGAATGTATATCGCTATTAATAATTAATTACGATACTACATGAACATCCCTAGTGCATTTATTATAGAATACTTGAAAGCAGACTACAATAACATGTTTTTTCAAAAAAGTGTTTGTTATGATATTGTTATTGTTTGTTGTCATTATTATTATTATCACTTTTGTTGTTGATATTATTATATAGCATGAGTGTAGACCATTGTATTAATAGTACTAGTCAAACGCGAAATATGCGTTGTAAGATGAGCGAGATATCCTAATAAGGTATAAAAGTCGTTGAAGTAGTTCTACCCTTGCTACTTTATCGACTCTGGTATTCTACACACCTTGATATCTGAATAAGCTATAAAAGTCGTTAAAGTAGTTCTAATCTTGAAACCTTATTGACTCTGGTAATCTACACACCTTGACGCATATAAAAAATACTTCATTGTTGGTCAACTCTTGAATCTAGAAAGCAGTGAATCTCAACAACTTAATTCTGTAACAATTTGTATGATATATTTGATGAATATTATCAGTTATTTTTATTTTTTTCTTCAAAACGACTGATCAGAATTGCTTAAAAAATCGTAATAATGTGTAAAATCCATGTTTACACATTTAGAGAAAATTTCATCCTATTTGGAGAGGTTTCATTTTCCAACATTTTCTGCCCAGCCAAATCTTATGGGGTTTTTAGAAACTTTGAGATGATTTTTCTCAAAATCGGTCTGACCGATTCATTCCAAAAACTATACAGTTCTAAGTTGGATGAGTTTGCGTGTACAAAAAAAGTTTCATGTTGATCAGTCAACCCTTGCGACCTGTGGAGTGCTTACAAACAAAAAAAAAAACAAACAAAAAAAAAAACACACAGACAAAGCCCTATAAGAGTGGGATGGAGACTTCGCTACGCTCATCAATTAAACCCATGTGAAACTAGGATATTATCATTTTCATTGATCTATAAAATGGTTCCAATGAACCGTATACTGATTATTCGTGATTGAATTAATGTAAATGCATTTGTAATAATGTCAATCAATCCACTGACCAACAGGATGTTTGAAAACTGAATTATTGTGTTTTAGTCTAATGTCAGTATGAATTACAGCGCGCAAATAATTTATGTAATTATTTGTAGACATGCAAGCATAGACGGACTAATCATCAATCAATTGATATAATGTCAAAAAAAAAAAATCGAAAGTCAACACACACAAAAATAATCACGTTGCCATCATAATTTTTTTTTTTTTTTTTTTTTAATAATAACATCGAAACTTGATACAAAATCATTGTTCCCCAATTAAGGCTATGGATGAAAGATAAATAATAATATATCATAATGAAAATAATCATAATGAATCAAAAATGAGAAATAACAAAGATCGACAAAAGTATTGGAAAATCTAGATGAACCCAGGAATCGAAACATGAAAAACTGAATGGAACTAATTTCAAAGAAAAAAATATTAATCCCAAATTATGATGAAGGTGTACATCAAAATGTGAAGTCGGTGTTTTCATTGGCTATAGTTGCGTATAAGTAATAATAATTATTTATTCCATAAAATCAAATGAATTTGACATTGAAATACTCTCCTTTCAGAATGAGAAATTAATTAGTAGTTTAAATAAACATTGTCAGTTGGACATAATAATGATAATAAAAACATTGTTCATATGAATAATGATACAGATTTGTACCCACAGGATAAAAAATTAAATATAACAGCCAATCAAAAAGATCCTATCCCTAACTGATCAAAAAGATCATATCCTATACGATCCAATAAGATCGTATCCTTTCCCAGGCATTGTTCTATAAAAGATATGAAGAGTATATTTGGCATTTTTAGAGCTATAAGGCAAAATCAGACCTATAACTGTTCTAGATTGGGAAAATATATTTTTAAAATATAATTTACTTTATTGGGTTTGAAGACGCACTGTAATGATAATTAGTATTTATTGTCGTTTAGACTTTGGAATATCATCAATTTGTCTTATTTCCATCATACTGAGTTAATTTGATCAATTTTCTTCTATATCCTTTCTCCTTTCTGGAAATATCTTCTCTTTCTTCAGTTTTTCTTATTTTCTTCCAAATCTTCCTTGCTTCTTCCACTTGAAAAAATGACTTATTTCGTCACATTTTTCGACATTGACTTGGAACAGGGTGTATATAGACAACCGACAACACCCCGAGGGGTCAACAACTATAGTAAATTTGGTGTACACCTGATTTCAGATTTCAAGGTTTCATGTCGATTGACGCTCGAAATGGGCGTGGCTTCACCACTAGGCCAGTTGGATCTATATAATTTGTGGTCATTTGAAGAAAACCCCGATTTTTTATTTGAATTTCACTACAGTTCTAATAGCCCTGTTGATTGGACAGTATAATGTGTGACGTCAAGGGGGTGGAGACTACGAGTCGTCAATTGTACACCAGATTTCAAGAGTTGTAAACCCTCGCAACACCCACCTAGTATGACGTACTGTACGTGATGTTATTGCTATGTGTTATTATACGTTAATAGGTATAATTATTTCTCGATGTATTTATTCAGAGTAATTAAATCCTACGTGAGGATCAAGCAAACAGATGTATGGAAATCAGAAAGTGTTTGAAATAAACGGAGGATTTGTTTGTTCAGTTCAATATTGCTGTTGAAAAAACATACACATAAAACTGTTTGATGAGTGGGAGTATTTGATTGAAATTTCTATTGATGGATTCCTTGAAAAACAAAAAATCAATTAAAATATCGGTATCAATTACTAAAATATATTAAAACTGCTCTTTGATGAAAAATAGAAAGTACATGCATATAGGTGTTGTAAATTCAAGCTTCATTTAATGTTATGGTAGAACGATGAGCTACGAAGCGAAAAATGACACATATATTGAATATCAAACTAAAATTTTTGCAGAGAACAAATTTAATTGCAAAGTTTGAAGAAGGTTGATCGAAAGGAATGATGAATAAAAAATAATAAAGTGAATATTATACCACCCATATTATGAAAAAAATATATATATTGGATCAGTAATGTTGATAATATTATTATTAATAATACTATTTTAATTGTTATTTTAATTTAAAATTTCCACATATATTGCTCGTAATGGTAGCCTTTAAACTAAAGTAAATCAAACAAATTTCCTGTGTACATCACCCGCTCATCCACAGAGTGTTTTTTTCATCTATTTTTACACCGACTTTTGTGCGAATTGTACGTGTTTATACGTGCGGGTGCATGGTACGTGCAAGTAGTACGTGCGTCCGTGTTACAGGGTTGAAATGAAATTTATTTTCAATCGTCCATATACGCATGACAAAGAAAGCTCACAGTAGCTCCGTGTAATGACAATCCTCTCCACGGGCCCGATCGACCGTCTCCCCTATCCTTAACCATCACCTTTCAGAAGTTTCGATACGTATATAATAATGATTCGAGGAATGTTGATGAATCGATCGATTGTCCTCCCTATTCATAACCAGTAACATCCGGATGTTTCGAACCAGTAATACTTGTGTATTTATATAGTTAGCCCGTAGCTGTATAAATCCCTAGCGTCGATGGCGTCGGGACGCTTAGCATCGCTTGTGGCGTTCAAATAATAGCCATCGAGCTTATTGATATCAGTTCAAGCTCGTGGTTTACGCCTTCATATAAGCTCACTGACAGATGATATAACTAACAGAACTAGATATAAAAAATAACAAAAATTAATTCAGATTTTCAAAAAAAAGAATGAAAACGTAATAATCTGGAGTGTTTCCAACTGTATAAATATATCTTTATATATATATATATATATATATATATATATATATATATATATATATATATATATATATATATATATATATATATATATATTATATGCATGGAGAGAGAGAGAGAGAGAATTATAGACTAACTGTGGGTGACCCACGACCCACGAACGTATTCCCACGAGCCGTTGATATAGTCTTGAAAGTAAGGTATTTTTTATATAGTTAGTGGGAAACAGTCTGTCATACATGGCCTGTTGTTAAAGAACCATCCAGTGTCAGCCCAAATGACAGAGAGAAACCACGAAAACCCTCTGTCAGGATGATCGACCATGGCGGGAATCGTACCCCGGTCTCCTAAATTACGGTTCAGCGTGCTAGCCACTGGTCCATCCGTCTCATTATTCATTTAAATATAAAATGATCACGAAATGTCATTTTAATGTTGTTTTTTTTAAATTTCATCAAAACTTGATACGAAATCATTGTTACCCGATTAAGGCTATGGATGAAAGGTAGGATCGTTTGGACGGGGCACCACAAAAGCGATCTAACCACCCCATTTTAATTATTTAAAACCAATTAACTTCAACACCCTGCGCTGTCTGTGACCATGTATATACATTCACCGAAATGACAACAAATGATGAATGTATTTTTCCACTCAGCAATAAAAGAGAAAGAGAAAACTTGCGTTTAAATTATAATTCAAGCAACCGACACAAATCTTGTTACGTCACACTTCAACGAACCATATTATTGTGCACACAGTAACGCATGACGAGACCGTCGTTTTCATGCCACAATGACTTACAACTTGTGTCAGCCATTAACTGCATTCAGTCGACCAAGAGTGCATCTCAGACGACGCGAGGCGTCTCGACGCTTACCGACGCTATGTGGTGCTAATTCAATGTTGTACAAAGAACAAGCAGCCATGCTGGATGGAGTTTGGTGATACATTTAAACGCGAGGCGGTGGGATTGCGTTAAATTCGCGACGGTGTACCGAAAGTGCAGAAAAGAAGTCGTGTACCACTATTACAAACAATATAATCACCTTTTTTTTTGTATCTAGGCCTACAATATTGAAACAATATCAACGAATGCAAATATCTATGATGTCAAGGACTATTTCGAAATGAAGTTTGTTTTGACTTTTTTTTCGTTTTTGGTCATACGCACTTCATTCGAGTTGTTGATTCTTTGTTGTTCCATTATTAAGTTCATATTAATAATCAGTATTGTTTATAAACAAAATGTAATTAATGTAACCAAGTCAATCTATAATATCATTCCAAGTTTTTTGTTAATAATTTAACTCTAAATCCACGCCAAAAACAAACACTTGTAAAAACAGGGAGCCAAGCCCAATTGCTATTTCTTCAAACACTTTGGTATATGGAAGTGAAGACTCAATTTCACCATACCCGGAAAAAAAGGCCTGTTTTTTTTTTTGCGCTCCACAGGTCAAACGAAAATTTAAAATCATTTGAAACTTGGCATACACAATTGTGTCCTTATCTAATTAGATACTGTATAGTTTTGAGGCGCATTCTGTTGAACCACTTCAGATAAAACTTATTTCAAAATTTTCAAAAATCCTATAAGAATAATCCAGAGGAAACAATTCGTCAAAATATTTCCATCGAGAGAATTCAAATTCTCAAGGAATTACAATATAATAATTTTATACACCTTACTCCGAACTTTTAGTTCATCAGATCAGCCGTTTTGATGTAAAAATAGGGGTACTTAGGGAAGTTGCCACCGCGCATTTATGTGCATTTGCAAGAGTTAAATAATAATATAAAAGTAGTGATATAAAAAGTTTTGGCCAAGTTAGTTCTTCTAGAGAGGCGAGAGGGAGAATGTATATGTGTAGATAGATATTGGGCAAATAATACAAACGTTCGGTAATTATAACTGAGCTAATGGCATTATGAAATGTTCATGGCTATTTTATTTCATCATTTCAAGAGCTGTTGAGCCCAGTTGTAATTACCGAACCTTTGCATTATATGCCCAATATCTATCCACACATATGCATTATCCCTCTCTTTCAGAGATATAACTTGACCAAAACTTTTAATATCACTACTTTTATATGCCAAAGTGTTTGAATAAATAGCAATTAGGCTTGGCTCCCTATTCTCACAAGTTTTTGTTTTTGGTGGGGATATCACAGCTTCTTGTGCTTCATATTTGCTAGTATTAATAGACAAGTTCTCAAATATAATCCAAAGAAACATTATTCGAATCAGAACTTGATTATTGGATGACATGTTTTTATGTTATCGATGACGTTGGTAAAAATGACCAACATGTATTAAATACAGTGAGTAATGGTAGAAAGAAAAAACAATAAAAAACTAACCTATTCTACCCGAGGTATTTCTAACCTATTCATACTGTGCTATTTCAAGGTTTTTAGACGAGCTTTAGCGAGGATCCAATTTGACATACTGAAAAAAATTGGTGTTCGTTTTTACGTTTTTTTTTTTTTTGTTTTTTCTTATGTTTTTTGTCGGTTCTCCATAGGTCAAACAGCTACAGCTATCAACTTCAAAATTTTTTTCAGTATGGTGCCTCATCTAACTTAGATCTGTATAGTTTGTGGCATTATCGGGAGGTAAATTTTATTTTTATGAATTTTAGAAATTTCAAAAATACTCATCAGAATAACAGGGCGGAAAAAAAAATTATTTTCAAAAAGCATGAGATTTTGTGTGAAGTTGAATTACATTCTTATACACATTTCTGGAAATTCTCAGCTTGATCAGGTCAGCCATTTAGAAGAAAAAACATAAAATGTGCTGAATTGGTACCACTCGAAGCAGTTTTTACCCATTTATAACTTAAATGTCACCCAATTGGCGACTGTAGGCAAAAGTTTGGCAGAAAAATCGACATACTATCACTATCCACTCGTTTAATAACGCAAATATGGCGTTTTCCTAGTCAGTAAAGAACTAGGATTAAAATCACAACTACATCTTTCAAAAGCGTTGAATGGTTGAAATTGAATTGCATTAAATTTGAGCAAGTTTTCACAACTACCAAAATTTCAGGAATTATTAAAAATTATTCATTTTATGATGAAAGTCAAGGCCTATATATATATATATATATATATATATATATATATATATATATATATATATATATATATATATATATATATATATATATATATATATGAATATATATACATATATATATATATATATATATATATATATATATATATATATATATATATATATATATATTTATATATATATATATATATATATATATTTATACGCCAATGCCGCGATCGAAGATTAGAGTTATAGCTTGATTCTTTGGAACAAGGTTGAACCGTTTTTTCCGTTCCTGTAAGTCATGTGAACCAGTCAGAAACTTAACGATTAGTTTCTAACTGGTTTCCGTGATTCACCGGGTCGGATAAAACGTGCACCATGTTTTATTAAGACCCGGTATTACCAAGTCCGGTTACCCTTTATCTGAGATTTGGTGAAAACAAATAGCATGGGTAACCATGGTGATAACAACTTCAAACATCCAGTTAGAGCTACTCCCACGCTGGTAGTTCAGGTACTGAATCAAGTTTTCAGGTTAGATAAAGTATGTTTATGGATCGGGTTAGTTGAATTGGATTGATCCAGGCTTAGTTTGGGTACGCGTAACAACAATGTTTATGTTTATTTCTTTGTCCTTTACAAAATACATTGGTTGAACATCAGTCGCAATCATATACATAATTTAAACAACCAGTCTCAATTATCTTACACATAGTGTAATATAATTTTTCTTATTGATAGTGTAAATGAACAAGATTTGAAAGTATGCGAATTAACATTATATAGGCTATTGATTGATATAAAATCCACACTCAACATTGATTTAAATTGTCTACTATTCACTATCTACTAGAATGACATTGACTACTATATTTCACTGCATTCCTAAGAATTTTTTAATATTATAAAATGCATTTTCTGTCAGTTTTCAACCGTTTTCAACTCGATATACAACGTCGCATGTGGTGACGTAGACCGAGTTCCAACGGTTCGATGGTAATAGTGACTGCAAATTCATACTTTGTAATCATCATTTATTCACAGTAGAAATATCTTGATACTTTTTCAACTCTCACAAATGACAATGATGGGACATTAGATTGAGGGTTTGAATTGAACTTTATTTGGTCTACAAACCTAAAAGTCAACTAACTTGAAAACAACAACAAAGAAAAACAAGTTCGTGAGAAAAGATCCAATTATATTCACCCTCACGTCCAATTAGTAAGATAATTTATATAGTTTAATTAATTTATACAGTGCTCTAGGGCAGCGTTAGGTTACCCCTTCCCTCCTCACCACTTCACTCTCCTTGTTTACTAGATTTGAATTTCTTGCTTTTCTCTTATAAAAATCTTTTAGGGCGAACAATCGAGAATAGTCAACTAATCAACTAATGCACCAATTCCAAAATCGTAGTCACCGTTGGGCTTGGGTTCGAGTCCCGCATAAGGTATAATCAATTGTAAAAGTCTTTTCACTTATCATCACTTTATAGTTTTATTATCACCAGCTCATTCGAACCCCAAAATAATCCATCTGGTGGTGGGGTCGTTAAGCAAACAATAATCAATCAATCTTCTACTAACGACAGGAAAATGCAGGTCTATCCAAAATATGATTCGATATAATCAAAATCTTAAGTAGGAGTCAAAGATGAAGCGCGATATTCAATAGGAGTGGCGACGGAAGGTGAGATATTAACTATTCAAAATATCATTTGTTTTATATTAGTTGTAAATAAAATGATAAAATGAAATAAAATGAATGACATGTAGAATAATCATAATTTACAAACCGTCATTTGAAGGGGTTGCTTACAAAATATAGAGGTGAGATATCGAATGTATTAAATTATTCTATTTCTATTTGTCACAAACAACATTAATTCCCAGCTTCAAAAAAGCCATTCAAGTGTTTATTCCATTTATGGTTTTCAATTTTCTGTGTGACTGTATCAAAGTAAGTGTTTTGAGTCCTTATACCCATCTCACCGCCGCCACCAAAATATATCCTACTTAAAAGGTTGTCACTTTGGTACGGAAGATATAGGAGTCAAATGCAATGTTCTAGAAATACACGTAGCAGAACAAAGGTCGTTTAATTACGTTCATCTGAAGAGGTTGTTTACAAAAGATGGAGGCGTGAAGTGGCTATGAAAGGTCACGCGGTGTTTTGCGGGAGATCAACAACGAACAAAATCAGTGGTAAAAAAAACATCAAAAGTCAACAATATTAATAAGTGAAGAAAAATAATGGATTGAAGATGAATGAAAATCCAAAGAAAAGTTGAAACATCAAAACATCGGAAAATCTAGAACAATTAGAAATCCATAAAAAGGTAGAAAAACGTTGAGAGGAAATAAAAAAATACATACAACACAAAATTGGAAGAAAAATGAAAACAAATGCATATTCAAGGAAGATGAGGAATAGAGAAAAATAACGTATCGAAGATCTCCAAATTAAAAATCAATCCAATGAACAAATTTCGTAACATGAAAAAAATGAAAAAAAAAATCAAATTGATTTGTGAAAAATAGAACAATCAGATGAAATTTGAATTATGATATTTTTAATAACGGAATGTAAAATGAATTACCCAAATTTTTAGTTGTAAAACCCCTCGGTTCATTGTTAACATTAAGCGAATGAATAAATAAAACGTCCTGGAAAATCATAGTGGGGCCTATCCCTCTACCCCACCCTTAAAATATTACAGCTATATATATATATATATATATATATATATATATATATATATATATATATATATATATATATATATATATATGAATATATATATATGTATATATATATATATATATATATATATATATATATATATATATATATATATATATATATATATATATATATATATACAAATTCAACGTTGATATTCTAGCTCATATCTTGATAAGTAACCGTCACCTCTGAGAATACAAGCATATCTCTATAAATGTGTTTGATTTTTATTCATTGAGTTCAACGACGCACTTTGATGATGACCACGATCTATTGGCGTCGTTGAATGATGACTGAGGTGATATGAAGATGAGATGAAAGGTCATTCCAAGTGTTTATGCATAGTGAGAAAGGAATGGACATAAAAAGCTCAAAAGCTTTTTTCGAAGTAAAAATTGACTCGAACAAAATTAATTTTCAACGAAAAATAAATAGTAAAAACACAATTGACTCGAAAATATCGTTAGTCGGTCAATGATTGCCCCGATCAACAGTCTCCCATATCTATCAGACCCAACGAACAAGAGTTTCCCCCCTCTCCTCCCCCCTCCGAAAAAAAAACTTCTTCATCAAACTAGATCAAGCATTCCGTCGACATCTTTTCAATTTTCATTAACCTCTTTTGAGAACAAAGTCATAAAAGTAAGCCAACCACTCGAGAGGCGGCAGGGGGTGGGGGCGGGTGTGGGGGGAAGATGGTGGGCGAGGGGGTGTGAAGGCCTTCATTAACATGCCATGATATAACTTGACGGTCTTGTATATAAATAGAAAGGAGACCTAACAATATCGCACAATCTGCAAGTCATGTAAACAAGTAACGGTCCCCTGTAATGACGTGAACAAGAGGGGTGTGGGAGGCGAGACTGTTACTATGGTTACCAATATGCCGTTATGATGATGACGGCGATGAAGACGATGATTATGTTTCTTTTTAGTTGCACGTATAAATAAGATGATTGAAATTTACGTATATAACGGAAAAAATTAGTTTCTTCTGAGTTCACTAATTTTTGACGTCTTCGTAGGTTGAGTGTTGAAGTGTAGGCCTACATTGATATTGATCGGCCCGCACAAAATATTCTTCTTCTTTTGAAGGCATCCTCATGAAATTAGTATTCTATGAATCAAAAATTATTACTATCCTAATTTTTCAAACAGGATCAAACTTCAGGATTTTATAAATATTATTTTTGTTGATTTCAAGAAAATTCAAGAATATCAAATAAAATACACGCTGATTGTCACTAAAGTCCATGTCAAGGAGAGATGAGTCTGACGGCATAGCTTGTTCCCCCGTCAAGCCACTCCCACTACTCGCTTCGTTGGAGTTGGGGTGAGAGGTCCGAACTTCGGCAAAGGGGTCGTAGCTCTCACCCCAACAAAGTGAATAGTGGGGGTAACTTGGCGGGAAAAAAAGCTCTCACTTCAGACTCATCTCTCATTGACATGGACTTTATGTTGTTTCATACCTATATTTTGTATGATATTGTGCAATAGAATGGAATAAAATTCAATCAATTGAATCGATCAACTTGATTTTTTTCATGTTTAAAGTCTCATACCAAAACATATGAACATATGTGAAATCGATTCTTTCACTTGAGGGAAGAAATTAATCAAGGAAGCAAGTTTCATAATTGATTTTTTATTGAATTCAATCAAAATAATTACATATACATCCAATGCCCATTCACGCTTACTTGACTTTAAACTTATTCCTCCAACTCAAAGCTGTTAACTTACTAAAATGATACCTCAATATCACAACACTCTTCTAATAACTCATTTCAACAGATCTACATATATCAGCTGTTACTTGAGCCCAACACAAACTAGAAGTTGTGTTTCTAAAGTCTAGTGGGAGCTTTCAATTATTTTTGCGTGGTTTATAATAAATAAGTAATATGAGAAATTATAGGATTGATACAGTTTTTGAAATGGTTCAATTAATTCACACAGTATCAAGTATTGTTCCCATCGTTGCTATTAGTTGCGAGCAAACAATAGGCTAGATACATTCCGCCGAAATGGCGGTCGACCGTGTGTATTAACTAGGCACTGATTGGTCGATTCCTATACACTTTCCGTTAACTTGAGAAGTGAAGTTTGGTGTTTGCAAACTTCATACGTTACGGCTACAGCTAAGTACCAAGTGTAATGGCATCATGACCGTACAAGAAAAATGCAATAAGACAAACAAGTTGTGGGTTTCCAAGTTTATACGGCCAAGTTTAATCGAGAATGTGCCTTTAGTCACACTCACACCATTTACTCATATCAGCAGTTCTCGACTAAGCGAAGTGGAGACTCAATTCCACAGTGGGCCCTACTCGAAAAAAACGGACATGCATTTCTTGGTATTGTTACTTTGTTTACGCTCCACAGGTCAAACGAAATCACACATTTTTGTGAAACTTAGCATGGGTACACATGTGTCATCATTTAACTCGATAATGTATATCGGTTCCCAATCGGTTGCTCAATTTTTGATGAAATCCATTTCGAAATGTTCAAAAAGAAGAAAAGAAAAACCCAGAGGAGAAAATAAACAGAAAATATTTCCTTCGAATTTTCACCGAATTCAAAAATGAAAATAATACACATCATTTAAAAATGTATAGTGTAGGCCTTAATTGTTTCCGATCAATTAGAAAGCCATGATGAAGATAAAAATATACAGCCAATTAAATCGCTATAAACAATTTTAAAAATGATCAACAAGTAGAAGAGGAAACCCGTGCATTAACCTTAAAATTAAGGTATATATCTATGGCTTTCCATTACATATTTTCACATAAACAGGCCTATATCGCTCATCTTACAACGCATATACCATGTTTTCCCAGTTCGAAAATGATAATTTTGCCACTTTTCATACCTTTATCATACTTTTTGATATGTAGGCCTATTCAGATTTAATCCTACAAGGATAGGAAACACTTACAATGATCATTAAATAAATATACAACTAAATAGAGGGCTTAAAGTAGTTTTAACATCCAGAAAACGTGTTGGGCTATTTTCAACTCTACACCATTTCCATGTGGCACTAATTCCAACTTTATATCAAACTTTGTTCCACGAGAATTGACAGTTGAAAACACCAAATCGTTAGTAATTTTAGATAGGAGAGACGGTCGCTCGGGACCTCAAACCAATAACGCAGTAAATATATTATATATATATATATATATATATATATATATATATATATATATATATATATATATATATATATATATATACCTTCTAAATCAAGAATCAACACCTACCGTACCTATATTTACCTTCAACTTATACATACAATTTATCTGAGGCTTACGTAATTACCCTTTCTCTATCTCTCCCTCTCTCTCATTCTATCTCTCCGCAATCCCCCTTTCTTTCCCCTTCCTCTCACACACATTATCTCTTTCATTCTCTCTCACTCACTCACTGACACTGTCAGCTTAAAGCGTATACGTATATCAGAAGTTGATGCATAGAACACACTTTTAATTTTATATCAACTTGATATTAAATTTACATTACTTCCAAATTGGTTTTAAGCGTGATCGATTTGATATGAAATAGGTTTCAAATTATAATAAACCAATGTTTTCATTTTTTATTTCTCGAATGACTGATTATACTACATGGTTTACTGTCCAATAGATCCAATGAAAGAGGACCTATATTCATATTTGTTCATTTTATTGTAAATGTAAATAGTCATATGATTGAAAGATGGTGAAATGGTTATATACAGAATATGTTCAATATTAAATGTGATTGAAAAATAAATCAATATTGCTGAAATTAGAAAAAACATCTGTTTGAATAACGAAATTGAAAGTATTTAAATAATACAATCAAACAAGGTAGTGTATTCCGGATTCACAGCAAAAAATTGTAAATAAATAAATTTTAAATTAAAAAAAAAATGAATCAATCACTAAAACATATTACACAAAATACACACTATAGCCTATACACAGAAATCGACGCAAGCTACACATATATAATCTTTGTAACGCCTACTCCCTCCGTCACACAAATGCATAGGTTCGCAACACCTATATACATGGTGCGTATGAATATATTGTTGGTGAGGTTCGACACATACGACCGTCAATGCTCATATATACACGAGACGGTCGAGCTGAACCGCCAACACTCCTATAGTTCACAGGTCGACACTCGCGTTTGTCAATACTTATAGATAGAAGAGACTATCGAGTAAAACGTCAGTTCTCTTGTATACGATCTGGTATCATGTGAATGAAATGACTCCAGTTATCAGTGGGTCACTAGAGGGAGATAACGTTTCGTATTTCATGACGTCAGAGATATGGAGGGCGGATAACTAGAAGGGAGAGAGGGTGGGCGGGTGGGGAATACATAGTCAGAGAAATTTAAAGGGGATACATAGTTGTATCCTTAGATCATTTAATGATCGTATCTTAGTTATATATAGTTGAACCGGCGTAGTATAACCCCGTTGTTGACGCGCTGTTGAACCCCAATATTCATTCATAGTTGTATCACGTTTGTATTGATTATAATGATTCATTGACACAATTCAAATTAATGTGCTTGAAGAAACTATATTTACAATGAAATATTTTCTTAATTTTCTTGAAATTGGTTCGATTTGTATCCATCATTTCTTTCATTTAATTTCACTTCAAAGTGGGAGATATCAACATGTGTGTTTTTTGTCCAGATACATATCACAGAAACAGTCATAACGTGTTCTGGACATTCGAAAACTGCAAGACTTTCACCTAATCCAATCTAATCAAAATGGGTTGGTAAGATCGCCCTTGTGGTGCCCGGTCCAAACGATCCCATCTTTCATCCATAGCCTTAATTGGGGAACAATGATTCTGTATCAAGTTTTGATGTTATTTTTAAAAAAAATCATTTCTGCATGTTTTCGTTTTTGGTGGAGGTGCCGAATATGATTTTGGTGGAGGTGCCAGGTTTAACAGAAGAAGTCAAAGTGATTTTGATTTGAAAATAATATTGAACCTGCATAAGTTATACATTGTGCTTATGTATACAAAAGTTATACATTAGAAATACATTATTTTGGTACGTTATGTTGATCTTGTCAGAATATAAGGATAGACAGACGTTTCAAAAGATTGGCCCCTATAGTGTAGACCGAGATATTAGGAAGAAGTAATGAATCATCGGTTTTGTTTATAGAATGAACTAACAACTTCAGCGAATCAGAGTAATTTTGACAAAGCTGTAAAATTTCGAACACCAACTAGGGTGACTAATAAAGTAATAATGTATGAATTATTTGAATTGTAGTTTTTCATTAGATTTCCAAGAATTTGCTTGTTTATAACTTCACCATATTTTCTACTTAATTCCCAAAAAGGACAAACGAAATACATGAGTCGCGTAAATAGAATGCTACATTATCGGCCCCTATAGTGATATTCACCAACTAGACAGTTTATCAATGTGTTCGCAACTGGGTCAATAAGTTTTACGCTCCGTTGAACGACTGTTAAGTGCATATCAACTCGATCGACCGTCTCGTCTATCCGCTAGCGTTAACAATATGTAGTTTCGACACGTCAATTCAAATGATGAACCAAGTTATAAATTATTGGATAACAACTAACAGTTATAATAGAGTTTACTTACAGAGTTATCGATAAAATGTAAGCTTTCCAAATGAAATACGCTTCACAAATATATGATATATTAAATTGAATGAACGGGAAAATAAGTCCGACTATACTTATGCGTCTGAAACATGATAAAACTTAATGACAAGTATAATTAATTTGGGCTCACAATTTTTGCAAACATACATTTCTCTTCATTTTTTTCTCTCTCGTGCCCCTATTTTTCTCGCCTTTTTTTTAATAAAATCGAAACCTGATACAAAATCATTGTTGCCCAATTAAGGCTATGGATGAAAGATAGGATTGTTCGACGGGGCACCACAAGGGCGATCTTACCACCCCAAAACTTGTACCAAAAGTGTTCACCAAAGTAGACATTTTTCCCAGCTGGCTAAATCAGGCAACCTTTTGATACTTCATACTGTATAACAGGTACAAGACAAACATAAAACGAACTTTTACGTTCAATTCAAGCTCTGCATGACCTTGCGATTTTAAAATAGCATCTTAGTACTGAAAATAAAACGTGTTGATAATTTTTTTTTTTATCTGATTACAGTTTGTTGTAAACGCAGCAACAATGCGATCAGAACCGTCGGAGGAGGCCACACTGGAGACGGATCTGCCTGGTGCCGGATGTTGGCAACAAGACAACGGTACCGAGGAGTACCGGACGTCATCAGAGGATAGTACCGGTAGGCGGAGCAGGTCGTGCCGGCGTACCAGACCGGCGCCGGTCACCACACCCGACCTAGAGCTTACCGACTCGTCGGTGAGTACAACTGTAAACAAGTCACCTCTATTGAGATTACTACTATAATATACTGTGTTATGACATAATAAAATACTAAACTAGTACACTTGGATGAGCATACAAAGACTCAATAAACCGGATACTTACAAACACTTCTTTTTCTCGTTTTTTGTTTTTTATCCCGCTTCACATGTCAAACGAAAGTATTAATTTAGTTGGTACTTGGCATACAAATGTGTCATCATCTAACTCAATACTGTATAGTTTTGAGGCGCAATCGGTTGCATCACTTTTGAGAAAAACCATCTCAAAAGTTTTCGAAAACCTCATGAGGATAACCAGAATGGAAAATTTATGGAAGATATTTTCTTAGAATGAACTTAAAATAACACGCAATTCTAATAAAAACATGATACACATTATTCCAAACCTTTATATGAATAGGATCAACAATTTCCTTGAAAATAACTCAAATGATTTTTTTCAGATCGATTAAAAAGCTATTAAGGTAGATGAAAAGGTAAAAACCAACAACCTCCTCCATCAAACCAACCAATGTACACATTGTAATCATGTTTATTGCGCAGGTAAGCGATGACATGCTGGGATCTAGCTCAATACGCGTCACAAGAAGCTACAACAACAGTGCGACGACGACGCTGGCGGCGGCAGCGGCGTCGGCCACCAGGCGTCGCAAGCCGACGATGAACGCGAGGGACAGGAACGTGAGGAGACTGGAGAGCAACGAGAGGGAACGCATGAGGATGCACAGTCTCAACGACGCGTTTGAGGTAAGATGATATGATTTTTGTATCTGTTTGTTTACTGTATAATTGCGCACGTTTGCGCGGTGGCAGTTGTTTTTCATCCAGCACAATTCTCCTCTTGCTTTCACTCTCCTACTCTCTTCTTGCATCTTTGCACAGCCCGCTCCACTTCTTTAAGGGACGTGCTCTATAGATGCATGATGCTTTATTAGACGAGCTTTGGCGAGGATTCAATTTGACATACTGAAAAAAATTGGTGTTCATTTTTATGTTTTTTTTTTTTTATATATATGTATATATTTTTTTGTCGTTTCTCCACAGGTTAAGCGGCTACAGCGATCAACTTCAAACTTTTTTTCGTGATGGTTTCTCATCTAACTTAGATCTGCATAGTTTTGTGGCATTATCGAGTGGTAACTTTTATTCTCATGAATTTTAGAAATTTCAAAAATACCCATTAGAATAACACAGCGGAAAGAAAAAGAAAATATTTTCATTTTCCAAAGAAATGAAATTTTGCGTGAAGTTGAGATACATTCTGATACACATTTCTGGAAACTTTCAGCTTGATCGGGTTAGCCATTTTTAAAAAAAAACATAAAATGTGCTAAATTGGTACCACTCGAAGCAGTTTTTACCCATTTATAACTTAAATGTCACCCAATTGGCGAATGTAGGCAAAATTTTGGCAAAAACGTCGACATACTATTACTATCCCCTCGTCTAACAATGCATATATGGCGTTTTCCTAGTAAATATAGGAATGTATCTTTACTATTTTTATATATCTTCACGAACCAGTATCATTGAATAGAAAGTATATTAATTTCAAGATAATTGACGACTTGAAATAGGCGTGGCTTAACCAGTAGGCCAGTTGGATCGTACCATTTGTAGTCATTTCAAGATACTCCGATTGGATATTTGAATTTGACTACAGTTTCAACAGCCCTGTTGATTGGACGGTATGATTTCTGACGTCATGGGGACGGAGAATGCGAGTCGTCAATTGTATGCTATTAAATCAATGTGGCATTACATTTTTGTGAATACAATCATTTCTGAGATGACACTCAATTAATTTCATCACATTATTGGTATTCATTGATGTTTTATCTTATAACTGATTGAAGTCACAAAAAAAGAATGTCTTATTTACCAAAGAGCATCAAATTGTTCCGGAGTTGATATACTTATTTGTCTTCAATTAATCACACTGCATGGTTCGTGAAAATGGACAAAAGTAGTGGAAACGAATTTTTCTCTATTTTTCTAAGACCCCATATTACCAATAATAAAAATGTGTTAATTGAGCTAATTTATTAATTAAGGTACAAAAATACCATTGGTAACCAAGGGTAATAACAAGCTAATCCACTGATCATCGCTTAATTAACAAACTTATTATTCGTAAAACGGGACCTACGTACCGTGAATGCACCCTTTCAATGTTCTTGGGGTGAAACCACTCCTTCTCAACTTTGTTTTAGCCCTCTCCACACCAAGCTGTGACTGATCCATGATGTTGTCATAGATAAAGTATCCCATATTCTCTATGGTGTCTCATGAGGTATAATTGAAGCAATAATCTGTGAAAATTTTATATTTTATAATGATTAATTAATTAATTTGTATTGTGTTTACGACGTTGGGTGGGGAATGATGACGACGGGAAGTTTTTTTTTGTACCTCATGGGTTTCACAAGTGTCTGTATGACTCTTATCGTGAATAAGGGGGATAGGATAGTGGGAAGGAAGCGGTCGTGGCTTCTATTATGGGATTAACCATCCCGGCATTATCCTAGACTATACAGAGGGTAACAACGAAAAAAAAACTGTAAAGATGCTGCGGTGGCGGGGATCGAACCAGGTAAGATGTGTCGCATCACCTCCCGGATCACATGAAGCGAGTGCATTAACCACTCAGCTGCATGTGCTGGTTGAAAGGTTTTACAATTCTTTTTTTTCGACGGTTGGCCTGATTTCAAGGAGCTACCCCAGTATTCCACCAGACCACAAAAAAACAAAAATCTGACAGGATTTCGATCGTGATGGAAATCGAATCCCGTTCTCCTGAAGTGCAACCCACTGGTCCACCCGTCTCAGTGATGTAATATATCCAATAACCAAGATGCATTGAGAGTTGCGTTAGTTTGCCGGTTGGAGATGGTGGCTCCAATCCAGTCTCAAATAGGATGGTCGCTATTTCGACTCCAATTCTCGAGTACTTTCATGAGAACCAAGGATCGCTGCTCTAACTAGTGTCGTTTTGTAGAAACGGCTGACAGGCTGACAAACTTGATGACAGCTGGTCATTAGCTGGGCCGACGTGAACGTTTTCACGTTAGTTCCTTTTATCACTACTTATCTAGGCACGATAGTTCTCAAGATGTGGCCCGTGAATTGGAACACATTTTCAACATGGAAGGGATAGGAAGTGAAGCCACCATCTCCAAACGACAAACCAACACGACCCTCAATGCAATCTTGCCAATAATCAATCTAACCGTTCGATTTTCAGTCACTCCGAGAGGTAATCCCCCACATCAAAAAAGAACGTCGCCTCTCGAAGATCGAGACACTGACCCTCGCCAAGAACTACGTCATGGCACTGACCAACGTGATCTGCGAGATGCGAGGCGAAGAGTCCCCATACGCCGCTGCTCTCAACAATCTGGACGCCGAGATGGCGGGCGAGGGGGACGAAGAAGGCGAGGGAGAGGCGAATAGCTGCAGTGGGGAACCGTCGCCGGTAGGCGTGCCCCCCGAACCCACTTGTCTGCCCGATCAAGCGTTCGAAGAGCATGACAAAAGCTTTTATGAGGATAACCGAATTAGGAGGAATTAATAACAACATCCAAACTATTATCTAGACGAGAAAACGGTGTTCGCGGGTAGATTATTTGTTTGTTGATTCTTTAGATTCGAAATGAAAGCGGTAGGTAGTGGGGGGTGCCTGAAGAACGCATACTGGAATACGGGTACTTCCAAGAGTGGACGTGGGCTTGGTGTGTTTACTTAAAAATAGGATGTGAAAGTGGGTGGAGAGGTTTCGAGGAAACGATCAAAACCTGACCCAAATAACCATAACCAATTCCCCGAAATAGTAGCTCTTAAGGCAGTATTACACGCCAAGCCCACGTTCACTCTTGGTAGTATCCGTATTTCGGTATGTGCTCTTCAGCGCCCCCGGTAGTGGATTTGGTGAAATGACAGTTTTTTTGGTGATAGCTTCCGAGTTTTGAACGACTGTAGACGACCATTGTCACGCAAAGTTGAAATTAACAGTTTCCAACTCTCACCCACACTACTATATCTCAACTGAGATTACAACAAATATATATTACCGTCTACTTTAAATTCACACACTAGAGAAGAAGGCGTTATCACACATCGGATATACATTCCTTTCAAGTTAATACTTCCATATTTTCATGACGATAATGTTCAATCTTTACAAATACTTCATTCGATTTTGTTGACTTCTACAAAATGCCACAATGGAATCAGAAACATAATTCGTTTGTCCAACGGACAAAGACGATAGAAAAGTGGCAGTGTGGTGTGATTCAAAGTATGACCCCTTATGTGGCACACATCAACAAGTACGACCCCTCAAGTGAAAACATAAACAATTACGACCCTTTGTGTGACAAAACATCAACAAGTACCACCCTTTGTGTGACTAAAATCAAAAACTACGACCCCTTAAGTGGTAAACATCAAATCTGCAGAACAGGTTGTGGAGATCAATTAATAATTTGAATTATTAAAAGTCGATATCGGATCCGATACGCCGTATAAACGCATATTGTTACGAATTCAGAATCTACAATTCAACGATCGGTAATTTCAAAATTATACTTCTAGATATGTCTTGAATAAAATTCACCTCCGAAAAACACTTGGCGGCCCGCAGAAGTGCTCAACTCCCGGGAAGGGTTTTTTCAGATGTCACCCAGCAATGTACTAAATATTTTCATATTTCAAGTGCATAATCTATAAACAAGTTATAACAAGTCATGGAAATCAATCGAAAGTGTTTCAGATAATGTTTGTTCAAAAATTAATTGCATACACTAACGGTCAAATAAAAATTTTTTTCCGACATTTAATTGAATGAATTTAATCAAATTTACGCCTATTTCACTTCTAATTTATTCGTGGAGTGCGCATTTAAATTGTCTGCTAATTTTAGTTCCGTAAGTATGTAATTCAGAAAATTTTCTTCTGGATTCGTTTCAATGTGACTTAATCGACCAACTTATGTGGCGGCTAGTGTACATCTTCACTCGAAATCTGATATATACACTAACTAGAAGTAATACTACACAACTAGAGGCTCCGTAAAAAAAAACAGTTCTCCAATATTTTCAATCTACACTCAACGAAAATATGAAATTAAATATGAAATAACTAGTCTAGTTCAAGAAGAATCAACCAATGGGAAGAGCAACAACAGTCAAAATGGTCCCTAAAGGCCAGGTACAGTGAACTCATCCGCTACTCAATAAAGACAACGATTCGTTAAAAATGTGCACATTATTGATAAATACGGACGAAATATCATAACTTCGAAACAATTCACGCAATTTCGAAATAAAACTCATCCCCAAACTACTTACCCTCCACTCCCTTCTAATCCCACACCCCGTAGTACCCTCCCACACCGCTAGAAAGCACTACAAGCGTGCTGGATTGTAGAAAGTGATTAGCTATTGGCCAGACCGTAACCCGTCCTGCAATGTTCTAGGTAGGAACTAATTGCAGACGATGGCGAAGGGAATGGAGTGCAGGGAAATTTATTTTCATATGAGAGTGGAGTGTCTTAATAGTATATCTTTCGTCTATGATATATGAATGGCATGGTCATGTAACAGATAACGGCAAAAAGCAAATTACGAAATTATATTTAAAAAACGCGATGGTTACTATCAGCATTCTTCACTACCATTCTAGAAACTGCCATAATGACTAGACAAAACAAATATTGAATGTTTATACACCGATCAAACATAATAACTGTGTATTTAAAACATGTTTCAAGAAACTATTTCGTGTTGGAAATAATAAGTGATATAGAAAATAAACATGGAAAGTGATACTTCAAAAGTGGATTGATGAAAAAGCGTCAATAGTTAGAGTGTGTAAACAAACGATTCTAAAAGTTATTGCGCAGCAACTAAGAAGAATCATCTGTGGCAAAAGAAAACGAGTGTAAAAATTAAATATATATAACTTATAAAGATATTATTATTATTATTATTATGGGTACTTTTATTATTGTATTGAAATAGAAGATGGCATTTCATTAGTTGAATATGTAATTCCTCCTCAACATTTCAGGCTAATATCAACGTCTTTTTCAAGAGATATAGAATATTCGAACTTTCTTTTACAAAATCAAGAAGTGTTATCTTGATTTTGAAACGTTGGAAAATTATATATATTCAACTATTAGAATGTCGTCTTTTATTTCAATACAAGATGAAAACACCCGTAAATAATACTATAATATATACAACGTGAAATTTTAAAACAATAATGTACATATAATATATTCATATATATATATCTCTCTCTCTATATATATATATATATATATATATATATATATATATATATATTTATATATATATATATATATATATATAAATATATATATATATATATATATATATATATATATATATATATATATATATACATATATATATATATATATATATTTATATATATATATATATATATATATATATATATATATATATATATATATATATATATATATACATATATATATATATATATATATATATATATATATATATATATATATATATATATATATATATATATATATATATATATATATTCGAGTGAGAAATAATAATCGTTGGAGAAAAGAGAAGCGTATTTAATGAAAAATGGTTCAGAAGACATTATTTGATAAGAATTGATTGAAATAAACATGCACATAAAAGTTAATACAAATTAAATTAAGTATACCAAAAACGTTCCAGCTCGCAAGACTAAATAGGGTATTATCTATCAACCCTCTGTCCTCTAAGTCTCTCATATATCAATATATCAGAAGTAATGTATATATTTAAAATATAATTGTTCAGCTATAAAATAACTTATTAGAGGTACTGGGTTCAAAACCTGCCTAATGAATGTTGTATACATCAAATAATCTTGACTGATGCACATCGTCCTATTGTCTTCAAATTAATTTATATTCAAATATATAAAGTTCTCATTATTTCTGTTCAAAATCTGAACAATGTCCTGTCGGATTATACCTTATTAGAAACAATGAGTGCCGCTGTACATGCGCCTTGAAACCCTAATATTCATTCATTCAACAAGAAGTGTTGGTTCAATAAGAAAGTGGAATGTCAGTTTTCTTCAAGAAATAGCTTTGAAAAAAATAAGAAAAATTTAAAATTATAAAAATGAGGAAAAATCCTTACGTTATTACTTTCTATAGATAGCTCAATGAGAACTATAGGCCTAATTGAAAATCTGTATTTCTCAAATTCTGTTTTCATTTCGATTTGTTAATAATTTAATTACAGGGGATACTCATACCAATTGGTAGGTATTAATCAAGTTTTCATTAAAATAGGGAATTCATGAAAATCAATTGAGTTTTTTTTTTTTTGAGAAATAAAAAAAGTGTTGATCATTTCCTAACAAAGAAGAAAGAAGTCTGAATTGAATCCAGTTCCGCCCTACTGCCAACCTAAATTATTAAATAAATACTCCTTTTTATGACAAACTGGTTTTAAAACCTAAAACAACATGTTTATAAAACACAAAATTCATAATCTTATTCTTGTACATCTCGAAAGAAGGTCGACATAATTATAAGAACCTTGGTAATTGCATGATCTCGCTACCAGTTTGAGGTTCTGATTTTTTGGAAAGATACAGTTGCGTTTCTTATCGTAAACCTCGTCCTTAAAAATCAAAATACCCTAGATTAATCAGTTATACAAATACTGCGGTAATATAGCCTATAGCTTGATTATAGCCTGGACGAATATTGTTTATACAAGTGAATTACTTATATCCACCTTCGTGTATATCTATGTATAATTTTGTATTCTATTTAATAAGCTGACTTGGTTCACACAATATAACTTTTATAAATTAACCATGAATAAACAAACAAACAAAACAAAACAAATATTTGTGTTTATTATATTGGTAGATGACTATCTTCTTTGAGGGATAGAAGTATGTCAACTATTGTTGTTAGTTTTTGTGTTATCAGCTATTATGAACGAAACTGAAATTCCACATTTCACACACTTTTTTCAAAGCTACGAATTTATAACATAGAATTTATAACCTGTAAAATGTTCTTGTGATTCTATTTAAAAGTGGCAAGTTGGGACATTTCAGAAGAATGGATCATTCATATTTTGAGAAACATTGTGGTCCAAATGACTCTGTAAATAAAACATTTAAAAGACTATTCATTTAGAAAATGTGAAAGAATTTCATCTCTAGTTTAATGAAATGAGCAGATACTATAATATAAATACAGGGACATAAATATATGAAACTATTTTTTTTTCAATTTTAAACAATGTTAGCCTACTTATAATGATCAACGATGCATAAACACAATTGTGAGAAGTGTGCAACAGTGTGCATTGTTGCATTTTTGTCTAGAAGCGTGTTGGCCAAACTGTTTTTTTTTTAACAAGTCCCTAAATTAATCTAGCTATACTTGTTATTTCCAAGAACCTAACTACCGTACTCTTTTCTCACTTACATTTTCTCAAAACAAGAAGTAATATTTGAGTGAAAATCATATTTATCCATTTTTAAATTTTAAATATATTCTGTCATACGTGTGAAAGACTTTTTTTCTATTTTAGTTGAATATATCAAAGAACTTCAACTATGATATATTTAGAAATACTGAAGTAACTGGATTTTCGGTTGTTGTATTCATTTGATTTTGGTTACATCAAAATTTTGATTCCCTTCACAAATCTTCATCAAGTATTTCAAACATCATTAATTCCAACAATCAATAATCGTTCATCAAATACATAATCACGATTTCTGAATGTAATCGAGATCGTGAGTAACCAAATGAATAAAACTACTCATTCAACTATTTAAATAATTGTATACATTTTGTCCCATTTAGTTTAAAATAAACAAACAGGGTGTGAATGAGTTACCATTTTTGCTTTGGAAATAATCTTTTTCTATGGTTATTACAAAATATGCAAATATCACATTCACTACTAAATAGTTGATACACTGAGAAAGTAGTAACTGACTACTCAGAAAAGAATTCTACAATATATGTTAATTTAGTACTTGATATACTGTCCAACACTGTTCTATGAGGACAAAATTTATATATAATAACCATGTATACTATAGTCAAGCATATATTATTTTGGACCAATGTTACAATGTGCAATTAAATAAAAAGTTCACTATCTACATCACTGTATTTTGTTACATAAGACAATAAACACGTCAAAGGATAATAAAAATAACCGATTAACCAACTTGGAATTTAACTACACATTGTAATTTAGGGCCCAAACAATGAGTAATTGCCTGCAAATATGTCAATTTCAATGAAGTACTCTTGCCCTAATTGTTGATTGTAATTATTTCATTCCAAATATTATAATTATTATAAAAAGATATATACTATAGCTGATTAAATCAACACTAGTCAATTTTTCTCATTGTTGATGTATATTAATTTCAAATGGCTTTGAAATATGTAGATATTTATTATTAAGTCACTTAGATTGTAGAATGCTATTTCATTAAAATACGAAACCAAGAAGAAAAACATATTGATATATCTTGATCTTTCAGATACACACATGTTACTTTACTTCATCTCTTTTTTGAACAAATTGGAAAGAAAATAGATGAAGGGGTTTAAATTTTTAGATGTTTAATTTAAACATCTTAACGATACGATACTTTTAAATGTTTAAATTAAATTTGAACGGAAATTCCATTAGTTTACATTTCTAATGTGGACTTCTAGATTTTACGCTTAAACGCAGATTTTGAGGACATGTAATGTCAATTGAATATTTCGAACAAGGTCAAATCAACAAAAATATTATAAATATAACAATTCGAAGAGAAGTTTACCTAATGAATTATCAATTGATTACTTAAGTACCAGTGGTTTACTAAAATTTCAGATCTTAAAACTTGCAGAGTATAAATCAGCCTCAAAGTAAAAAATATAAATATTTTGAATAAATAGTTATACATAAATATAATTTATTAGTTGGGTAGGTCGTGAAGTAACTACTTCTCCGTGCCATTTCTACTTCTCCCAAAACAAAATTGCTAATGTGTTCTGGCTAGATTATATTAATGCTATATACCACTATGTGGGTTCAATGTTGTTATCTACTGATAGATAACATTATCAATGTATGTTAATAATTATCTATGCTATGTAAATTACTCTGCAAAAATTGGGAGGAAACTTCTCAAAAATCAACAAGTTGTCAAAGTTGTAAGACAAAAAAATCAAAAATGGTAATAACAGAATTACTTAGGCCCATTAGTTAACTTCAGAAACTATTAAGATGAAAAAAATGAAAGCATTGAATCACAAAAGAAAATTCTACTGATCCAATTTTCAATTGAATTGGTTGGTGAAAATATAACTTTGGGGCTGTTATTTTGAGAAGTTACTGTGAATAAAGTGTCTATTCCTCAATTGAATGACTTTTCAATGTGATTTCATCCAAAATGATAATAATCTAAATATTGTGTAAAAATTATTGTGTAAAATGAAAGACTAAAAATACAACGTTCGATCAGCTAAGATCAACTTACAGAGACGTACTTCTAGACTTAGCTAATCACCTTCAGTCTTTTTTCCCCAGAAAGACAATATGTTACGTATAAAAATGCCATTAATGTAAGACAGGGATGAAACAGTTAGCGCTGATCTACAGCAAATGCTAATTTTATGGGCACGAAAAAACTTAACTGCCCATTTTCATGTCATTTAGTTTTTTCCAAGTTGATCGTAACTTGAATCCAACGATGCATATTGTTATATAGAAGTGACGATCGAAACAAAAATTAAGTCTTTCCTTCAAGTAATTGTATAAACATATTTATTGCGAATATTCCTATCGCCTAGTTGTCAAATGTGTGATACAAGAAATATATATACATATATATATTATTAAATTATAAAATATACCCAATTTAATATATTATATCAACAACTAAATGTCTATTTTTGGAATATATAATATAATTGTGATGTATGTACTGGTATATGTGAAAAATGGTATGTAAAAAGTGAAATTTGTGTGAATAAACTTGAAAAGGTGCTTCCGTAATTTGTTTCAATTTATGTTAATAACCATTTATTGTCGTTTCCTCAACAAACTTAGGTTAGGAATGAAATAAATACAATGAATGTATGAATGTAATGAAGTATGAATGAATTATGTTAACAAAAATCCATGCCTCATGCTGTAATTGAATCCACATCCAACTTTACTTCAATTTCCAACGGTAAATCGTCTACAATGAACCAAAAGTGCAGCTACAAGAACTAACCACCGAATTGTTTCATTATTTATAAGGAACGATAACAATATTAGATTTCAATTTAGCTATAGCAGGTTCAACAAGTTCCGTGAGGGTATATAGATAACTAAGTGCGCTAGATAACTAAGACTAAACGGTGACATGTATTTTGAAAAGGGTTCTATCTACGCCCGCATGATCATTTGGATATTTAACATGAAGTCCGGAGAAAACCTGAACTATTAAGTGAAAACATTGAAAAAAGGGGATGGGAGCAGGGGTTATATTAGTGCGCAGTTGACCCTAATCTGCGCAGTTCAGAACTTCTAAAATGCAGCTCTCAATTTCAATTTGCGCAGTTTCAAAATGACGAATATTGTTAAATAATGAATGTTATCAAAGAAAAAATCGTCATTGAAATTCCGCGCATTAAATTATTCGGCAAAATCAACACCATGGTTATGATGAGCGTGAGGGGGGGGGAGTGAATCCAATAGCCAATTACGCTCTCGAAGCAGTGTTGCTATTTCTAAGTAATCAAGTTGATTCCCTCCCAAATAGTATTCCAATAGTATCACTATTCCCAAATAGCAAAAAGATGCTTTAAATAACGAAGTTATTCAAAAAACTCCCTGCGGGGTTGTGGTAGGAGGCCCTCCCCCCACACCCCCTCAGTATCTGCGCAGAACCTACCTCTTTATATAATTGATTTCTTTATATGCGCAGTTCTAAATTTTCAGTAATATAACCACTGGATGGGAGGAGGATGAAATTGTGAAATCAAACATGATGGTATGGATGCTATATATCTCCAACAAACCCTAAGTGGCATGTTCACACAACTAACTAAAAGCCACTAACTGATATTAGCAACACAATGTGTATACCCCATTTGCTCTAACTTCAATTACAGAAAAAAGTTGAGTTGCAAGTCAGTTGGTAGGAGGTACTAAGAGCAGGTCAGTTAGTAAACATGGTGTGAACAGGGTAGGTATCTCTAAATATTGATAATTATTGTTATTTGTTTCACAACTCTACGTATGTTAAGTTATGGTTTCATCAAATACAATGTAAAAGCAAAGCAGAATATTCTCCTGAAAAAAACTTGCGGTCACAGAAAATGGTTCTCTCAAAAATAAAAATTTGAATAAATCCAAACATATTTTACAGCTAATTATTTCATAGACTGTAAGTTGAGACCATATATACATTACATGCAGTTTAGTGCATATAATCTTTGTAAATTTTGTCCAGGATGTATTTTCAATGTGAATTGATTGACCACTTTATATTACTGCAAGTGCACATACATTGACCAGAAATGATAGAAATTAAAGGATGTGCCAAACACACACAACACATCGAGACAAATAAGTATTTACAAAAACCATCGAATACTGTGAAAGTGTAGATGTATAATGTCACAATTTCCCAAGAATTACTCCTTGTCAAGGTAAATAAACACAACTCAGGTGGCAAAGAAAATCATTGATCAACTAAAGAAAACACTCTTCCATCCATTTACTTTGGACAACGTTGCCACTTCAATACTGAAGTATCGTCTCGAGGGTTTCACTCGGCTGTCGCCAGTATGTATAAGCTATAACGCTCCGGTGTTTCGGCCCTCCACATTGCCCTACAGACACTTGAATAGACCTCTATGAGACTGTTACTCTGAGGTAAATAATGGTGGAGTTGGGTATGATATTGGCATTGAATAGATAAGGGTTTGCTTAACCTGGCCATTGAGTTATCGTACAGAGTGCTAGAGTGAGAGGAAAGACAAACTAGATGTTGACAGATAACTATACTGTAATGGTTCAATTGTCTGGGTTATTGTTCGAGACAAAATTGATGACAATCAGGAGTAGCAATATTGATGACAAAAAACAAAAATACGAGGTAAAATAAAACTAATAAGCTTACACACGAACTTTCGAAAAAATTCAATCTTCAAATTGATATAAAATTTCTGTCTCACAAATATGTGCAAAAAGTATGAGTGAAGAATCTTTCCTCAAATAACCTGGCCATAAGTACTGATTTAGTCACCACTTTCCAATTTTGTTATAGGTACAAAATAACAACGCCGGCGCTCGTGTTCCTCAACACTTTCGGGACACGGGGGAGGAGGTCCTGTAGGAGACTACTGTCTGGGATTCCTCATGCAGTAGCCTTGGAGAGTAAACCGATGTGGAAATCACTTAGGAGTCCACGGGAGACGATTTATCGAAATATCAGTTTCTTGGTGATAACTTTTAAGTGGTATGAGATATCAAAATTCTAATACGTACGCAAGAAACACAGATAATTAAAATAGCTCTAAGATGATATAAGTTATGACTATTCAAGTCACGTTGCAAACTGTGGAGCGTCGACAGCTAAAAAAACATATTTTTTAGCTGTCGACGCTTGACAGTTATGCAACATGACTTGAATAGTTATAACTTATACTTGAAGCTATTATAATTATCTCTGTTTCTCACGTATTAGAATTTTGATATCTCATACCGTTCAAAAGTTATCATCAAGAAACTGATATTTCGCTAAATTGACTCCCGTGGACTCTTAGGGTTAATCCCTTGCACAAGTTAGACAGGGGGATCCTGCAAGGGACTCCCAATTATATAGTGCCAGTATATAAAGATCAGGAAGGCAACTTACAGGTCAAGGTCAGTTGCCTGTTGACAGTCATCACTCATCAGGTAATCATCATACTTCATTGAGACAATCAGATGTCTCTATTCACATTCATGTATTCTTGTAATCAGTGCCAATAAATATCTAGTTAGGCCATATTAATTATACAGCGATACCTTCAAGTATCAGTGACAACCTAACCGCAAACCTCATCATCAGCTCCCACAGTACTAAACGATTCCTTTTTGTAATTCAAGTTTCACTTCGTTACTTTCGACAAGTCTATCGAATCGGTGTACCCCATCTGTTATGAAGGTGACAAATAGGTAATGGACTAATGGTGTCACAAAACAATTCTCAAAATTCATTTGTTTAATTTTCAAATAATACAATTGGTTCTGAGAAATAAGAAATATATTCGCCAACATAAAATCAATTTATGTTTCAGTATTGTAACATTATCCTTTGATATCAAGAGTAACAGACTGACTGAGTCTAGTAGTGTCTATAAGCAGTGTTGTTTATTTGTTCAACTATGACCTTGACAGATCCCTGGAACCACAATTAACCAAAATTAAATGTAATAATTGTTCATCATTTAATCATTCATTAGGTGTGGATTTTTTTTTTTTTTTTCAGTCCTTGCATTTGAAGTTTTTCATTTGAAAATGACTAAACATTTAAATACAGTTGTGCTTTTTGAACAAACAAAATCCAAACAATTTTTTCAACGTCTTCTAAACAGTCAACTGCAGATATGGGAATTCTCAACTAATTATCACCGTTTGCTTGAATTCATTAACTATAACAAGTAACAACTAATCCTATCAATTCAATAGTTACAAAAAGAGAGAGAATTACACTGATGTACAAAAACAAGGTAGATCTAATTGGCTTATGGGATTATGGAGTTCAAGTTCATGGACTAGAGGATTATCAACTTATCATGGAAAAATAAATACTTTCCTGAAGTTTCAATTTTTTGTAGGCTAGTGTATTGACAAAACATTGTTGACAGTTACAAAACATTGTTGACAATTTTATTGAAGCTGAACAATCAACAATAAATTAGTGTCATCCCCCCCCTTGAAAAAAAAAAAAATACAACGTACAGTAGCATGATATGAGTCCTAACATTGAGGAAACAAAAAGAAAGTCTATGCATTTGGTTTTTCCACTTGTCTGTAGTACTGGTGACTGTTATTCGAGGACTAAAAACGCAATTAAGAATATTCCTCATTGAAATGAATAGATGATATTTAAAACAAAACAATCACAATTCCTCGATTTCAAAAGGTATCATCGAAAAATGATAATTGGTGACTATTGTTTGTTCCATTAGGTACTGTACTGTAGGCTAGATCATTTTAGAATGTTGAAAGTCAAGAGAATTTATAAAATACTGTATTCACAATTATGTTCAAGAATTATTCGGATGCACCCGGTAGGTCAACAACAGGGGAAGTCTACACATACACTGGCTGTTTATAAAGCCTTAGTTAAAACACTCGTGACACAATCTCATGAAAAATTCAATTGCAGAGTTGATGATCAAGTACCGGTACATACAATGTTCTGAAATTGGCTTGTGTCTAATTTTAAGCATCTGAACGTAAACGCATGTATATTGGAATTCAGGAACAAACCAATAGTGATATAAACGAGTCAAATTTCCAGGCACAACAAAAATAATATCGATACGAAAGAATTGAATAGTGAATTCTATTCGGCTCCATTATAGTTACATTATAGCCTATTTAAAAACTTTATTCACTTGACTTTGGCAGTTATATAATTGATTTACATACTCAATATTGCAACCCAACTTCAGAAATCTTAACCGAGAAATGAAAATAAAATGATGAAAGTCAAAATATTGAGTCAATAAAAACAATCATAAAACTACTAATGCCTGGCTATAATCTTTAGTACCGTAGGCCTTTGTACAACTTTACTTATATTCATGAAAGAAGTAGGTCATCTACCAAGATAACAAACACAGATATCATCTTTATATTCGTACATCTGTCATGTTTTTAGAGTATTATGATTTTCAAAGATGAGGTTTGCATTCATGAATAGAAATGCAACTGCATCTTTCAAAATTCTTACAAAAACTCCGATATGAGTACCGGTAATCACTGATTTTTTATAATAATTTTATTGGTAGGCGACCACCTTCTTTAGTTTATACACGTACAGAACTACAGTGAAACCTCTATCCATCGTTTTTCAAGGGACCAGGAAAATAAAACCATCGATGCAGGAAAACAATCCATCCAGGAAAATTCAACATTGATTATATGGGAGTGGAGTGAGAAAAAAAGAATGATACAAGCAGGAAAACGATGGATCTGGGAACGATGCATAGAGGTTTCACTGTATCTCATTTGATCGCACTGAACAGATTTCACAACCTTCTTCCGCTGATACAAGTACAGATCCATCTCATTTGATTGCACTGAACAGGTTTCACTGGTCCGGTTCATCAGTCGACACGTCAAACGACACGGGATAACAATCGAGCGTCGCCAGATTCACGACAACGCACGACCTTGATGCGGCAAACGCTGGGACGCAGACGAGACGCACTTTATGTCCGCCCTCACCTGATACAACAATTGATTCAAGCAGCTGCACACAAGTGATATCACAACATTTCAGCCAAAATGCAGCTTCTACTCTCATAATGTCATAAAATGATACCGTGGTGATATCATGATGACAACTTGAGAAGAATTTTAAAAATGGTCATCGGCGGGGTTCGAATCCTCGCTTCTCAGAATACAAGGTCAGTAGACCTTCGACACGAAAAGTAACAACAGAATGCGCTTCTAAATCTCAATATGGCCGACGAATGGTCACAAAAGTTCAGTCAACAATGTAATTTATTTTTTAAATTGCGTTTTAACGACGCACTATAATGATAACTAAGATCTATTGGCGTCGAATGAATGATTGATGAGATAATGGGATGATGAGATGAAGGTTTCTCTGGTATTGGGAAGGAAGCTGTCATGGTCTATATTGTAGGAACCATCCCGGCATTAGCCTAGACTACAGAGGGAAACCACGTAAAACCCCTGTAAAGATGGGCGTTGGCGGGGATCGAACCAGTTCCGATATGTCCCTTCACCTCCTGGATTACATGAAGTAAGTGCGTTAATCACTCAGCTACATGTGCTAGTCAATAATGTAATATTCCAATCACTATTATTGTTGAAAATATGCAGGCGCATCATTTTGTGACTTTTCTCTAGTTCCACTTTTCAACACCAACAGCATACCTGCAGCTTTTTCTGGAGAATACTTGGCAATTACTGCACAATGAGAGGCAATCTGCTATTACCTTGACACGAATATATCAGTATAAGTACCAAGTTGGCTCTAATTACACTGACAGTCAACTTACCGATATGCAGCTTGGTTTGGAACTGAGGCTGATTACCGGCAAAGTAAATATCCGGACAGTTTTCCATCACAAAAGGATCTTCCTGGTAATACGGGTAACAAGCTGGAACATGGAAAAACTACTATAGTGAATTTCATTCAATTTAGACAGTAAGTTTGTTCGGACTTTTAGATACCGGTGGGCGGTGGGCTTATTACCCTGAGCAATCCATATTTTAAATCCAATTCTGGAGACATATTATATTAAGCCCTGAAGATAACTCCTATCAGTACTAGAAAACTAGTCAATTACATTTTTCTATAAATAATTAATCATTGTTGGAAAAATTTGTTGAAACAAAACATATAATTATTTACCTTTTTCTGAATAATTCTTTATGCATTTCTTGTGGGTGCAGTGAAACCTCTGTGCATCGTTCCTGTATCCATCGTTTTCCCGCTTTCATCATTTATTTTGTCCCACCCTACTCTCATAAAAACAATGTTGAATTTTCCTAGATGTATCGTTTTCCTGCATGAAAGGTTCATTTTCCTGGTCCCTTGAAAAACGATGGATCGAGGTTTCACTGTACTGTACTTCTTCCTTCTTTTTTCTGTGTGACTACTTACGTATAGAGCTGGGACACGTAGGAGCAAGGTGAGCCCACTCCAGCGTAGACTCTAGAATCTCCAGCCGATTGTCCAGCTTGCTGTACCGGACGATGTCGTCGATAGGTTGGCCGGAAGTGCCGACAACACGACGAGTGCCGACTTCAAAATCGTAAGGGTTGCCAACGCCATGCATCGTCTCGTACATGGACGACTGTCAGGAGAAATACAAATAATAAAACATGAAAATACTGATTATAAGCAGAGATTAAGAGATTGGTTTATTCAGCATGAAACTATTAGTTTACTAAATGTAAACTACCTTTACCTAAGGACTCTTTTGGAGGTGTGGGTAAGATTGCCCTTGTGTGTCTTAATGTTCACCTTACCTTGTCATTCTTGGCTGTAGTTGTGGAACAATGACTTGAATGGGTTACATTTACGATGTCAAGATAGGATAGGATTGATAGGGAACTTGCCACTGCGCATTTATGTGCAACTGCAAGAGTTAATAATAATAATAATAATAAAAAATTGTAATTTGTGTAGGTTAATAAATTAATAAATTTTGGATTTCAAAACATGCTTTTAACAAATGAGAGCATGCAATAAATTTAATAATTACCGTACAATAAATATATTTATGATAACTCCAAGGACTACCAAATAGATAATAATTTACAACAAAATGGTTTCAACTGATTCTAAAATGGATTGGTCTAGATACAATTTTGTTCTATGTAGTGCATACTTACTTCTGGTAGAAGACAATAATGTAAGGGCTGCTGCGGCAACATGTGATTGGCAGGATCAAACTCCCCTGGCATCACGTCAACGTCGATACTTTTCTATGTACAAAAGAACAAAGAACGAAGCGTTGAGATCATGAGTGTCTCGTGTACATTTGTGAAGTCAAATTTTTTTAGTTTCTAAAACTAGTTTAATGAAACAATTCTGCTCAGCCCAACACAAAATAACACACTGACTCTAAATGTGAAAAATGCTAAATTAGATCGTTTGATAAGGATTATGGGAAAATACCAGAGATGAAAGTCTCATTTGCTCTTCCAAGAAGAGTACTTACAGCAAGTTGCAGCAAGAAATCATCGAGCACCTTCAATGCTTCCTGGTGGTTAGTATTATCGACCGAGTGCGTGTTTGGAAACCTGGCAACCTTGTTTTCGGCGCAACCTCGAAGCGAATTACCAGCGACGATAACTCGTACAACCTTCGACTGCCGTTCTTGTTCGCCTACGTCGCCCAAGAAGCCACCGATCCAATCGGCAAACAGTTGAAGCAGCATCAATGTGTCACTACTGTTTGTGATGTCTAGACCACTCACTATGACAATGAAGCTGAAAGAAGAAAGAAATTAAGCTGTTACAACAAAGTTATGCAGTTTCAATTGGATGAGCTAAGCGAAGACTCAATTTTGCCAACAGCAAACACATGATACACAAGCAGATGATACACATTATTCTGAAGTTTTATAATTTGGATGACCATTTTGAAGATATAAGAATGAATTTTTTTTTTTAAATTATTATTATAATAATAATAATAAAGATAATTGACTTGATGTGTATGTAATAGTGAAATACAATTCAAAAGGGCGAGATTTAGTCTGTTGACCCCGCTTCCACCTAACCGTTTGCTAAAATAAATATTTCACAATACAGGTCAAATAAGATTTATGAACGTTATTCCTATTTCGTACAGAAATACAAACAAAAATACAAACTAAAAATATAAGTACCGGTAGCCTAAACATGCCTATTTGCTTAACAATTACAGGAACAAGAACGAGGCACACATATAGCATTAGGCTAGAGGCATGAAATTTTAGTATTAACTATAAGCGCTATAGAATTGAGTTATCCAAAACCATCATTTTGGGTGTTTTCTTCATGTTTTGTGATGTTCAAAACCATTTAACGGTAAGTTTTTTTTGCTAATCAAAGTGATATGCCTTTTACAACGATAAATTCAACATTTAAATGAAATAAGCGCTGGGTATTTATGAGAAAATGGCAATTTTTCTGAAAACATTGTCAGTTACACTCATTTTTTCCAAATCAGATCTAAGTGCCATGAAACTAAAAATCTGTCATTCAAATTCATTTCAATGAAATATTTATTTAGTATCAACATTTGTTGGCCTGTGGCAGTCACTTACCATG
The DNA here is from genome assembly GCA_964007535.1 of Brachyptera risi. Taxonomy (NCBI): domain Eukaryota; kingdom Metazoa; phylum Arthropoda; class Insecta; order Plecoptera; family Taeniopterygidae; genus Brachyptera; species Brachyptera risi. Next base: position 27,811,196 of record OZ023333.1, read on the forward strand.
CTTTCTTATTCTGTGCAGTTCAATTAGTGTTTTAATGTGAGGCATATTGACGTCAATGTGTGTATTTTGTATATTGTCATCAGAACTTGCTCACTACTTAAGCAAAGAATATGTTGTAAGAAGCTTCTGGTATGTTGACATCATTCATATCCCTGAACCATCAAGTTTCTCCAGAGGCTTCTCGATGCTAAATTAATGCCAATTTCAAATTTGACTGATGCTATAAAATGCTATTTTTGGAATTTAGCCAATACTAAAAAAAACTGAATAATTAATGCTACAATTTCATGCCTCTAAACATTACTAATAGAATTATAATCATTTACCAGTAGAGGCCTAGTGCGTCGCTAAAACCCAATAATAAAAAAAACACTATGATAAGACAGAAAGTGTCACTTCAACTTGTGTCCTATGATTATACATATTTTACAAATAATAAAGAGAAGATACCAGTAATGAAGTTGAAAAAGGTCCATTGATTTGATATTGGCCATTTGTATTCAGGTTTGAGAATAATTATCTTTTCTTGATCGAGTAGGATAATTTTTTCATATTCAATTTTGAACAAATCAAGTGATTTGGTGGATTTGAGTTTAGTGGGTGAATTATTTGCTATCCTGGGTCCAGTTATTGAGAACGAAGTGATTGTTATTGCACCAAAATGGTTGTATACTAGATTATTCTGTTGGCAAGTGTTGTAGGCCCTAACTGTGTAGGTCTTTAGTGAATGCTGGTTTATTATATGTGACATGGTGTTTTAGTATGCAGCAGTTTATGTAGAAAAATAGCCATGTGAAGAGTACGACGATTTCCCATATTTACCACTCGAGTTTAGTTTTATTAGATGCGTGGAGATTTGGTCTTTAATTGATATATCAAGAAACCTTACCAGAAGGCCTACCTTTAACTTTATTAAGCATTCTGAACTCTTTGAATCCGATATTCCAACTCTTTGCTATGGCCTATATAAGCACAATCAAGGTGGTCTACAGAATAGTCTGTTTTCATTGGAAGGTATCTAACGTTTGAAATTATATAAGTACCGGTACTTAAAGAGTGAACACCCCTTTACACACCGTTTAGTTGAAACACGAGTTGACCAGGAGAGATCAGAACTGAACCAGACATCAAGGTTCTTTACTGTGCTTACTTCTTTGATTTCTGACTTATTCATAAGGATTTTCCTAGAGGAGTCACGGAATACAGTATTGTTAAATCTGATTTTCCAATAAGTAGAAAAACAGCTTTTGGAAATTAAAGTTAAGCCCATGTTGGTGAAAAATTAATAGGATCAAACAAGATATAATCAAATCAATCATATGATCAATCAAGATCATTATTAGATGAACGTAGCAAAGTCTCCATCCCACTTCCATAGGGGTTTGTCTGTGTTTTTTTTTTTTTTTTGGGGCACTCCACAGGTCGCAGGGTTTGACTGATCGACATGAAACTTTTTTTGTACACGCAAACTCATCCAACTTAGAAACTGTATAGTTTTTGGAATGAATTGGTTGGAGCGATTTTGAGAAATATCATCTCAAAGTTTGCAGGATACTGTGGACTTACTTGTCTTCGTTCGATGGTATTGGTCTATCGACTACATTCTGCAATCCCGCCCAGCAGACATCTTCAACAAGAAACTTGTCTCCACCATCTTCATGTCCTAAAACTGCGCAAACAATGCCAGTGGATACCGAATGTACATCAATATTGCCCATAAGCCGAATCCTTTGGAGCTCGTCTTCAAGGATTAATGTGTCGCTGTCATCAACAAAGAAAGTCCTAGGCGGCTGAGGTATGAGTTGTTGCTGTGAAACAAATTAAGAAACATTCAAGTATGATACCGGTAATGTCAATTAGCCTACGCTAGACCTCGCCCTAGACATTGAATTTGAGGTGCCCTAGATGAATGTAGGGTAAATTTACTGATTAACGTACCAACACAATTTTTTTCGATTTTTTTTTTCATTTTGCATTTTTTTTAAACATATAAGCTCCGTTCCGCCTGCTGGCGGTATACGCGAGGTTTGGACACTAACCTGACCCAAACCTAACCTACTGTCCACCTTTGTCAGATCACAAAGCATCAACTTCAAGTGAGTAAAAAAACATATCAAAACAAACAAAATTCAAAATGGCCAAACTACACATCATAGATATAAGAAAGATCCATCAGAAAACACCAAAAACGCGAACATCGAACAAAAATTGGCCATGGTAGGCCTACGTTAATCAGTAAAATTACCGAATGTAGCAAACACTTTGGGGTTGATTCATAATTTATTGCACTCAGTGGTGATAAGACTCCACATAATAAGAAAGGGTTTTTCCACTAGTAGACCAAGGTTTACATACCTCAACAATTTTCATAGAAGCTTACCTCTTCGCTGATCTCCTTCAGAATACTGGGCCGCAATTCCTGATGTTTGAAGAGAGTTCCAATAATTATACATTTGACAGGTTCATCCTCTTTTAGCTCTTGCAATTTATAAACTGGAACTTCGCATCCCCACTTCTTCTCTATACTTTTTAATAAAATTTGACGCATTTTAGTCAGACGTGCACCATAAATATGAGAGAATTGCTTGGAAAAGTCTTTTGTTTGATACGAAAACCTTTGAGAGTGTGACTTGTAGCTGCATTCCGACCTCTGTAGGACATTTTCAGCAAGGTTTTCAGCGCTAGGTGGAGACAAAAGCTTTCCAGTAGAAGGATCTTTCTTCACCTTAACATCTGGTACCATTTTGATGAGTAAACTTCACTCAGATTTATTTATAATATATTCATTAACATTGATATTATTCCACTAACTAATTTCCCTCGCTTTTCAACAAATCGCCATATTGGATTTGGTATTAGGATTTAGGAATTGGGTACCATTGTCAGGACCTGGAATACTGATTAGCGGTCTGGAAGTAGAGGCACTAGCTTACCTGATATTTCACGTTATCAATTACGTAATTGATAGTCATAGGTTTTATCATTCACACTAGCGTGAATAAGTGGACTACAGTATTTTTATTGAAAATGACCTCATATTAAGTAGACGTGCACTCTAGGCATACATGTAAATACTGAACAGCTGATAAAGTGCAGATAGAAGTTTGGCAACATGGGTGAGAAATGAACATTGACGTGACGATAGACACTAGCATACACATTACACAACTACCTCTTTGCAGTTCTTGTCAAGAAATGAGAAAGTGTAGGGCCTAGGCCTAACTAATTCTCAGCAAAATAATAATTATAAGACAACAGGCAGAAGTATGACAGCTTCAGAGTTGAAGCATGCTCTCAGGAAATCTGAGTTTCCGTACTGCGCGAGGGAGGCGCTTTCTCGAGTCGGTAATCAAGCATAAGATTTTTTCTAAGTAAGGTTAGGTTTGGCCTAGGCCTCACTTGTCAACAAGCTGTCAAAAGTGAATTTGTTCAAGAGGGCATTGAGCTTATTCTATGGTCCTACAATATTCTTCTTGCTGTATTTTTATGCAGCAAGAAAACAACAAATGAATAATTGAGACTCGACAATCCACATTTCATGACATACGTACTGACATACAACGACATGACGTACTGCCTACGCAGTACGGTAGGCCTACTTCAAATGGGCGTATATAGAAAGTCACACCGATCTGGTGAGGGGTTGTAGGCCTATTCTAGGTTGATTTTCTTAGATTTATGGGTTTATTATTGACCACAAATATCACAAGATCGGGAAACGGTCAAGACAAACCGATTCACGCTGAACGGCTCAACAAATGAGTGTATAGGAATATCACAATAATTCAGGAACACTTTGGCAAAACGTTTCAACGCCAGCCATTTTGAATACTGGCAGCGCCTTGTGAATTGTTATCGCCCGCGTCCAAGCAAGGCTTTGGTTCAAGCATAGCTTGAGCAAGGCCTTCTATATTATAACAATAATATAGAAAGCCTTGCCTTGAATCGGTTTGACGTGTAGGCCTATATCGATCGTATTGAGATGTCCAATTCTCTTTCCAAACTGGGTTGGAAATAAAGTGTTTTACACCAAAACCGACGGGGCTTCTTCGTAGTCATTCATAATGATTAGGACATTATTGAAGGCTAAGTAGGGTAAGGGTTGAGTGGATTGGACATAGAGGCAGAAATTTCAAGGTTCAAACCTTATCGCACGCCATTGAGTTTATAGTGTTAATGCCCACGCTTTAGATTAGAGAAGTCTTGTATCGAAGCTATTTCGGCTGATACCAACAATGCTGCTAGTTCCACCAAACTTCGTACAGAACGCTAGGTGCAGAGAGGCCAGTGGGTCACGCTCTACGCATGCGCGCACCAAATGTGCGTCATTGTTGGCGGCAAGACGTCGGCTGTCAAACGTCAACTTGACCACGTGACTAGTCTCTTTACACCTAGGGTTTTCCACATATTTTGGTAGAACTAGCAGCACTCGGAGTGTCAGCCTTCCAACGCACGGAGATAGCCTGATACAAGACATATCTATTCTAGACCCTGCCTTTAGGCCTATCCTATCCGACAGTAACCATTGACTTCATAATAACTTAGTATGCAAAGTATATCTCTAGTTTGTGACCATAGGCCTACCTTAAGCATTGAGTTTGTAATTCCTTCTGTAAGTCCTACAGCCATTCCGTCATAGAGGAATGAATATTTTGATTCCATTAGCACGTAAAGGTGCAAGGTTGGTTCCACATCATTGCTGATCAAAACGTAACCAAAGTTCCTAACAATACTAATTTAGAGAAACCTGGATGTTTAATTGCGCTAAAAACTAACAATATACAACAAGTACTTATATGCAGAGGTTTTATTCAATTAGAGGGAACTAAGACATTAAAATAGAATTTACAGGGTAAAAACGCAATATTAGGCACGGGAGGTTATATTGAGTAGGCCTCCCGCCTACGATTGCTACACAACCATTGTTATTACAACTTTACGCTTACATTCTAGCTTGAAACTTGGTTGTCCATTTTCAGAGCAACTGTGTACCAGTACCGGAACAGGGCGAGCTCCTACTTCAATGCAAATGGAGTTATCTATGGAAATCATGGCAGAATTTGTGTTCTGTGAAATTGATCGCAGAGGTGTCATTAAAAGGGTAAGTTCTTACTCATCAACTAAGGAAGTTTATCAACACTCAACACTGTGCTAACGTGCCGTTTGACACTATTCGCTTGAACTGATTTTTATACTGGTGCACAATTCTATTAGTCCCTACCCATACTCATACTTATTTTTATTTCAGAGGCTGACAGATCTTCAGGAACTTCGATTATTGGAAGTCTTGTGCGACTATTTCGGTTACGTTGGAGGAAACAATGAAGCAGCACGAAACACTGTATTTATGTCCCTTTTTCCACCAGCTCAGTCCGACCGTTCACGTCTCCTCTCCAAACTAGTGTCAATGTCCATTTCCACGAAGAACATTCCTGTGCTGACCGCTACTGGCATTTGGATGCAACAACACAGTTGTACGTCCAAGCACAGTCTTGACTTGGCACAACAGCTTGTCAAAGATTTCTTTGTCCTTGTACCAAAAGCACTTACCTGTTGGCAAGATTTACCACAGCTAGCTCCACAGTTCACAGCTAATTTCCTTACGACTGTAGCAGAAATGTATGGGACCCACAAGAGACGTATATTTAATCCACCACCTGATACTTTGCTCGAAGTCATCACGAAGTGGATCTCAGAAAATCCTACGCTATGTCTGGCAGCATTGTTAGTAGATCTTAAATTAGCGTTGCCAATGGGAGGAATACTAATGGCAGCCGTTACTCCATTTGCTGGACTCTTTAGGTAACTTTTCTTCAAATAAATTAGCAACACACGTTTGTTTAAATTGTCTTTCAGTCCAACTTATAGTGTCACAAGATTGTACAGAATTAAATTTCAATGAGAAGTTTCCTGTAGTCTTGATGAAGGTACCACATTTTAATGTAGGCCAACTTTTTATTTATGCAAATTAATATATTATATTATTAATATTATTAATGTATACTTATATGACATATTATACTATAGACCTAGACTGCAGATCAATTTTTGGCCTATCCTTAAATGAGATGGAATTTCTGATCAAGGGTACTGCTACCAATTTTCTATTCTAAACTTCTTTCAATATTTTCTGACCCGTTGGTGCTCTAATTTGACAGAGTACCATGTCAAGTTTCTCTCCTTGCTAAAATCTATCAAAGTTCATGTACATTACACAATTTGGGACCATTTCCCAATTTTGAATCAATTGTCTCCAAACTATGCTGTTCAAGGTTCAAAATGGACTGTAATTGCAAAACAATCAATTTTGGAGTTCCTTATGATCTAGAAAAAGCAAACAATTGTGAACCAACATTTTTCAGATTTGTTATCTTGTATTTTTTCTAGATGGTGTGTGCTAGCTCCACTTTACTATACAAAAATAAATGCCAGTGAGTTTGACGACGACCACCGTTCATCCGCTCCTAATCGAAAGCATCAAGAGAGACTGTATTCCCGACTTCACCTTGCTTTACTTGAAAGCTTATTAGAATGCTACTCGCATCACCACATAGTTCCATCCAGAGACAATGTTTTATCGGCTCAACACTTGGCCGCGATTAGCGAACCCGTATTGAGTTATGTAAAAACATTAGAACCACGTTACATTAATGACTTGAAATATAAATCGGCAATAGAAGAAGCTCTGAATCGATTTGGTCAAGCCATTCAAGTGTCGTTAGCGGTGAATTGTATCTACGGCAATACGAGTGAGTATGAACTTTTTTTTTCAAATGTATATTAGCTAAGAAGATGCACTAGTACATAATAAATAGATTTATTGGCATCAGATGAATTATTAATCTAGGATGATGAGATGAAGGTTTCATTGGTGATGGGAAGGATAGTGGGAAGGAAGCGGTCATGGCCTATATTGTAGGAACCATCCCAGCATTAGCCTAGACTACAGAGGGAAATTACGAAAAAAAACTTGTAAAGATGGACGGTGACAGGGTTCAAACCAAGGCTTGAATTGCCCCTCACCTCCCGGACCACATGAAACGAGCGCGTTAACAACTGAACTAAATGTGCTGGTGATAGAGCATTAGTACCGGTAGTAAGCTGACATCATTGTCTTATGTCTTACATACTTGTGTTAGTTGTATACATACCGTACATTGTCTTACATACCGGTTCGGGTACAAATAATTTTCGAACTATCTTCATGGAGCTACTTTTTCCATTCATAACCTTCATACCATATATACAGATTCAGTTTCATTTTTTTACCTACTGAAGGCCAAGGAAATTGATTTAAAAAAAAGGAATTTTTTGATCATTCTCAAATGAGGTACCCCCTGCCCTTTCCTGCTCAAAAACTAGGCAGATCTACATACGGTGGATAAAATATTATTTAGAAAAATGATTGCAAAAGTACTTATACATTTGTCACATAGGCCTAATAGATAGAGGTTTTTGTTTTTTGCAAGCCGCAAAATGTTGTGTATGATGATTGATGATGAAGCAACAATAGGCCTATAAGCATGTTTCAATAAATTATCAATTGATTAATATAATTCCCAAGTCGCAAAAATACACAGAATAAAATAAATGTGTCTAAATTCACTCTAACACCGAAATCAGCTACGTAGAAACTGCGAAATATTCCACGAAAAACACGTTTTTTCATGTTTCATCATGAAAAAGCATAACTTTTCCAAATTCCTTCTTTCTTATTTGACGCGTGAGCTGTTCACTGCTTAATAAGCGTGCGTGCCATCTGCCTGTATGCGCTTGTGTTGTACTTGTGTATGTGGTCTGACCTTGGCGACCATGAAACTATGATGAGCTCGAAACATTCGCTCAGCCAAGCGCCAATGGAAGCGAGCCATTTGACGATCAAGCATCGTCAAAGCTAGCCGAATACACACAATCAGTGAGGAGACCGTATTGAGGATCATCATGGCGGTATCTCACTCGTACTCTCGCGCGCAATATGAAATTGACTTAATTCTAAGCGGGAAGAGTGTGGATTTACGTTGAGGTGTTTTTTTGGTTAATCTGAATTTTTATAAATCGAAATCATGGACTGGGTGTACCTTCCATTTCGAATTAACGGCGGTTTAATTTTAAGCTGTGTACTTATAAAAGTTGTTTAAGCTGCCTTTCCATGAACATGTTTGCGAAACGAAACGAAAAAAATTAGTCAATAGCCAATCACAGGCCCGAAAACCACTAGAAGTCCATGTTGGAATTTCGCAACATGGCGGCCAAGACGAGTTGGGCTAAACTCAACTTTTTTTGGACATTGAATGAAGAGTATTTAAATACTTCACTTGTTATAGAAGTTTGTCAATTAGGGCTAATGCTGTTTTTATTGTCCAGGTGAACTTTTCAAGCAAATAGAGAAGCTGCCAGAAAACCAACTGCTTCGTCTCGTTCTTAGCGCTTACAGAAACTGACATGAAGAAACCTCCAGTGACGAAACTGGATCTTGATAGGGAAATATGTACTTGATGAATAAGATACAGAAGCTCGAGTACAATAAGAAACCTCGTATGGAGCCAACGGCATAGCACAGCAAGCCAGTACCGGTACAAGAGGATCGCAAGTGATGAAGTTTAAGAAACTTGAAAAGGGTTGAAAAACGTGGGATTGCTAGGTCTTACGTTACCTGTCCACTTTCTTGTCTTCTGCAATTATTTCAAGATATGCAGTAAGAATTTGCTTTAACAAACGACTGACCTTGGACTAGAACGCACATAGAATTGTCTATGATGATTTGTTAAGTAGTTCTACAGACGTCTTTTCATTTATTCAATATTGAATTCATTTTCAATGTCAAAATAATTGAAACTTGAGCATTCATTTTGATGTTGAATTGAAATTATTTCGAATATCGATCAGAAATATCAAATGGCAACAATATTAATTTTGAACTAGACAGATATTAGCCTAGAATTCCAGTTGTACCGTATATCCGCTCTTAGGTCGACCTAATCTTTAGATTGATACCATTTGTGGCCTTCGTTGTTGCAATAATAATGATGACTGTAACCAATTAGTACAAAGGAACAAAGAAAGTGACACTTCATACATGTGCTGTTTTCCTTCTCAAACTTGACACATATAAAACCATTTTGATGATACAGTAAACCCTCGTTAATCCAAAATTCAAGGGACTCCAAAAAGTGGTTTCGATTTATACAAATTCAGATTAACCAAAAAACTCCTTTTCCACGAAAATCATCACGCTTCCCGGTTAGAATTGAAGCAATTTCGTATTGAGCGCGAGAGAAAGCTAGATACCACATGTGCGAGGAACCGAATCACTGATCGCGTGTATTCGGCCATCTTCGACAGCAAACGAACGTTAGATGGCCAGCTTCCATTGGCGCTCGGCCGTTCCGAGTGATGAGTGTTCCGAGCTTACCGCTTGTCAAGGACAGACAGAGTGGCCAAAGACCTTAGTATCTAACCTAACGAAGTTAGATACTAAGGTCTTTGGAGCGGCCCGAGCGCATTCGGAGTCGGATGACGTATTCAGTGGCAGCTAATAGCTGAGCTGGCTTCGGCCTATTGTTACGCGTCAAATAAAATCGGAAAACAGTGCTAAAGCAATTGAGGGGTCGAGATATTAGTTCAAATTACGGATTAGCTGGAATTCGGATTAACCATATTCATTAATATTGAAATGCCTGTACCTTCGGCCGGGGACTGACTTCAAGTTCGAAATATGTCAAATTTCGGATTAACCGAGTTTGGATTAACGAGGGTTTACTGTACAGTGAAACCTCTATCCATCATTTTTCAAGGGACCAAGAAAATAGAACAATCCATCCAGGAAAATTTAACATTGATTATATGGGAGTGGGGCTAGAAAAAATGAATGATACATCCAGGAAAACGATAGATCCGGGAACGATGCATAGAAGCTTCACTGTAATCAATTGGAGGGAAATATTATTGTGCAATGACAGGGAACATTTGCACACAAACTACAGATGCTGTATTAGAATGCTACTATTAACAGACTCCTAATTTTTCATTCATTTTCCTCCATGGTGATTAATAGTTTATTCAGCGTGACATTATTTTATTTTCGTAACGTTTTTTAATTTTCAGCATAAATGGAAGTGTTTTGTACCCTACAAATGTACTTACATACGGTAATTGAAAGAGATTGTATTGAATAATACAAATTTTTGCATTTAGAATGTAAGTCTTATGACAAATTACCTAGCCTAGCTAGGGTTATTTAGCAAACAACCTGAATATCTAACAAGAATCCTACAATACATATTTAAAAAATATGTTGGAACAAATATTTTGAAGAAATTGAATCATTTTCACTATCCCTGGTTCATCAGACAAAATAGACCTACAAAATGGAACAAGATATTATTGAAAGCATATTTTTATATTTCATTATAAAAAAGTTTGATACAAGTATATTACTGTATTTATTGTTACAATTCAAAAACTTCAAAATGGTTTAAATTTTCTCGTGCTCTTCAAAACGTTTAATCGCTTCTTATCTTCTTCAAACTTCTCCCGCAATTTAACTAAATCTGTAAAAGAAACGGTGAATATGCTGAAATTATTAGCTGTTAAAGAGACCGCAAGCGCTCGTATTTCACGCCGCAAACTCTCACGGCCGTAATTTTTGATATATCAATAGGATTGTTTTTGCATTCTGTTAATAATTGAAAAACGGAGATTACCGCATTTACAGAATTTTGAACAAAAAATTTGTAATTTTTCAAATTCTTCAAATGGCAAATGAAAAAATTTCGTGAATGTGAAAACCTAGATAGGTCCCTACATATTTTTGAATACCGAAAAAAATATAAAATGTGAAATATATCAAAAGTGTGAGCTAGGGAATTAACGGTGTTTACGTGAATATGAGTTTGGCGGGCTAGTCTAGGGGTTGCGCCTAGCACACGATACACGTTAAACTCGAGTCCGAAGCGAGCGAACAACGAGCACGTGTAGAGCGCCTGTGGCCTCTTAAATGACTAAACAAAGGAGCATAGAACTGTGCTCCAGTCAAAACGACGAAAACGTTCATATACATACGTTTCATTTTCCCTTCTCGTATCTGGAAGGTGTAGAAGTTGACCAGTTCCTTCTTCTTTTTTTTCACTTGTTCCTTAGCCATTATTTTCTTTATTACACTTTCCTTTCGAGCAAACCCTCGATTTTTACTCCTGTGAAAAAAAAATTGTAAATGATGTGTATGTATAACTGTATAGTAGGCTATAATATAGATTTTCACTGTCCTTGGCTAGATTTCTAATTGTGTAGATACTATGTACCTACTACCTACTATGTAGGTACTATGCATAAGGATATATTCAGTACTGATGAATGTATACTAAAATTTCAATTGTGGCTTTGGCAAGGTATCGAATCTCTGAGAAACGATGCCATCCGTACTATGAACTAGTGATAACATCAATTAATCGAGAATCGATTCTAATGTAAAACGATTCTCAAATCGACAATTCGATTTTTTTGGGGGGGGGGGTCAGTGCTGTACTTCTTCACGTTGCAATACGTGCTCACTTCGTTGGCTATATTATTTTGTATTGTTGAGATTTTACTATCTGGACACAAGCTATATCTTCGGTTACGTCCGACAGCCAAACGTTGACGGAAATACCCGAATGGTACAGTACAGTTCAAAGAAGTCTCTAGCAGCTATTTTTCACGTAAAATGCCGCGGGAAGGTTGAAAAAAGTTTTAAATTACATAACTTTTTTTACGGTGAATTTCTTTTTTTTTTAAATTGATTTTTAATTGATTCTGGAGCTTAGAGAATTGATTCTTGATTTTGAGAATCGATGTCATCACTACTAGGAACGTTTGATAAACTTTTATAACCATATTGATGTAGACTGAAAACTCAAATGATGATGAATTGATTTTAATCAAATTTCTACTCTCTAACAATAAACAAAGTTGGTGAAAACAAGTGGCTTACTTATTGGTAACCTTAACCCAGCCATCATCGTCTGCTTCCAAACTTTTCTTCTCACGAACTACTTCCTCTGCAGCTTTTTGATCAAAATCCGTCATGAAAGTGTTGATATCTTCTTGCAAGGCAGCAACGTTGGGAATTCTTGCATTATACTCTCGACACCACTCTATGATAACAGAGTAATCTCAAAATAACCCCAGTTACGAAGTAAATGAAGCTATTTTAGGACAGTAGGAAAACATGGTCTTTATCTATATTGGGTTTAACGACGCACCGTACTGATGACTACGATCTATTGGCGTCGGTGATTGATATATGAGATGATAGCATGATGAGATGAAAGGTCATTTTATTAGGTGTTTTTGGATAGTGGGAAGGAGTTGGTCATGGCCTGTTTTCAAGGAACCATCCCAGTATTGACCTGAACGACAGAGGGAAACCATGAAAAATCCCTGTCAGGATGGTCGACTATGGCGGCAATCGAACCCCAGTCTCCTGAATCAGTGACTATGAATGGTTCAGTGTATAAACTACTGGGCTCTCGTCTCAGTAACATGGTCTTTTCTTGACATGACGAAGTAGTTGCAAGTTAGCATGACGGGTGTTTTATAGACAATACAATATGTTTTATATATCATCTTGTAGTAATTATAATGTCCTATGAAAATGTTCACTTACTTTGGACTCCAGTAACTAGTGGAAATTCGTGAGTGGAAAGAATTAAAGGTATCGTAGTGTCGAGTTTTAGAGCTTTTTGAAGCCCACTAGCTTTTTCAAAGACAACATACGCTACTTTGAATCCCTGGAAATGAGGTACACATTAAATTACAATCAGAAAAGGTTGATTCAACATGGGTTCTAGGCATTCATTTTAGTCGCACACAAGCCAATTTCAATACCGGTACGAGTGAATAGCTTTCAGTTTCTTTACTGTTGGAGAGTTCCAATTTGGCATTACACACAATGTAGAACAGTACAACGTGTATTATTTCATTTATGTGTTTTAAATAAAATTCGTCAACATTCAACAAACTTGGATTATTACCTGGGGAATAAATGTGTGGTAAATTATTACTTCTCATTAATTGTTCCTTTCTAAATAGTTGCTTTAGAGGGCCATTTCCCTTGCTCAGTCAACTAAGAACTGCATTAGAAACTGAAGTCAGGTTGGGTGAGGGTCAAATCCTACATAAGGCATGGGCTTTTTTTAACACACTTTCACCTATCATCACTTCCAACACCCACATAACACCCACTCATTCGTACCTCCCACATAACAGAGCTGTTGTTGGGGTCATTGAGCAACATTAAAAAAGTAAATAGGCCTACTGTAAATAAATTGGGCCAACTATAATATTGTTGATGTTTTTCCTTAAATGGCATTAAACATATCAGATGATTCTCACCTTGACAAGCCGATGTTCTGCAAAGAATAAAGAATCTTCTGTTGGTGGTGGTAAAAAGGCCGTTGGTTTTTCATGGAAGTATACCGACGTGACTTTACCACATGGATTGAAAATGTGTTTCAGACATTCCTGCAGAAATAATTGTTAATTTGTAATCAACAGGCACAATAAATCATGAGCGTTCAGTCTTTCTGGCTTGAGGAAGTTGATTTTTGAAGGCTGAGCCAATTCTCACGAACGTTTGTGCAGATCAAAAACTTGAACTTCAAGTGTAGGCCTACCGGTAAGAATTTTTGAAGAGTGGATTGGGTATGAATTGGCTCAATATTCGTGGTCCTTGGTCGTTTTGGTCGTGCCTACAGCAACCAAAACTACGATTCCCACAAACTGTTTGTGTTGGCAACACCGCATAACATATAGCGCAGTGGTTAACGCACTCGCTTCATGTGATTCGGGAGGTGAAGAGGCATATTGAACCTAGTTCGATCCCTGCCACCATCCATCTCTACAGGGTTTTTTCGTGGTTTCCCTTTGTAGCCTAGGCTAATGCTGGGATGGTTCCTACAATATGGGCCACAACCACTTCCTTCCCACTATCCTTCTCAATACCTTAGAAACCGACACGTGCAGCGCAGTGGTTAGCGCGCTCACTTCATGTGATCCGGGAGGTGAATTACGTGAATATTTCTGTCAGGAGCAAAGAGTATCATGACCTTACTCTAGGAGGGTTGCAACTTGAATGAGCCTAAAATACTGAGAAATGAAATGGCCACGGAGAGCGGCCATTAACCTGATCAACCAACAAACCCATCAACTTGACAAAAAAACAAAAGTTGAACCAGATAAGAGTTATACGTAGGTAGGCCTATGTATATAGCTACTCCGTATTTAAATAATTCTATTTTCAACAAATGAAAATCTCTCCGGAGTGAGTGGAGATCAAGCCCTCGGCCCTGAGAATGACAGGCCAGCAAACTAACTGCCAAGCTAAAGAAGCTGTAGCAATTTATGTACCGGTAGTTATTTTGAAAACTTCAATATTATTCTACGGCATCAACGATCTTGTATCAATTGCTTTATTCAACTGAAATTAAACATGGAGTATTTCATGTGATCTAGTAACTAATGGGGTGACATCTATGTTGTTTTAATCTTTTCACTAGGCCTACGAATATTACATTCCCCAATCATCTCTGTGCCCTAGTGTATCAGTGCCCTCTCTGGGCGAGTGCGTCAAGTCAGTTGGCACTATTGATTCAAGTCTTGAAATAGGTAGGGTGAGCAGATTGTGGGAAATAAAATGCGGGACAAAGAAACACATAAAAGTCAAGTAGTCGCGAAGGCAATAACCCAATGGGGTTTAAAGGGCAAGACCCCCCAACACCAGCCACGCAGGGAATTTTTTTCGGGGACAATGTTTTAATGAGTTTTAGTTGCTTTGGAGCACGGTGTGAATCAAAAATAAATACACCATTTTCTCATGTAGAGATCTTCATGTGTTTTATTATACTGTTTCAATTAAGAATTATTTATTACTGTTTTATAAACTTATGTCGTATGTACATTTATGTACGGTAATGATTGATGTTGGCGCAGTTTCTTGATCTTGAGTTCATGCCTTGGTTTTGCAGCCGACCTTGATAAGAGAAATGGTATTTTTATTTTCAAGTACGGTACATAATTGTAAAACTCGGTGCATGAAAATTTGTAGTTGGTAGTTGATCCCCACATCTTCCCTTTTTAATAAAATTCCACTCAGCAGAATACTTCTACTGATAGGCCTAGAAGTATTTTCGTTTCGGCATTGTAACACAACACACAAGTAAACTGTTGCTCTCTCAGAGCCAGACTAACTAATAATACACAATACCACGTGTAAACAGTAGGCAGTAAAAGGTCGCCACATGTCAAATATTGTAGCTCGGCGAGCGCCCGGTAATTTTTGAAAGAGAGCGGCACTTGCACTCAAAGAAACAAATTCTTCACAGCGTCGTAAATACTGAAATTACGTTTATTGTTGCCAAAAATAGAACAATTTTACTCTTGCAACAAAACCGGGACATTTGGGTGTCCCCAAAGTTTTTTTCGGGACACCGGGACAAGAGATAGAAAACCGGGTCCACAACGAATGGTCACCTTAGGAATAGGGCAATTTACCCATGATTTGCGAAGGGCCTTCAGGGATATACAGCATGTTCACTTAATTCTTTTATCAATTTTCTCTAAAATACTTACTCATACAACACAAAGGTGAGAACACTTTTGTAGTGTATCATCACCCTGATGGCTAGCCTCGGCATGGCCATTGAGCTTATATATACACAACAAACACATCTGTCGCGGTGCGACTATAATTAATTAATAATATACCGTACAATTAGAGTGATGTTATGTCAAAATAGGTTAGGCTTGATACTGAAGTGCGCCATTTTCTCACTGCCTTCTATTCATTTCGTTCCCACAAGATTTTCACAGTCAAGTCACAACTTTATTTCATATTCCTACATTTCAAATCTACATTTAAATACATTTCAAATACATTCAAAGCAACTATCTTCTCTATACTTCCTGTGGCCTACTTTCTCTCGCTATAAAAACGCCTTACACTCCTGTAAAATTATCATTCGCCCTGACCACTTTTCACTCTCTCTCTTCTCTGAGCCAAGTTGGTACGAGAAAAATCTCTCTCTTCTCTGAGCCAAGTTGGTACGAGAAACATCTATCTCTCTCTTCTCCGAGCCAAGTTGGTACGAGAATTCTATCTGTCTATTTCAGTTCACTCTCTCAGCACTCAGTTTGATCAAGACATATTTAAATTATAGTTAATTACATGTATGAATCAAATGAATGTACCCATACTTATTGTCAATAAAACAATTGTTTAAAATCATCCTTACTCCGAAAATTATTGCCAAGTTAAGTCTGACACGTAACCCTATGGTGACGTTAGTGTCACGCCCACGAGCCAATCTCAACTATCAAAATATCCCTCTCTTTTCCCTCATTTACACTACGATTACATTACAGTAGTGACTACTCCGGTAGAGTAACCGTCGATTTGCCGGGTAGGTCTACCTGCGTGCACACAGTCAATTACAGTCACGTTTTCTGTGCAGTAAAATGGCAACCGTAACTGACATGCTCCCTGGATTAGTTGGGTTAGGTTTGGCAATTCTAGTTAAAAGGAGAGAAAATATTGAAATTGATATCATGAGAAATGCCAGTATTCATGAGAAATGTCGCTAAAAGTCTTCCGCCTTCTCTAATTTCGTGATTCCTATGCACTTGACAAGAGCTTAAATGGCAGTACAACTACCGAGGTCTGTTTACACACACATATCTACGGTGGTAGGATTACTAACTCCCGTAGCTCTCCTGCCGGTAGAGCTACCGGCCGCACTATCTACCTACGATCGTTCACACACAAAAATGTCCGTAGGTAGGTCGGTCAAGTAGACTTACTCTAGTAGAAATGTCCGTAATGTAAACGGGGTCTTAGAGTATAAGTTATATATTTAGAAGCTCGCGCCCCGTGACACATCTAGACTAGTTTGTCTTACAAATGCAATGGCATGGCAGAGAATGTGCAAGTACGACTTGTCAAGTTACCTCTGTACAATACGGTGGGACGTTGACAAGAAATAATGTACGGTCAGCAGGTTTCCCAGCTACTTTCTCTCGAACTGCGTGTTCTTTGAAGAATACGTGGTGATGGGCACTACTCGTTTCACAGAATTTAACCGAATAAACTAGAAAACGTAAACAAAAGTAATTTTTGGTTAGAATGACATATCAGTGGATTAGGTCAATGATTAGGTCTGGGCCTAGATAAAGAACCAACATTGACCCATTGAACATTGGCCGATTGGGTAATTTCAAGATGCATCCATTGAAATTACATGATATATTTAATAGTGTGATTGATTAATAGACAAATATTTGAAGTAATTCCTTTTACCTTTAAACCCTTGCACGCTTTCACTCGCCATGTTCGGGTAATGGCTTGAAGAGGTGTAACCACAGTTTAAACAGAGGATCCTTATTTTTACACGTCGGTAGCGTTACCTGGGTAGTATTACCAAAAGCAACACGCAACCGCTCACAGTAGCTCGTTGTTGTGAGCACGAAAGTCGTGCACATATCAATTTGAATTGTTTGTAACCACGAATAAGTGGTGCGAATAGTGACTTTCAATCATATTCACGCACGAAACTTATTTTGTTTATTTATTCTCTTGTTTATGCATATAAATGCTGGTTACAAGGGCACAGATTAACAATATTATAAAGATTAACACGATATTGACAGAATATAGTAAAATGTAGTATACAGGGATCTTAATATTAACAATATTATAAGATAAACATGATAATTGACAGAATATAGTAAAAATATAAATGTAGCATAGAGCGATCATAATATGTAATACTTAAGCACAAGAAAAATAGATGTAAGCTTAGATGTAAACCGAAAAGTGTTTATAAATTTTGTTATTTTACATTAACTTATGATTAATATTTTATAGTAAGACCAAGTGGAGAAATAGCAGTACTGTCTTGTGTCATACTGTTCCAGCTTCTGATCGCAGAGTTAATGAACGAGTATTTGCCCACGTCTGTTCTCGAGCTTCCTGTCATAAGCTTATTCACGTGGTCTTTTCTACCATAATAAGTCGCTGGCTTCATAAGGTCTTTTAATTCGATCCATCCTGCTTCCCCTAACATTATTTTATGTAGGCATCGAAGTTTATACATTTTTCTTCTTCTTTCCAACGATTCCCATCCCATCCCAATTGCATAATCATCTCGATAGGACTGTCATGGTTATTGGCCGGATAAGTGTCAAGTATGCTTTTTGTTATGTATGCTATGTTGCTAGCTCCCCTGAGGTTCCTCATAACAAAATTTAAGTTTTTATTATTCTTTCTTATGAGTGACTATGCTAATGTGTTCGTACCAGTTAAGGTTCGAGCTCATGACTAATCCTAGATATTTACAGTTATGTCCATATTCTAAAACTGATTTACCTACGCTGTAGTTGTATTTCAAAATATTGTTCTTGTGTTTCGTTGTGAATTTAATCAACTGGCTTTCATCTGTATTTAGTTTTATTTGATTCAGAGCAAAATTGTACGTAGGTCGTCTTGTAATATCCTGTTATCAGCTGAGCTTTCTATCTTTCTGTATATTATGCAGTCATCTGCAAAGAGCCTTATGCTGCTGGTTATATCATCACCGATGTCATTGATAAAAATAAGGAAAAGCAAAGGTCCTAATACGCTTCGCTGGGGGACTCCTGAGGTGACATCCAATAGTTGCGAGTACTCATTGCCAACTTTAACTTTTTGCCTTCTACACTGCAACCATTCTTCTACCCATCTAACAACTCGATTGTCTACTTCGGGTACACGACTTGGTTTTTCCAAATACTTTAATATATAACCTTAAGGTTATATATTATATATAACCTTAAGGTTATATTAAAGTATTTGGTTTTTCTATATGTGCGTTGTGTGAAACTACGTCGAAGGCCTTGGAGAAGTCTAGCAAAATAGTGTCAACTTCTCCTTTGGCATCAACAATCTCGGAGAGTTCTTGTGTGAGCCCCACTAGTTGAGTATCACAGGAGCCTTTTCTAAACCCATGCTGATTAGTCCGCTATTTTCCTGCAGGCATGTCCTGATTCTTTGTTTGTTACGTAATTATTGACAGTCATGGGTTCCTCGATCAGATCAGATCAGATCGATCAGGATCCTTTGGGAATGTAAAGAAGGACAAAGTAGGGTGATGAATATGATTGTTAGTACATCCCTGATATTCACAGATGATTCTGGAAGGAGCCATGGAAAGTGAACAGGATGGACTAGTTGAAAATTTGAAGGGAAATAGTTGTAGGTCTATATACTCTTTAGAATTGAATAATCATCTTCCAATCGGTATTTACACAATTAAGACACTTGGGCCCAAGCTCTTCTAGCACTAACTCGAAAAGTTTTCGAAAAAACTTTCGAAAATTCAGAAAATCTTTGTTTAAAAGAGATCTGGAATTTGTTAACACACGTGTTGAAAATTGAAGCTACGGCCATCAAGTATAGACGCTTTCAAAACGGCGACCAAAACGGACCAATGGGAAGACTACTTTTGAATTCGAACCAATCGGGAGATCTCACACAAGTCACCAGTTTCCCACGTGACATTTTCAAACTAGGCAACCAATGAGAAGGCAGGCGCTTGACGCGACACCTGGGAAGTATTACTAGAACTAAAAAAAGAATACACACGCTATGCTGGTTACAACGACTTGTTCGGTTGTTCCTGTTCTGTTCTGTTGGTAACTTGGACTTCAAGGTAGGCATACTTCTTGCCACTCAGCTGTTGCACATGCAATTCTTAGGGAGGATGGGCGGAGGTTGGTCATAATGTTAATGGCAACAAACGTAGGAAATGTTATTTTTCGCCCATGTATATTATTTGTTTATTTGCAATCAAATCTTACTATAAATTGAAATAGTTGGTATTTATAACGTATCAGTGGTGATTGAACGTATTTCGTTTCATTATGATTATCTAAATAATGTGAGCTGCAACGCGCAATGTAGGCCCAGTTTTCAACGGGGCTTTTCATGGCTGGTTTTAATTGGTAAAAACATTGCATATTGCCTACATCTAACATACTAGGGGAACAATCTATCTTATCTCTAACAATGTGGGGAGTGATCAGATTTACATTTCCTGTGTAATATCATTTATATTTATGTAGTACTCAGTGGTAATATATACCCTAGTTGTAGTATAGTTGTAGTAGGTGAACCAATCTAAATAATATCATAATTTGCTTATAAATC
Source organism: Brachyptera risi (assembly GCA_964007535.1). NCBI lineage: Eukaryota > Metazoa > Arthropoda > Insecta > Plecoptera > Taeniopterygidae > Brachyptera > Brachyptera risi. The sequence goes on from OZ023333.1 coordinate 27,831,411, forward strand.
ACAAGTTTGTGAAACATGATACCATACCATTGTTTTTATAAGGCACTACAAATTCAATAATAATACCCTATATAGTCTAGCTAGGCCATTACAAAATCAATGCCTAGGTAGGGCCTATAGGCCTACAACTGTAGGATAATTTTTGAACACTTTTTCATGAGAATTAGCAGTGACATGACAATTCTTTAAAAACCTTTTACATTTTACAGATAAGCAAACGTGCTTTCGTGGACTTGAAAAAAAATTCTTTATTACAGTACTGAATATATACTGTAAACTATTTTACACTTGATTTCAGTTTATTTATTTAAATATATGTCCTGTGATTAGTAAAATGTGAAAATACCATTTTTGAGCCCACACCTTAATGCTCCTGCCAGCAATTTTGTAACTCATACCCTCGCCAATGTTGAATAATATCACAATTTCTTCAGCAAACTTGTTGTAGCTCAAATGTTCAATCAATTCCAAAAAACAAAGTGGTTCTTTGCAAATTGTTCTTACAGGTGCTATGTTCAGCATTTCAGTGCGAACGACATTATGAGTTGGGCGTTCAGATTACGCCTACTATGAGTACTCACAATGGTAGCTGTCAGATTGCATGAAAGAAATGCTTGGCCAATTTCTCGCCCTATCAACCTATGTATGTAGACCTAAAAATAAAATCTTGAGACGGATCTACCTTCAGCATCACTTTTCCAGTGTTGACATAACATTTAAACGAGTAGCTTTTCGTTTGAACATATTGTAGTGAAACTGCTTCACACCATTCAAAGAAGTATCTTCTAAAATACTGCCGACACATAATGAACATTCACATTAGGTTACATGACATTTGTTTGTAACGGTACCAAGGAGGTTAGATACTATTAGTATCTAACCTCCTTGAACGGTACCAAGTGAGGTGAAAATCGATGGCTAAAATATTGAGTGTCACAACTTTTCTTTCCACATTTTTTATTTCAAAACTTTCTGGTAACTTTCTGTCATTAGCATTTTCAACAAATATTGTCTTGTAATGTAAGGCGAAGTCATGATAGAGCAGTAGTTATAAAGGGGGCTAGATTAGATGTCGGTAAGTTCTCTTTCTTGAATAGGACAGGTAGGGATTGGAATGGGCTTAGTAGAAGTATACTTGAGGAGGATGAAATAGGGTTGAAGCTATTCCGTCAGAAGGTTAGGGAGGCGATAGGATAGGATTGATAGGGAACTTGCCACCGCGCATTTATGTGCAACTGCAAGAGTTAATAATAATAATAAATAAAAAAAATGTATTTGTTAATTTTGCATCCTGCACGGTTCAAGTTTTATGGTCATTTATATCTTTGAAATCACCCTGACAGGGACTTTTGCCCTATGGAGACTGGGGATATACCGTATTGATAAGAATAAAAACAAGCATAACATACTTCCTGAAGCCCTAGACTAATTGTAATTTTTAATTCTATAGATATGCTTATTGTACTGAAGTTCATATATATATATATATATATATATATATATATATATATATATATATATATATATATATATATGAAACCTGCCTGATGAAATAGCCTTCCAGTAATAGAGTAAAACCACCAGAACAATGTTGAAACATTTTAACCATCTGTCACCCTTATGTTCGTAGGTATGCAGGCTACCAGATAGACTCAAAGTCCTGCATGACCAAGCCAGTTCCGCTCTGCGGCTTAACGAACCTCCAGTTGAGGTTTCTTTGCCCAACCGACTTAGATGAGGTGTGTACACGTAGTGTCTTTTTTATATTGAGTTTAACAATGCACCGTAAGCATAAGTAAGATCTTTTGGAGTCGGATGAATGATTAATGAGATGACGGAGTGATGAGGTGAAGGTTTCTTAGGTAACGGGCAAGACAGTGGGAAGGAAGCGATCGTGGCCCATATTGTATTCTGAATTCATTATAATCATGGGCTGATGGCTCGTGAACGTTTCAACAACTGAGGCCCAAAATTTTAAAAACCATACGTAATATGCACCTACCGGTATATGCACGAGTACCAACTTGGGTCCTTCTTTATTTGCAGCTGTATTTTGTACCGCTACCTCCAAAGTGGTATGAACTGATTTGTCATGTCGAGATGCTTTTTTCCTCATTTAAACTTCTTCATTTCGAAGGTTCGCTACCTATGTCAGGATTGGTTTCCAATCGACTACCCTTACTCGTGGTATGAAGATATCACATCAAATCCCAGGTTTTACTCGCTGGCTGCGATCTACGAAGGCGTCATCATCGGCCTCATTGTAGCGGAGATAAAACCGTATGTGAAACTAAATCGAGAAGATCAAGACATATTGTCGCAAGTGTTTAATAAAAAGACTGAAGTTGGTTACATCTTGAGCCTTGGCGTCAGTAAAGACCACCGACGCAACGGAATTGCTTCTTTACTTCTTGATAATCTTATATCGCACTTAACAACCGTGGAACATGCAGACTGCAAAGCTGTGTTCCTTCACGTCCTGTCAACAAACTCTCCGGCTATTAAATTCTACGAATATCAGAAATTCAGGTATGGATGTGGTACTCGGTTATTTCATTGCTTTCTTGTTTTCATATTTCAAGTGTATATCCTCAATTTTTCATGTAGTATGGTACCTACCTCAATCCCTTGTGTACTGTATCTAGTATGTGCTATTCAATTATTACAACTGTATAGCTATTTTACCAGTCATTAGGCCATACTAGTGATAACACCGGTCACCCAAAGACTAGTCCGAGACCAGCCTTCGAACTACTCGGTCCTCTATTTCCAGGATTGGTCTTTTTATCTATTGGAATTGTTTTTTGAGAGGCAGGAAAGAAGAATTAAAAACCATTTCAATCTGTTCCTGAGTCAATTTTTCCCTCTATCAATAACAATATTCTGATATATCAATTATTTTATATTGTCAAGTTTATTATTTGCTGTGGTTGGCCTACATCCTAATGCTGAAATATAAGTCATAATTCAATGTTGTTTGCCAGCAGCCCAGCAAACTTCTTTTATTCTCTCTCTCTCCTCTCATTCTATTGTGTATTGGGCGGTTGGGCCATTATTAGTCTGAATAGCTCTTAATTGCTTACTTCAAATTGGAACAATATTATATCATGTCATCAGGGAATACTTGTATTAAAAAGTTGAATGAGACAGATTAAAATTAGAAACCACGCAAAACAAGTCATCAGTATACTCATAACTCTTGAAATATTCATCATGCAATACATTGGAAGGTGGCAATATGCAAAATTGTCATAACAGAAAATAATTTGTGGTCTCAATATAGTCATATCTAGGCCCTAGTAATATATATGCAATAATGTTCAGTTTTTAGTTAAGTTTAGTTTTATTACCAGTAGCTTTTTGTATACACTTATACCATCTCCTCATCAGTACCACTCAGCAGTTCTCACCTGTCACTTGTAATCCAATGGTGTCTTTGATGCCTTGGTAATAGTAAAAGAGAGGAACAGATGAACCTTTATCACTTGAGAGTGTGAGAGAGAGTGTCAACCTAACTCACTTGCAGTTGACAGCTGTGTTGAGTAAATACTAGATAGCCTTGACCTTGGATGTGATTTATCACTTCCCGTAGTATAGACACTAATGTTAAGGATAGAGAAAAAAACAATCAAGGAGTTTATCAAATAAAAAAAGTAACATATCTGTGACAATTTTTGTGCACATTTTTTTCTGAAATTTGAATTGATCAATTTCAACAAAAACACCAAATAAGTTTGCAATTTTCATAATTTACTGTTTGCTTTTTATCAAGTGAAGACTGGTCCTACCCAGTCTTTAAACAGGTACTGAAGTCTTCAAAACTCAGGACCAATGTCATCTCTGCGCCCTACATCAACTAAATAGATTACGGTCCATATCTATACCTACATATATCTATATTATGGTTCATCTGCTATAAGGTCGACCTTGCCACAATAGTGATCCTTTCTTTGTCACAATATTGATTTTAATTAAAGATTACTTAAGGTTTTATATAAAGAGGTTGACATTGCTGTTTTTTGTTACTTATAACTAAGTCACTACCAGGTAATCCAAATAATTTTTTGGTTTAAAGTCGTCAAAAATTAATATGTGTCTTTCTTTACAGATTACATTCCTTCCTACCATACTACTATTCAATTAAAGGAAAATGCAAAGATGGCTTCACGTATGTTCTCTACATTAACGGAGGTCACCAACCGTGGGGCTTATTATATCCTTTTGAAAATCTTTCTATATATAAATTGCCATTTTGACCAGGTAAAGAAAATCAAACTTAAGATGACTAGGCCTATACATATTATATAAGAGAAATATTGCAGCTTACCTAGTTGACATATTTGAGGATATAATTGGTCTCCATAGTTGAATTGTATAGCTCATCAATGGAGTGAATAGAACATATATTTACAATATCAATAGATGTACATATCTTTTACCTTTTTAAATTCTTTCTGTCATCAATCCTCTCACATCATCCATCTCAAAGATAATTCTTATTGGAATTATGTGGTCATTTTTATTCTTATTGGAATTATGTGGTCATTTTTACCAACTGTTAATCTAGGTGATTATTGATTTTGATACGGAAATAACATACGTAAAAAAGGGTGATATCAAGTTAATTCGATAATTATTACTGCTCAACCCACTAGACCCTAAGACCCCATATTACCAATAATAAAAAGGTGTTAATTAAGTTAATTTAATAATTAAGGTACAAAAATACTATCGGTAACCAAGGATAATAACAAGCTAATCCACTTATCATTGCTTAATCAAAAAATTTATTATTCGTAAAGCGGGACCTAATTATCACTTGGTAAAACTGGTTTGTAGCAATTGTTTTTTCGGATATTTTTTACGTGATTTAAAAATTTTAGCAGTAAAAGATGGAATTATTTCAAAGTTATGGAAAACTGGAATATTATGAAAACGTTTTGTACGAAGCCAGAAACTGCTTTTTCAAATTTTCTAAACAAAAATACAATAAGTGTACTTGCGTTTCTCTTACGACTAACATGTCTTCCTTAACTAGTACTCACTGATTATATCAAGCACTACTGCGGCGTACTGTACCGCTCCAACCCGTGCACGGTGCCGCACTGGTTGTGGGCCAAGGTCCACCGGGCCGTCAACTGGGCGTGGCCGGGCGTGCGTAGAGTCGTCGTGCAAAACAACGCGGCCGTCTTCTCGTTCTACAGCTAACACCAACCACAACGACATCAAGCAATAATAGAAACTATAGACATCCTATTGGATCTCCATCTCAAGAACATCGTCAAGCAAGAATAATTTACTCAATAGACTACTATTTACGTAATTAATAATCATGCTTAAAGTTTTAAAAATATAGGCTAAGAATGTAGATAATATGTAGATACGTAAACAAAACTGTTCAGTACTGGTAGTAATAAATTCTAGTATGTATTACACTTATATTATATATTTACTATTGAAATTTATATATAACAAATATAATTGCATACTAGAAACTTTTGTTAGCTCAGGATTCGTAAGTTTTAATTGGACGGCTCTCCACTGATCGGTATTTCAAGTTGTTACTTGTTAGTAATAAGTAAAAAGCATAAAAGCGGGAACAAATTTGAACGTTAGTAACTAATGATAGATATTTTCTTATTTTACGTGCGTTAAAAAAATATGACATGCAAACGAATAGGTCCAAGAATGATGGATTTAGAAATTAGGTTTGAATGCTTCATAATTTATGAAGCAGAGTTTTTGTGAACATCATTCATGTATCACTTGCTCATTCATCCCCAGAAATAATCTAGCGGTGGGGGTTCGTTGAACAAACATCGTGGCGGTCAAGTTGTTGGAAAGGTTGATGAATGTTAAATGCAAACTAGAATAGGAAAGAATGATTCAGAGAAAAATGAAGAACTTCTATCCAAAGTAAAAAGCCAGTGAGTAGTTTTTCCGTATCCTCATATCTACTATACTTAAACCCAAGTTCTATTCAATTAATATTAACATTTTTTCACCTCTCAAAAATTCCTCATACTTTTTCATCAGTCGAAACTTGGAGGAAATCCATATCAATTCATTCGAACTTCTACGGTGAAGTTATTGTCCAACTTTGTTTACTCTCACACTCACTGTTCTTTATATTGCCAATTTAACGTGTGCTACTATTGCTCTAATTACTCGGCTTATATTAATGTTTTGTCACCGCGATGGGCTTAAACACCAACCTGATTCATTGTTGGCATTACGTATCGGCTAATCACGACTTGTGATAAGTACGGTATGCCTTTGTAGTCACGTCGAGACAAGCCCTTCTGCATGAAAGAAAAACACAGTTTATGCGATATGTGTTCATTCAAGTGTTAGTGAAACAATAGTTTAAGGAATTGTTTTGTTTATCAGATTTAACAATATTATGTGTTTATTTACTTTGTTTTTAAGTTGAAACTGTGTATATATATTTTATTATAAGTTAACGGTTGTGTTGCACACAAGAATGTCGTCACATGTTCAAATGCACAATGTTTGATGGGTTGAGAAGTATCGGTATAAAGGAAAATGTGGAAAGATTTAGTAAGAAAGCCTTAGACGTGTTAGAAGTGTCGCAAGTTTACGTTGTAAATTATTCTATATATTGATTCAAATGTTACAAACAAAATGATAATGAAATATTGTTCAAAAGTAGATTATTTTCATTTTAGCTCATAATATAGTCCTATCACGCCCATCCATTTGAAGAACACTATTCAACGTGATTTTATCTTGTCTGAGTCTAGCACAGCACATAAACCGTAGATATACACAAAAATCTCAACGATATACTTCAACACAATAAAACTATAAAATTATAATAGCATATTGATGCAATAAAATTATAATTTGTATATTTCTTTCAATTGATATTGCAATACTATTCCAATGGGATTTCATCAAAACTGATAACTTTGTAAAAAAATAAAATGAGCAAAAAGTCAATAACTGAGTATAGTTCCATCAAGTGTTAACCCACATGGTGTAACAAACTTTTATGACAATCAATTGATTCGACTTGGCTGTGAATCGTGAAAAAAATATATTTCCAGCGACAGTTTCTGTTAGTTTCTGTTTCTCGTAGTACGGTACCTCATTTTTATCTAATAATCAATATCCTTTAAAAAAATCTGGGATCAAGGAACAAGTCCAAGCCTCAGTTCACTATTTCAACTATAAGTAAATTTATAATCCTTCATCACTTTTTTGAGAATTTTGGTATTTTTTGAATTTTATTCTATTTAAAAACAAATAATATCGATTGCCTAGTAGGCCTATAATCTATTTCTAGTACAGTAATTCAAAACTATTGCATACATTTTCACCTTTTTTTACATTTTTCACCCCATTCAAACGATCCTAAACTCTCATTCTTTGCCTTTGTGTGTTGTTTTTCAGTTCCAGTTTTCTCTAAAATTGAGGTAAAATCTAGTGTCATTATTCATTAAAATCCAGCCGCAGGGTTGTGATGGCCAATAACAATTTGTCAATACGGGCCTAGGTACCGGTACGTAAATGAATAACTATTGGACAAAGTTGAATATTTTACACATATTTATTATGGTAATAATTACCTAAAACTACAGCGTTTAATTCAACACGTTAATCCATTTCTATAGAATGCAAGTAATGCTTTGAAAACCTCTGGATTATAGTCAGTCAATTCAGGTTTACCATTATTGTACATGCAGGTAGAGTATAGAGGAATCCTTGGTGACGTCCAAAGAAGATTCTTCAGACCCTCACTCCCACTGATATCCAGGGTATTCAACTGGAAGACCATGAAATGGAACAGTCGTCCATCAGTGTGAATACTTTGTAAGGTGATTGGTTCTGGAAGTTCAGCGATGTCTCCAAACTTCTGACGAGCATGGGCAGCAGCAACAGCAAAACTCTTCATCAGTGTTCTTCCCAGAATTTGGGTTTCTGTCACAGCTGTCTCGAAGATGTTCTTCACTTGGGTTGAATTGTAATGAAATATAGCTGTATGTAACGTTAGGCTGTTGTTGCCAGCTATAGGGTAGGTATTGTTAATCTTATAAAAGTGTTCTTTTTCTAAAGTTATAGTATGTTTAATTGGATGAATATCTGGAAGAGCCATTTCTCGAGTGTCTTCCGACGATGTAGGTAATGGTTTAGGAGACAATAACAATAAATCGGCTGTTAGCTCCATTTGAATCAGATCTCCGTCTTTTTCTATGGGGACCGAGACGAGACCATCTCGAATTAATTGTCGATGTTTGACATTGCCAAGAGTAGACTCGCATAGCTGAACAAGCTGAGAAGATAAAAGACGGTTTCGACGGTGGTCAGGAATGCCTAGGACGCGTTGAAAATTCCAGGCTGGTCGTTCTGGATCATGAAGTCGTGGCAGTTTCTCTTGGATGGTGTCAAATACATTAGATGATAGAATACAGCGTTGAACAAGTTTATCTACTTTAGAATCCAAAATATGATCTTCTCCAATTAAACTATCCAATAAACCTTGAATTTCAACCGTTTTTGTGATGATTTTAGCTTGATCCAAGCCTTCCAATAAAACATTATGATCTCGGTACATCAGGCATGCTCTTTCATGATACAGGGGATGGTTTCCGTCGAAAGGAAGAGGTAGAGGTTGAAAACCAACAATATCCACATGTTGACGTTCACGCTGCTCTTGCAAAATATCTTTCGGATCATAAACCGGGATTCCTCTTGCTATCATTTCAGTTTCTGCTGCAGTATCACCAACAACTCGTTCACCTTGAGTCTTCCAGTGTTTCTTGAACATTCGACCAAGATGTTGTCGACACAAAATCTGTGTTAACCTCATTTCGATGCCTGTTCTCTTCGATGGGTTCGAAATGAAATTCAACTAGCCTCAGGATGCCTCACACACTGTCAGGGAGCAAACAACAATGTTCCTTACAATATTGATCACAATATAACCACAATGAACTTAATTGTTTCAATAATATGAGTAGGGCTTAATTAAAAATAAAATAATGCTATTTACCTTCTTTGAAACACTGTACAGCCTGCTTGTGCCTGATTGGTTCAATTCTATTTCAGCTGATTAGGCCTAAAGGGAACGTAGAACTGCTTTATCGACTCAACTTTACACTTTACTATCATCAGAGTCGATAAAGCAGTTCTACCTCCTAGGAGGTAGAACTGCTTTATCGACTCTGCTATCATGGTACTATTTCTTCACCTAGTTAGTACAATTTTTGACCGCTAGTCATACCAAAATAATCTCTAATTTCATTCTGGCAACACTGTAGCGTCCTCCGTGGTTCACGTTCACGGTCGAATTTCGCTTTTCTGTGTCGACTCGATTGTTGACAGCAGCATTGAATAGCAGTTACAGCATACGGTGACAGTTCTGAGCAATGTCGTCATTAATAGAATTACGTCCTAATAGAGATTTATTGGATTCTAATTTTGCAGGATATAAGTTATCGCTGGATCCAGTACCTATATATCGCCACAGTTTACAATGTGGTGAGTGGACAATTATATTTGAATGAATTTCGACACGTCGTCTAAAAGCTAGGTTAAACACGTCCACTTGGCGTAAGGGGCCTAGGCCCTAACCAAACTCAATGCCCTAACCATACCCTAACATGCCCCTAACCATCACTAAACTTTGCCCCATAACAGATCAGTCGAACATCTAATGAAATAACCCATCATCTCATTCATCATTCACTGACACCAATATCTTAGTCATTGTTACAGTGCGTCGTTGAATCCAATTTAAATGATGAAAAATGAAGATTGGCACATCTTACTATGTATTTAGGCCCCTACTAGGCCTAGGCATTGATTTAATGGCCATTGAGTTTATAGTGTTATACTAGGCCTACACTTTTTGTATTACAATCTTTTGTGACGTGTTATTCACCTTCAAGTTCTCATTGTTCCCAAAATTATGTCTAGCATTTAGCAGTAGGCCTAACTGTTGGCTTTTGAAACAAGTACTTTGTAATAGGCCTACTGCTATATGAAAAATTACGAGCTTGTCAACGCACAACATTTGATCAAACTCTTATTGGTATCGTGGGTCTTATGTGCATTTTCTAAATTGATTATTTCTGTGACTGACAGCGTGCTCGTTTCGTCTCCCTTTTCCATTTTTATAATTAGAAAATATAAAAATGACTAGGCCCTACGGTATGAAATTTTTTCTAAATAATCAATTGAATTAATAAATTTCAAAGCTTTGTCAATATAATTATGAGTCATCTGCTAACATTTTATAAAAAGATAACACTTTCGCCTACTACGCGAGTATTCCGCACAATCGATACAAATTAGTTTCACAGTAAGAATGTCATGACAGGGACCACATCTAGGTTTGAAATAACGTAAAAGAGAAACATTGTTTCTAGCCAATTGGTTGTGATACGTATTGAGTAGGCCTAGCTGTAATTTCTGCTATGTGTGAAAACAGCAAATATCTTCATTCTGCAAGTATCACTGCACCAAGAAGCACATCCCACAGAATTGGTAATTTTGAACTGTCGTAATAATGGATAATAATTATTATCTTTGAAGTATTATCGTATTCTCATAAATTAAAGAACAATAAAACTGGCATTTTTTAAAAATATTGGTAATTGGGTATTAATCTTCGACTTTGGAACTAGCCAAGATACAACTGGGCTGCATCTGGTCATTTATACCAAAGAAAGTATAAGCCTCAACTATGATAAACGTTTATCGTGACAAACGCATGCCAGGTGGTGTGGCCGAGAATGCCGAGGCCATACATCAAAGAAGGGTCGCAATTTTGGATTGAACAAATTGTCTACTATTAGGGTCATTTTCTCATTGACTTTGATATTAAAGTACAGTACAACACCGTAACATTATAAGGTAGAAATAAGGACATCTGTGTATTAAATTTAAAATATGAATTTCAGGAATTGATCACCTCTTGCCTGGTGATGACCAGTACTCATTTCTTCACGTCAAGATATTCAGTCTTCATAATCACTTGTACAGTGATCCATGGTCCAACGATGACATTTACTACATTGACTGCAAGTGGAAAGTACAGAAGAATGTTTCAAATGCAAATGTAAGTGTCTATAATTCCATAACATTGGTGTCTTCATTTGTATTGAGTTCAACGCCGCACTGTACTGATGACTAAGGTCTATTGGTGAGTTATAAATGAGATTATGGGATGTTGAGATGAAAGGTTATTTTATTGGGTGTTTTTGGATTGTGGGAAGGAGTCAATCGTGGCCTGTTAAGGAACCATCACAGTACTGGTATCGACCTGCACGACAGAAGGAAACCACAAAAACCTCTTGGGATGGTTGGTCATGGCAGGAATCAAAACCCAGTCTTCTGAATGGCGGTGTAATGTGGTAGCAACTTGACAACCCGTCTCAGTAACATATGTGTCTTATATATGTTATTGTATTAGTAAGATAGGGTTCAGGACGCTCACTGCGACTGCCACCTAAGCCCCCGCCTAAGAGCCCCGCCGAGCATTTTAGCTGGGCGGGTCTATAGGCGGGGGCTTAAGTGGCAGTCGCGGAAAGCGTCCTGGGTTGTTAAGTACCAGTACCAAGTAGGCCTACCTGTAAGTAGGGTTGCCATACGTTCCGATTTTGGCGGGACAGTCCCACCATATACTTCGAAGGCCCGCGTATTTTCACACCTCATTCTTGTCAAGTATTTCGCGTTATTGAAAAATTCGAACAGGCGACGCTCAGGGAAGTATCATTACATTCCAAATAATTTATAAATGGTCTGAGATTCATAATTTTCATGTTTAATTACACATTAGTAAATTGTGTAACCCATTAATATGACTTTTCATGAATTATGTTAGAATACAGGGCTGTGAATTGTCTTTCGTTTGTTGAATCATAATTAAATATCGATGATAATACGTTTCTTCTCACATTAGGCCTATATAGGCCTATATATATATTTTTTTTAATAACATCGAAACTTGATACAAAATCATTGTTCCCCAATTAAGGCTGTGGATGAAAGATAGGATCGTTTGGACGGGGCACCACAAGGGCGATCTTACCACCCCATTTTAAATGTTTATAACCAATGAACTTCAACATCAGGACTGTGCTGTTGGTGACCATAAAATTTCCGCCGCAGATAACAGTCTTTCAGTTTCCGAAAGTCCGGAACACATTATAAGTAAAAACCGTTTCTGTGATATATATTCGGACATTATCAGCATTTGTATTAAGAGTAAACAAAACACACGAATGTTGATATCTTCCACTTTGAAATAAGTCTCTCGGGCAATGATCACTTCTTTCCATCAACAAACAGCAGATGTAAAGTTCATCACAATACAAAATGGAAAAAAAAAATGAGTGATAGGCCTAAACTGTTATAATTAGGCCTATCACTCTACTAATTAAGGGTCGTGGCCAATTAGTACTTCAAAAAGTAGTACTGGTACCATTAGGTCTATGACTACGTATATCACAAGGTCGGGTAACGGTTTACGCAAACCGTTTCAGGCTGAAATGGTTTAAAGATGGTGATATACCTGTCGGTTTTGGTGTAAAACACTTTGGTTCCAATCCAGTTTGGAAAGTGAATTGGATAACTTGATACGATTAATATAGACGTCAAACCAATTCAAGGCAAGATCTTCTATATTATTGTAATAATATAGAAGGCCGTGCTCAAGGTAATCTTTACCGATTCACAAAGCGCTGCCAATATTCAAAATGGCTGGCATTGAAACGTTTTGCTGAAGTGTTTCTGAATTGTTGTGATATACACACATTTGTTGAACCATTTCAGCGTGAATCGGTTTGCCTGAACCATTTCCCAACCTTGTGGTGTACGTAGTCTATGAGTTTATTATGCTAAGCTATGAATGTTCTATGTTAATGTTCTACGTCAAGGAGGGCTTGACATGTAGGAATGCCGTCAACAAGCTACTTTTTCGGGGAATTGATTAGAGCACAAAGAAGCTTTTGTTAAGGGTGTTGGTTTATAGGTTATGATCGTTTCCTCGAATAGGTCATCTTATTTCCAAGTAAACATGCCAAGCCACGTTCACTCTTGGTAGTATCTTTATTCCAGTATTCGCTCTTCAGGCGCTCCAAATGTGCAAGCCACTAGCTTTATATTCGAGTTCATAATCAGTGAAACACATGCATTTCAGTTTTTTTTTTTGCTAGTTGTTTTCCAAATAGGTTTTAGGATTTGTAACGTAGGCCAAACACTCATACGGTCATAGCTTATGAGTCATCACTGATATTTTCAAATTCCGCCATTTGATAATTTGAAGGCATCGACTCACATTGGAGATAATTATAAATAGATACAGTCGTACAAATAATTATAATTTCAGTAGACTGTAAAAATGTGTATCTCTTTTATCAAAATAACTACCATTCACACAATATCTTCCTCAGACTGGACGTCTGGAAAGAATGACCGAAGTGTGGGAACTCCCGAGTCATCACGAAAGAAAACCTGGCCACTTCAACACCTCAATGAGTTTCCCCTCTTCCGACCTCGCAATTATATCCGACGGTGCCGGCACTTTACACTTGGCTAACACTGAAAACAGAACCGAAACCTCATCGTGGAAAGTCTTATTCAGCGACGAGGTGTGCGGCAAAGAAAAGTCATATGTCATTGTCAACTCACGCCTTCAAACTGTCGAACAGAAACGCTCGGTCCATTGCTTACTCCAACATATTGAAGAGACATCAGTAAAAACAGCCAAGGGAAAGATTCCACTTTTTATCACTATTCTGGAATGGATTACTCTTTCAGAAGGTGAAAATAACTGGTCTATTTCGAGCGTACGAAAAATCTCCGGAAACGGAGGCTTCGATTATGCCGCCTTCGAAATAGGATGCCAGAGTTTATATATTGCCAGTAACAAACAGTTTAAATTTATAATTGACTCGGAACATCCAGTCGAAATGAAGAATCCGATGGAACCGAATGAAGAAAAGACCAGGTTTTCGTGGCAGCAAACGCCTCAGGATATAACCGTTTGGATTCCAATGCCGGAAGAGCTCATTGATGCTAAGAAGCTGGATGTTTCGATCATGGAGAATTCTTTACGTGTTACGTTGAGGGATAGAGTTCTGTTGGAAGGGAAAACTTGGCAGCGGTTGAATCATTCAACAGCAACGTGGAGTGTCGATAAATCTAAGTAAGCTATTACAGTACAATTATCCTCAACTTTTCAAATACAAAAAAAATTGAACAAAAATAGGATCAACTGACACTCAATATTGGACAAATCTATGCAAAGATGTATGTAAAGCATGTAAAGATTTAGGTCTACATGCAAGTACCTAAATCAATTGCACTCAAGTTTTGTGTAGGACTGAAAAATGTATGCGCCGATAGTCGGGATAATTTTTGTAATTTGTGTTTTCTACTTTTGTATTTGCTTCCTGGTAAGAGGGTAATTAATAGTTCTTGACCATTCAAATACCAAAAATGATTAATTAATTTTAAATATGCCTGAACTTATCACTAAATGTTTCTTCATTGATCGAATTATAATAGCAATAATAATTGCACGTCTTTCCTCCAGCATCGAGCTGAAGCTGACAAAAGCTGAGCACAGCATCCACTGGGAGGAGCTTGTGAAGGGCGACGTTGACGGAGAAGAGATCGTCATGGACCCGACAATAACCCAAGTCAACGAGCAGCTGGCTCACCTAACGTCCGATACGGAAGTGACAGAAGAGGAGAGTGGATGTACGCCGACCTTCAACTGCGAACAGCTGGAAGAATGCGACGTTTTACCGGATGTCGTGCAACTAATAAGACTGGACACGCATTCACACTCAATCACTCACCAGGTGAGTAAGAACAGTCACGCAGTGTGGAGGGTACTGAAATCATCATTTCTCAAAACCCCAAGCACGACAAATTTGTGAAGCTATTCGCAGGTAACGGAATCTGGTAGGATACAATCACTTTTCACTTTGTACAGTGCTCGAGTAACTACAGTGCAGCTGACAGTGCTCGGGGAATAAAGCAAGATCTAGAATCAGTACCGGTACTCATTTGAAAATGCTGATCGAATATTTCTAGGTGTGTCATTGACAATATTTAGTCAGTCACACCTCTTCATAATATACGTACTAAGAACCTACGAGAACAGTAATAACACAAGATGCTGCTGAAATAGTGGTTGTGTTCTGGAATTTGTATTTCCACTATTCCAGTCCTTTCCCGAAAGGATTTCTGCATAATCGGAAGAAGTGAAATGAATTAAATTATCTTGCCATGCATGATATTGGAACACGTCACTAACCATCCTAGGATATGTTCTAGATAAACCTAGGAGGCCACCAATGGCTCTTCAATGTACAACTGAGCCCCGAAGAAGTGCCCGCCTTGTGTCTCCGCCACGATGTAGACGGTTGTGTCTGGCAGATGGCACCGCCGACTGGAGACGCTGGGAACTGGCCTTACAAGCATGTCGGCACTTTTCTAGCTTATGGCTACGTTCAGGCTTCAAAAACGCAGAAAAAGTTCTCAGTTTGTCCACCAGGTGAGTTGAAAATGTTGACGTCTTTAAGTCAAGTGAGTCTAGTGAAGAAATCCATCTCCTAATAGGAAACCCATGTACTAGACTCGATCCAATGATACGTTCAATCCTGGCTTTTCAGTTTGTTTGTTGTATTGGTATTGATTGGACCATATGTTTGGATATTGATCGACCTTTGATTACACAGAAGACGATTATTTTTGTTGTGATGAATGATTGATGTAAGGGAAAAACTAGATCATCTAATATGAAATTGATATGAGAAAAGAAGAGGTACATGATTGAGAAACTGATCCAAGTAAGTTTAGATTAGAAGAAAAAAAATTAAATACTGGTACATTGTTAAAATTAGTAGCAAAAATTAAAATGTAAAAGCAGAAAATAGTCCTGGAACAAATAGGCCTATATTAAAGTAAGCTTCAATGGGCGTCAACAAAAAATCATGATTTTACACAAGCTCATTGGGATATTTGATTCCCTGACCCAATAGTTGTCTTGATTTATCAGAAGTGCTGCTAATCTTGATTCTTTCAGACATGTCGTACGTTGCAATCTGCGAATCCACTCGTCACATTTACTTGTACCGCCAACCAACGCCCGTCGGAGGCAAGCTTCGCAACCGTACGACCGGTCAGCTGATCAAGGAAGTTGCCAAACAACAGCTCATCAATCTTGACCTTACGACGGAAATCCTCGGGATTCACGCGTCCAACGACTACATCTACGTTCTCACCGCGGACACAATTCTTACGCTGCAAATAAATTGCTCGTAAGTTTGTGCTTGTGTCGTGTATTTCTTTTTTACATGAAAGACTTGATTAATCAAACTGGAAACTCGGGTTAAACCAGAAGCCAAACGTATATAAGACTGGCAGTGAACACACACATTCAAGGAAAACAAAGAACTTGAATATCCGTTGGGAGAAAGGTCTAGTATACCATCTATACCTTCAACTGTTCAAAATCAAGAGAATTGGGTCATATTGCTAAAATGTTGGTCTTTAAAGCCATTCCTATCACCTAGGTAGCAGTTGGTGAATAAGCGTAGAACATTTCTCCACGGGTCAAACAGATAAACCACTCGATGGTCGTCCACACACATAAGCGTTTTCACACTTTCCAATATGTTGCACTCAATATTTTGACAACATTACGTCATATTGACATACCGTAGGACTTGTACTGACATCTAGAAGATAATTTAAGAAAGTATATTATTCATTTTTTGGGGGGGCTATCAATTGAAATATTTCAACACTCACATCTTTCAGTACAATATTATATCAATCCTAGTGATGTGAGAATTAAAAATTTCAGTGAAATATTTCAACCACCCTTGAGATACCGGTATTCCATTTTTTTCCAAGTGTATGATATAGGCCTTTAGAAAGAAAACATCAGTATTTGAAAACACCAGTCCGAAATAGCTTTGGAATTGTATCATGCCTTGCTTTTATGGTTACAGAAATGGTCAATTTAACTAATGAATTACAATAGTCTGAATATCCTGTTTCAAAATACGAGTGACCGTGTACAAAAACTAGCCATGTAAGCAATAAAAGTTATTTATAGTAAATTTCATGAATTTTTTCAATAAAACTATTTCCAGTGTTTGCTAAATAATTGATTCATATCTCTCTTTTTGTAGTACCTAATATAAATTCTAAAGGACTTATCCCAAAAATATCTTACTCACTTCAAAAATTATATGAGAATTTTACTTTTAAATAGTGCCAGAGTGTGAACATGAAAATCTTGTTACCATGTTTATTTGTAGGCCTACCATGTTTTTTATTCTTCAATTGCCTGGTAATACCGACGTTGAGATAGAGAGAATATTGAACCATGTGTAATTTAATCCATAAGCTTGTATTAGGTATGCCTACTCCAACTTTATTCTGCAATGTTTCAGGATTTTTCAATAATTCAAGCCGATGAATTTCATGAAATCGTACATCACTACCTAATCAATAATCAATACAGTGAAACCTCTATGCATCGTTCCCGGATCCATCGTTTTCCTGGATGTATCATTCATTTTTTCTAGCCCCACTCCCACATAATTATTGTTAAATTTTCCTGGTCCCTTGAAAATAGATGGATAGAGGTTTCACTGTACAATGAAACCACTTGTTTACATTATAAATGTTATAAAAGGCTGTATAAACACAATTAGGTCTACGTATATGGGCAGTGAAACCTGAAAATAACCTGGGAAGTAGGGTACCGTAAAGACTTGGTAACCTGCCTGTCGAGAAGTCTACTGATTAAAAAATACTTTTTATTAGTAATACACATCATCTGAGTTCAACATCTCTAGTTTTGGGGTCTAGTTGATGAGTCCTTTTTTGTGAAGAAGCAGATGGAATTTCTTAAGAACCAAAGGACCCAAACTGTGCTCGGTAACAACGTAATACAACGTGAAAAGTGAACTTAATCAAATTGGAAACATATTTTGAAAACACCGTAACTATTACAGAAAGTGGTTTGATCAAGCAACGTAATGTAAAAAATACTAATTTATAATTCTTGGAAAATTACATTGCAGTCGATTCAAATTGATCCTTTTGACTGGAATACAATTACGGTAGAGTACAAGACTGCCTATTAAAAGAGAAAGAGACGTAGCAATGATTTTAGACTTTAATTTGAATAAATTCAACTCAATAGTAATACAGTGAAACCTCTATCCATAGTTTTTCAAGGGACTAGAAAAATAAAACCACTCATTCAGGAAAAATTAGCATTGATTTTATGGGAGTGGGGTTAGAAAAAATGAATGATACAAGCAGGAAAACGATGGATCCGTGAACGATGCATAGATTTCACTGTAGGCCCATTAATATATATTCAAGTTATTTCAAATCTTTCAATACCAGACAGACTGTATCCGAAATTTCAGACTGAAAATATTTTACTGGACTTGTGCCCTTTATTTCAATATTTTGTCAAGGAGTCGTATCAAGTCGATAAAATAACACGTGCAACCAATGGAGATAGCAAGTTAACAGGAGTGATTAACCTGTAATGAACTGCTGTATCTATTGAAAACCTGGACCTTGCTTATAACAACCCCAAGTGTTTATGGTAGCTCTAATCTTGCACATAGCATAGCCTAGTTCTCCACATCCTTCCTTGAGTCAGTGGATCATCAGCCCAGACCATTAATAATATTAATCGGGACCATAAACAATCGTAGTACGAATACTGTAGTATCAATTAGTGATAACATTGATTAATCAAGAATCGATTCTGATGTAAAACAATTCTCAAATGAAAAAATGCTTTTTTAATTATTAATTTTTTTTTTTGGAGGGGGGAGTCAGTGCTGTACTTTTTTACGTTGCAATACGTGCTCATTTCGTTGTCTATATTATTTTGTATTGTTGAGATTTTACTGGACACAAGCTATCCCTTCGTTTGCGTCTGACAGCCGAACGTTGATGGAAATACCCGAATGGTAGAGTACATCTCCAAGAAGTCTCTAGCAGCTATTTTTCACGTAAAACGCCGCAAGAAGGTTGAAAAAAAATTCAAAATTACACAACTTTTTTGAGTGAACTTTTTTTTTTAAATAGATTTTTAATCGATTCTGGAGTTCAGAGAATCGGTTCGATGTCATCACTAGTGTTAATCCATCTAGTGTGGGAGAAAAATAATAGCAAATATGTAGGCCTACTGTACAAACCGAAAAATGGAAAGACTTATTTTTCTTTCGAGTGATGCAACATTATTCTACAAAGTTATTAATTCAACTTTCATTATAGCACTAAGTATACTTTATTTACATTTTGTCAATACACATTTCATAAATTAATTTATACCTAATTAGTAATTACATTGTGATAATCAATACTTTTGTATACCTCGACTAATCGGTTTTTGTGCGCCACACAACTCGAGCCACTTAAAAATTAATTCAGTCCATAAAATGACAGTCTACAGATATCTGTAATTACATGCTTACAGCCAAGTTTCATCAAGCAGGGTAATGGCTAAACCTTCATTAAACGTTGATAATATTATTTCATTTCACTGATAGTACATTTAATGTCATAACCGTTGAAATTTTTCATACAATCGTCTGACTGAAAGAATAAATTTTGATACGTAAACTTACATTTTCATTTGTTTTATTTCCTGGCTAAAATATTTATACTGACTACCAAACCCACTTATCCTATTTTTCAAGGAAAACAAAACAGATCTGCGAGGAGGATTTTAATCAGACATTTATTATGATTTTGCAAGTAGGCGTGAACATTGCTTACATGCTGAATCTATGTCAGGGTACTTGTAATGGAAACCATAGGCCAGTGTTCTCTTTGGGATCACTTTCTGCCCTGCAGTCATCATCTTGGCTCGCTCTTCGCTGAAAGCGAGGTTGAGAGCAAACTCGGGTATCGGGATTACGGTGGGTCGCCACAGCGCCTTGCCAAACGATTCCGTAAACTGTCTATTCGTTACCAACTGAAAGAAACAATGTCGTTCGAAAGCTTTTAGCACAATTAAAAAAACAAATTTCCACTTAGTTTCATTTCCCTAAAAAGGTCACAGTCAAAGTAAAGATAAACACTGAGACGCGTGGTCGAGTGGTAACACACTGAACCGTCATTCGGGAGACCGGGGTTTGATTCCCGCCATGGTCAGCCATTCTGACAGGGGTTTTTCATGGTTTCCCTCTGTCGTTCAGGTTGATACTGGGAAGGTTCCTTAACAACAGGCCACAACCGACTCCTTCCCGCCATCCAAAACATCTAATAAAATAACCTTTCATCTCATCATCCCATCATCTCATTCACCGACGCCAATATATCATAGCCATCAGTATGGTGCGTCGTTAAAACCCAATATAAAGAAAAAAAATTCAAAAGGTAAAGGTAGGCCTAAACCTTACAGTGGACCATCTGTGCTGCATTCTCCAGATTTACAGTAGGCCCTAACATAGGTCTAATTGATAGGCCTAATTAATATGACTAGGCCTCCTGATTTTGAAATATCTGAAGGCTCTACATTAAATATTGACTACCTGTGAGTAGGAATGGTGGATTCCTAGAGAATTTATTTAGGAAAAATTTTCATTTCTCCTAGCTGAAGAAATGGAATAATATTTCATTATACTTCATTTCAATTGATTTTTTTAATCAACATTCATGGACGGTTGAATTAATCACCAAAATAATTTAAAACAATATACGGTACCTGAAAACTAAACATCTAATACTGTAAT
This sequence comes from Brachyptera risi, assembly GCA_964007535.1. Taxonomy (NCBI): domain Eukaryota; kingdom Metazoa; phylum Arthropoda; class Insecta; order Plecoptera; family Taeniopterygidae; genus Brachyptera; species Brachyptera risi. The sequence goes on from OZ023333.1 coordinate 27,852,173, forward strand.
TGAGAATTGAATAAAACTTCCACCGCAACACAAGACTTATTCCGTCTCTATCCAGAGCTCAAAGGTGTCAATTCCCTCCAATTTAGTTCAAATTTAAATCGTGAACTAATTGAACCATATAACATGAGGTATAAAATGAACACATTCAAAGCAATGCCATACAATAATCAAATAATATTGAGCAATGAACATTTATAAAAACATCGAAAATTGTCCTTCTTCCGCCACAGAGAAATTCTCCGAGAAATGTATTTTTTCACGTCACTATCTTATATTGTCACGATAATGAAGTAGCGTTGCGACCCTGCTTATGTAAACAGCAACCTTATACTGTAGTCTCATTCCTACTTCACTGTCGGATGAAAGAGGCTATAGGTACATCAGCTTGAGTGGAAAGTACTACGTATAGACAGCTCGCATCCGCTCTAGTGTCCACAAAGTACATGGCTTGCAAAGCCAGGTAAATACACTTGTGGATCAGCTGTTTTACATTCGCGTGTCACTACGGAAACGCCGTCGTTGCGCTCTCTTGGATCAACTATGGACAGGGACAGACGTGTTTCGGGAGTGGACCTCAGTGGGGCGCAGGCCACGGTGCCACTCTGAGGGACTCGCCACGCCGTTCTTGTTGTAACGTATATTTAAATAACCTATATTGAAGAGGGAGTAGCCAGCCCAGGCATTCATGTTCCACCTTCTCTTACATTCACGTTATTTAGTTCATAACCTTTTTCGGCATTTATACTCAAAATTATCTCTCAATAAACTATCGTTTAAAGGTCTGATAACCTAGTTTTCTGTAATCGACCTTAAAATCCCTTACAACTACCCTCTCACTATACATACCCATGGCATGGGTGAAAACGTTAGTCGTGGCAATATACAGAATGGTTCTAAGAAGCTCTTATCTAAATCACAAGAAAATTAGGATGACAAGGTTGTAATGTTCAAAATTTGTCCAATTCTTTTTATAATGGCAAACTAAGGAGACTTTTAATTGTAGGCCTAAGCTTACATAATACCGGTATGTTACTAAAATAATAAATACGCACCTCTGGCGCTACACCATTGAGAACGCCTTGCACTTCCGGATTTTCAATGGCGAATAGAAGTAGATTGGTCATGTCATCAATGTGGATCCAAGGCATCCACTGTTCGCCCGATGCCATTCGCCCGCCCAAACCCAAGTAGAATGGCAAAAACAGTTGTTTTATCATGCCACCACTCCTGCCCAGCACAACACCTAGCAAAAATAACAATCAAACATGTTCACTTGAATTGAATTGATTGATATTGTCGACTAAAATAACTAACTTCAAAGTATAAGCTGGTCACCTGATCGTATAGTCGCTGTACGGACACCAAGATGTGCAGGCAACTTGGAACTCTTCTCCCATTCATGACACAGTTTAGAGAGGAAGTCAAACTCTCCTCCTCGACTATCTTCGGTATATTCTGTAGACTTATTAGGTTTATATATCCCGACGCCAGATATTGTGACAAACACCGATGGTTTAACTGGAGCTCGCACTATTGCCTGTGCTAACGATGAGGTGGTATTCACGCGACTTGACCATACGTTTTGCTTGAAACCAGGCGTCCATCGTTGCATTGGATCGAGAACATTTTGCCCGGCAAGATTAACAACTGCCGTAACATCATCAGGCAAACCAATTTTCACCAAATCATTCTGAAATACAATGTAAATAGGTAATGTGGACATTATGATAAACATGACATGCATAAGCATGCAACTTCTCTTAAAACACCTATCTCGATGTAATCTTGATCTGGCAAGTGTTTTCACTATGCTCCTTCATTATGCTTCATAATTAGGCTGTATGGAACAAGCATGATGAATGCAGAAAAATGTAGAAAAGTTTTACAAATAGGGAAGCATTTAGTTATTTTACCAAGTAGGCTAGGGTTAGCGCCCCGGTTCCCGGCCGCTCCAACACTTCTGTCAACTCAAGAATTTATTGAACAGCTGTTTAGCTCACATCACTGATGGCGTGCATTCAAAAGCAAAAGGAGATGTTGACGTAATATTTTCATCTGTCAAATTCAGTGTGGGTGCCTTCAGAAATTCAATAGGAATATTTTGTAATAATAATTTTTTTTAACTCTATAATCTAGAATTTCTAGATCGTTTCTATTCGGTCACTCCGATCGGTTTCGGCCAGGCTCGCATCAGATTCCAGCTGACCGCCATTTTACTATCAACGCTTTGGTGTTTCAACAATTATTCGTTATAGTGCTGAGTGCGTAGTTACGATGTGGCCGCTATTTTGTTAGGATTGAGTGTATTTGAACTGATTTGGCGGGGTTATATTTCGATAGCTCCTAAACTATCGAGCTTTTCTCAGCCACATAATATTTTTAATAAGGGAATAGGATCAAGGAAGCTGTTACAAAATTAAAACAGATGATTTTCAACAGCTGTCAGTAACAGTTGATCAATATTCATTCCGTGACGAAAACCGAAGCCGACCGGGAACCGGGGCGCTGACCATACATAAATAATCATTTATGAGCAAAGTTATGAAAACTTGGTGGAAGGGTAGGCCATGGCCCAACGGAAACTTATCGGCAAGGATCCATAACATCAAAGATGTAATGAAATTAGGTCTGGAAAGAGGAAGTTAGGCCTACCCATGACTTACCCATGATATCCGCTGAGGTCCAGGCATTCGTGAGACAATAGTGACACCATAACCTTTAGTACGGAGAAGTTTGGCAAAAGCAGAACCAATGAAGCCAGTACCTCCACCTGGAACACACAATTGTTTACCGTCCGGTTTGAACGTTAAAATAAATACTTCCAACTTATTTGTTAGTCCTAGAGCATTGAATTTATAGTCCAAAATCAATGCCTATGGCCATTGAGTAACAACACTAGGCTTATAAAGGCTAGGGGCCTAGGCCTACTCAATGCTAGGGCCTACGCTAGGCCTAGCAATGATTTGCTTAAGATGTAGGCCTAGACCTATAGAACCTTACAAAATCAGTGATAGAGCCATCATAGACGGTTGCATCTTGGATTTGCTAAGCACAAAGCATCCTAGGCCTAGGCCTAGGAATACAAATTTAAACGAAGTGTCTATTCCCACGACACGACCAAGGTTGTGGGAATAGCCGGCCAGCGCGGGCACTTCTATTCACACGACCCATCGTTCGGTTCTTGCCAATAGCCGACCCCGCTAGGCTGGCTATTCGCAAGAACGGCACACCAAGCGGTTCTTGGGAATAGCAAACCAGCTGCTGTTGGCTATTGGCAAGAGCGAACTCACGAAACACTCCGCGGTTGCACGTACCGTAGTTCATTTGATCGTCGTGAGAGGGTTCTGAACTCAGTAGGAGTCCGATGGGTTTGCATTTCACTAAACCGAGTGCGGATTTGGGCGGGAAACGGGAGGTCGGGACTGGACAGGTGTCTTGTGAACGTTCGCTTTGGCAAACATTGATGCAAATAAATGTGTAACATATCTTGAAAGCAGCCTTATTTCATAGGTGTCGGCTATTCACAAAACCCACACAATCGTTCTTGCGAATAGGGATTCCACGTCTTGCCGGCACGACCGGTTTGTGGGAATAGTGTATGTGCGTCTTGCCGTCACGACCGGTTCGTGGGAATAGTGTATGTGCGTCTTGCCGGCACGACCGGTTCGTGGGAATAGTGTATGTGCGTCTTGCCGACACGAACGGTTCTTGGAAATAGTAATTAGGTTGCTTGGAGGCACCACCCGCACGAACGTTCGTGGGAATAGGGTCGGCCAATTTAAAGGCCTAACCTCGAAAGTTAACTAGGCCTAGCATAGGCCTAAGCCTAGGGCCTACTTACCAATAAGAACAGTTCCCATTGAAGACTTCATTCTCTAACAATCTATTTTCATTGCCTACACTTTAGTAATGTACTTTCAAACCACACTAGCCTACACCCCCAGTCTATGCATAAGCCGCAACAAATTTGGAAGAAAAGCCGAAATTGTTTGAAATTATCCAGGCCTGACGGTAAAATTGAGAGCAGCTGTTCATCGCAAAACAATGTAAGTCACTGCCCACCACATTGGAGTTTACTCTAGTCGTTATCGACGAGCACCGCCCTTTAATTTGTGTTTTGGAATCTCTTAGCTTTAGAAGTAGAACGCAAAATGGCAGCCTCTTCGCTGGAGAGCCTCGAAACTCAGCTTGAAATGTTTATTGAAAATGTACGTCAAATCAGAATTATTGTCGGTGATTTTCAACCTCAAGGGCAAAATGTTCTGAACCAAAAGATGTAAGTTAGTAATTCGTATTACAAAAAAGTTACCGCATCCAGAATGTTTTTAAAACTTCGCATAGCCCACTTGTACTCACGGAAGATGAAGACGAGCACCTCCCGTTCGTTAGAGGAGTGAGATCAAGGAGACGGTCGATCGAAACCTTCATCTCTTGTGGATACATGAATACAAGACCTGAAATTCAATTGGTATATCTGTCAAGCGGTCCCAAGCATAGGCCTAGCTCTACCATGGCTCTACCCTCAATAAATACGCCAACTTTGTAAATATATATACGGTAAACCCATTAGGAATTCAAGCAATTGCAAAACCTGATTTTTTATTTGAACTCGAGGTGCAATTTAGCTTTCCATTACATTTCATATATCGCTCGAATCCAACAACGCATATTTTCCTAATATGTATTGTAACATTAAATTGTAGCCCCTAAAAAGAAAATTATGGAGAATCACATTCTGATTAGACACTACCCCGAAAGTAAAAAGTGTACATTATGGTGTCTGATAATTATTAATCGCAAGGTTTACTGTTGTAATGTATTGTAGTGCTATAGGGTTTATAACTTGCCGATGCATGGGTTATCTCAACCACATGTAGCCACTTGACACATGATTGGAATTTTTCTGTAGGCTGCACACTAAATTGAATCTTTTCATTTTTTCAGTCAAGGATTAATTCATGGACTGCAGGAGGTAGACAAACTCAAAGCACAAGTACAAGAAGTTCATGTACCGTTAGAAGTTTTTGAGTGAGTACCATATTATATTCATGAACGGTACCATTGAGAGTTTCTGAGTGAGCATATCTTATAAATGCTCTAACTAAATGCATTATACTTTTATAAAAAAATCTTTACATTTATAAATAGGCCCACATGTTTTCTTATAAGTTTTAGGCTTCCTGAGTAGAGTTACTGTAATTTTTTAATGGCCAAGGAAGGCCTTGTCAATAAGGATTTATCATATTTTTCAAAGTGAGTTTATTATAATTGTCTTTTACGTCTGGTTAGTTAATTTTCAGAAAACAATGTATGCCTACTTATTTTGATTTACTTACAAATTACAATCATGCTCAAGTTCACTGAATATTACAACCGGTAGTTTCATATAGTTCTGTTGTGATTAATTTCATAAGCAGTATCAAATCTGACAAGAACCAAACCTAAAATGTTGATTTCCAATTAGTCTCTGAGTGATACCCTTCTTTCAGCTATATTGATCAAGGCCGCAACCCTCAGCTGTACACTAAGGACTGTATCGAGAAGGCGCTGACAAAGAACGAACAGGTGAAAGGCAAGATTGACTCATATCGACGATTCAAGGCGCACCTGCTCGTCGAACTGAACAACTCATTTCCCAACGAGTTGACAAAGTACCGAGCTATACGGGGCGACGAACGACCTTTGACCTAACCTTTTGCAAATCACTTCATTGAACCCATTGGAATAATTAATTATTTGTCAGCTATTACTTTACATTAACTGTATTTACAAGCGTGTTTGATGCTTTTTTCCTTTTCCAAACGCATTCAATGTCTATGAGGAAAGTGACAATGGGGATGGACGAATGAAAGAAAGCAAGTTCTATATGAAATTATTATATAGGCCTATATAAAAAATCATTATATTCAAATTATTGATAATTAACATCAATTTTATTGAATAATTGGCCAACTGTTTCAATTACATACAGATTGTTAGTTATATTTGTAACAGCCATTCTAATCTCCAAAAGAAAAGTTCAACTGCTACCCCATTTTTTTTTAAATATTAGAAAAAACAGTGCTTCATTCTGCCAAGTTCAAATCGAAATACTAGAGAGTAAAGATGTGACTTTTGTACAGGTGCAGACTAAATGCTTGTTATCACAGTAGGCCCATCGGTAGGCCTTGTCCATGTTTATCATTTAGATCTGATAAGGGCTGTATGTTCTTCGCAAGTTTTTAGTTATTAACGAGAGTAAGGTGTTTGGTGGGTTAATTCTAATGTGCGATTACCAGGAATTATTTAATAGTTGTAGCCAAGGCATTCATTGTAATTCTCAAGTAAATGCTTAATTTTTTCATCTCTTTTCAGAAACATTTAAATGTTTTTTTTAGTTTGTATCAATTACAGAGAGCTGAAAAGTGTTTTAATCCAAATTACTTTTATGAATCAATTGTCAACCCACTGGATTAGAAGCTAGGCCTAGTAGTGTAGTTTCTTGTGACTACTAATTATTGGTTCTGCAATGGACTTCACTTCAGTTGAAAATCAAATGATCTACATGAGTTTTTTTTCAATTTCTCAGACAATTATATGTTTTCTTTTACTCGTGAATCATTATAATTTTTACATTTGATCTCTAATTCTTCACGTAGTTGATTTTTCTATGTTGTTATGTTTTTTCATATTTATGTCACCAAAGGTTACAGATGGGACATGGAAATTCAAACTTCCTGTCTATATAATATTGACACCTATAGTTCCAAATTTAGAAAGAGTTACAGGTAATTCATATTGTAAACTATAGGCCCATACATATTGCGGTCAAATGATTTGATATTTTTTTCCAATATTTGAATCAAACTCTCACTTATTTTTTCACTGATTTTTCATAAATCATGTGGTGTGCATATGCATGCACAATAATAATACACAATAGTACCGGTATGCATAATGTCTAAAAATGTTTCTCCAGAATACATTTCCAAGTGGCTTGATCGACCTCCTCATATGACCGCACGTGTACATACGGTTAACTGAATGCCTCAAAATCACAGTGTGAAACTCGATTAGTGATGAATGACATGAGAAATTATCATGCTGTCGACGTAACTTATATCAAATATTCAATCTATTTTAACACGAGTAATATTGAAAGAATTGTACTGAATATGGTATCTGTCATGTGTAGGCCTATTTTATATTTCATCTTTAACAATACTTGGAAACGTGCATTGTAGGCCTCAATGTTGGAATAACATTATTTAACACCTTCAAGTTGAGTTCATAATTTGTACATCTGTAAATGAATATATTTCCCATCAATTATGAATGATCTAATTGTTAAGGAAGTGAAGATTGATCTTGATTTTTTCATTTCAATTTTTTATGGGCTTAAATTTGCCAGTGTCAACTGTGGGTGTGTCGTTTTACCGCCAGTTACTTCTATAAAATGTAGCTTTGTATCAAGAAAGGATTTACTGTAATAGTATTCAAGTGTTTCAATTTAATTTAATACATATTTATTTATGAAAATCATGTGTTATTTTTTCCTAGTTTGTTTCTCCTTATCATCATTAGTAATCCATCCTTGCTGATATTCTAACAAACAATATCATTGTCGAAGCAACGTTTTTGGTCTAATCAAGCAAAGCAGCGTATGCGTTATACTTATCCGATGAGCGAGTTATTTAAATCAAGATATTTTTACGTGAATTGATCTTGCCCTACGACGTGTGAACGACACACAAGAAAAACAAGAAGTCACAATTTGGACTGAATGGAAGCCGAATTATGATTGGCTTGTTCCATAATAATTATACTATGTTTCATAATATATTATGTTTCATAATATATTATGTTTTATATGAAATTTCTCATATTTTAATTATAGCCAGGCGTATATTTATCATTTTTGTCATTTTCTGGTATGCTATTAAATTTCAGTAAGCCTACTGTATAGAATATATGTTATACCCTCAAATAGCTTCTCATAGTAAGAATCTATATATTGTTTACAGTAAATAGGTAGGCCTATTGCTACAGGCTCAATATCAGTATTGGACCATCCCCATGTATATTGCATAATCTGGATGCACAAATATCCTATAGTTTTTTATGTTATGCTATCTCTAGCTATTGGTAAACATACAATTTGGTATTGTGCCGGTACCTGGTAACTGAGCCTGCTCATGGTACTAGCCGGTCAACACTCAACAGGTTTTGTTTGGAGCCAAGACCCAGGATCAATGACCCTTTCAAGGAGATCAACATAGGTCTGAGACCATCGAACCTTTGCAGCCTCTTAATAATATTTTATGTGGGATATTTCACTTCTACTTTTTTAGTTTTCTCAGGGTGAATAACCTATATTGATTTTCAAGCTATTATTATGTATTAGTGATTAGTATTGAATGTCCTTCAGGAAAAAAAATTACAAATTTAAAAATTCAATTGATTTTTCTATTTACAATTGATTCAGTTCTGTTTACAATGATTGATTTCGATGATAATTTGAAAAAAATACTGATGCCTTATATTTTATACTTTCTGATTATCCCACTAAGTCTGTCTAGATTGTGGTAATTAATTATCTGTTTCATTGATGACAATTGTATTGGAATCCACAGCTCTCAAATGCGCATCCTCGTATCTGACTATAAAGCGTAGTTAAGATGATACTGAATTGCTATTGGTTGCTTTCTAATTTCACCATGTAAAACTTAGCTTATAGAATCACCCAAAACTTTATGATTCACTCCCTTCTAAAAATTTGTTGACTCATAAAAATATTCATAGATAGAGACATGTAAAAATAGTGATTGCTATAAAGGCGATGAAATCTAAAAGTGCTTTTTACATGTTTTTCTGATGTTTCTCCATGTTTCAATACGTTTGATATTGTTCAATCATGTTTTTGAAATAGGGACAAAGCGCAACAAACGTCTGAATTTGCTATGTTTCAATGTATTTGCGATATAGACGCTATATACGGAATAGAATGCTATGAAGACAATATTATTATTATTATTACATCATAGATGCTATTTTTCCCCAAATCATTTCAATTGAGGTGTAAACAGGTGAAGTTGGTCGGGGAATTTGGAAAAAAAGTGCAGATGCAGGTGGCAGACAAGGCATAGGTTTAAACTGAATGTGGAGACTATTTTTCTAAAAATATCAGTATGCCTATTGTACGTTATCTAATGGTTTCACTGTACTGTACTGTTGTATGCTACAGAACGTTGTTGCGCTACAGAACACGATGTTTCAAAATAAGAGATAAACCAAAGTGCTGGCTTCTTTTCAAATTCTAAATGCTACAAAAAGAAAAAAATAGAAGCCATATTTACATGAACTATTCATAGACAACTGGTACCATGTTCAAGAATGTATTTTCAAATACTTTGTTCATTGTGTAGTTCCTTTTTTTCTAATGGGTTCAATTTTTTTATATATATTTTCATCAATTTTATGAAGGTCTAGGTAAGTAATTTGAGTTCAAATGCCTAGGCCTCTACCATGTGGTTTAAATGTATAAATTAATGCCCAGCCAAATCCAAGATTTTTAATGCTATTTAATGATCATAATATGGTAGTACGGTATAGCCTGTATTTTATCATATTTTGTAATTATTTTATTTGTATGCTAATAATTATTGTCAACAAAGTTATCAACCGTGTGCAGTTTATAACAATTAGCTGATAATATAATTAAAACAAAAAGTCAAAAACATTTCGAGTTTTGGCCTATTTTTTACAAACCAATCAAGTGGACAGTGAAGCAGGGAAAAATAGGGTAATAGCCAATCAAGGTATCTAAAATTTCCCCTGCTTCGTATAAGTCACGCCCATCTACATTGGTCAATTAAATGTTTGTTCACAATGCAAGTGTTTAAATTTAAAACAGTTCACACCATGCTATTGCTGCCTGCAAAGAAGAAAGCAGATCCAGTGGATGCTGTGCTTAAAGTTGATCCACAGGTTGCATCTGCAATACAAGTTATGATATTTCAGGAGTACAACATGCAAACTAGAAGGCAAGGAGGGGTATACAGACCTAGTATATAAACAATTGAGAGGAGTCCCCTGGTTTCAGTTGCTTGTTGATCATCAAAGAATCAAGGTCACAGAAGAGAAAGGTAAAATACAAAATTAATAGATTTATTATCATGATTAAAAGCATCATTATATAACTATATTAATACCTACATGACATTACATGTCTATATTTATTTTATAGGTATAATGTTTGAATGGGTTAATACAGTAATAGAAGTATGGCTATTCAAGATATTTATTATCAATTCATAAATGAGTTATTGCTGTTATCTTAATCCCTTTGTGAATGATAGCTTTAGCACACAATAAAGGTCCAAGTCAATAACAATGTTATTTACACAGTCAACCTTAGGGCTGAGTAACATTACAATCTTAGAAGCTTGTATATAGAAAGCTCTGAGTAAGTATTTAGATTTACTGCAACTGTCACTGAAAGTAACTGTAACTCCATAAGACAGGAACTTGATTGGTTAATGTTTACTGAATGAGCTAGATTTACTTTGGCAGTACAATATAATATTAATTTTGTCTTCAACATCGAAATGTTGATATGAACATTGTTTTAAAAAAATGAAATAGTATGACAGTTTATAGCAGCATCACCTCTCGATTGTTGGATTGTTACAAGCCTTTGACCACACCTAATTAGGTGTGGTCTTGTCACCAATTAACTTTTCGGTAAATTTACTGATTAACGTACCACGCCATTTTTTTTCAATTTATTTCAATTCTTTCTTCATTTTTTTTAAAGTATATAAGCTCCGTTCCGCCTGCCGGCGGTATACGCGAGGTTTGTACACTCACCTGACCCTAACCTAACCTACTGTCCACCTTTGTTATCTTAGTCAGATCACAAAGCATCAACTTCAAGTGAGTAAAAAACATATTAAAACAAACAAAATACAAAATGTCCAAACTACACACCAGAGATATGAACAAGATCCATCAGAAAACACCAAAAACGCGAACATAGGACAAAAATTGGCCATGGTACGTTAATCAGTAAAATTACCAACTTTTCATTAAATACATTTTTATGATATCTGATTGAGAATGGCCAGATTTTATTATATTTTTGAAATCGTTTGATCATTTACGATCATATAAATGTTTTTTCAGAATGAAAATCAAGATCAGAATTCAGATAATATCACCCGTATTCTATCGTGAAATCCTAGCACCGAGTAACTTATCGTGGTTAATGTTATTAATTGATTTTTATTCTAATCAGTAGATAGCTATAATCCCAGTACTAAGTAGCTAATCGTGGTTAATGCTATACTAATTGATTTTTATTCTGTGTCCAGCAATCTTGAGTGTGTGGCAGTATCTTCAACAAAGATATATAAATAAATATAAAATCAACTTGTTTACCAAACATTAAGAGATATAGAATGTTTTCATTACTTCAGGCTTTGTCAACTTGTAGTACTATATATATTCCAACTTGATTAGTTCATGTTATTCACATTTTAGCACTCTCGAGAATGTTTCGAATGAGCTGGAGAGTCGGTTCAGGCGTTGGACTGGTATTTATTGTTGTTCTCACCGTTTGTCTCACGGTATTCCTCACAGATGGAACAGACGCACAAGAACGGTAATATATAGATTCAATATATTTATAATTTTATTTTCTGTTGGTGTTTGTGAGATTTGTAAATGCTGCTCAGTGAGTGACCTCAAGTATCTGGCTTGATGATCAATATGAAATCCAAAATCCTGGTCTAAATAAACTGAACATGGAGTAATAAACAGATATAATAATAACTTGATAGTGATTCAATTCAATTCAATTCTCTTCATTTTTTAAAACACATATGCGTCCTACTCAGAAAGTGAAATAAAATAATATCCATGTAGTACAAAAAAAGAGATATTCAATATTTTTGGCAGGACTGGTGATCTTCCATTAAACCATTTAACAAATCATTAATAAAATGTAAATATGATAATAATGCTAATGAATAATGATATGATATTATAAAATACACTGGTAATAATAAAATTAATAATGATGGTTAGCTTGTTTTATTTGGAGACAGATAAATAGTGACACTCCTTAATGGCGCTAATCACGACTAGCTACTTGACGACATAATGTACCAGAGCCACATCGAATTTCAAAATTTATAATACAAATTTTAATGACATATTATCAAGAAAACCGTTCTCGGACTTCTTTTCCGAATGTGTCTAGAAATAGAATTGTGGTTAATGCTATTGAAGTATCCCATATAAATATTTTTATCAGAATAATAAAGGTTTCGTAATTCTTTATCTTTTTTTTCTCTTTTATTGTAGATACACATTGTTTATTGTACTACGACTCCCCTCAGTAATCTCAATGCTTTATATAAAGCTTTATATTTTTACTGCAGTTATCGTTCAATGTTGTTTTGTATTTACTTTAAAATCATTTTCTGTACCGATTTTTCTTTCAATTTCATTGGGAATATTTTCTCATACATTTCCTTGGAAAATGGTAGTTCAGTTAATCTCAAAAATAGTGGCAATATTGCATGGCTTGTTTATTCAAAACATTACTTTGTTTGTAGAAGCATTAGATCTGAAAATAACCGAGTACCGTACATTAGCAGCCTAAGTGCATAGTCTACTTGAGTGATTGGCAATTTTTTTCACAATAATTTTTCAAACAAACGAAAAATGACAAATACAATTGTTTCTTTTCATTTTACGATTTTCTAGTGATTTTTAGATGGGGGAGGATATATTTGCTGAAAAAGTGTCCTCTTTTTCTAAGAAGCTCATTATGAGAAGCTATAATGTTATATAACAGTTATGGTAATAAAGTGGATATTTTTTAAAATTGAATATGATAATTTAATTATGCATGTATTCAGACAGCCTAATTAGTTAATTATAATAGTAGATCTATAATATAATAATATATAATATATAAAATAAATATATAATATAATTAATATTTGTAATGGTGATACAAATTTAATAAGTATGAGATATCTATCATTGATCAACAATATAACTACGTATAAAAATTGAATTCATTGTATGGTATTATTGGATGAGCGAAGCGAAGACTCAATTACACTATACCGAAAAAAAAGTGCCTGTTTTTTTTTTTTTTTTTGTTTTTTTGTTCGCTCCACAGGTCAGAGACAAAAATTCAAAATCAGTTGAAACTTGGCACACACATGAACCCCTATCTGACTTGATGCTGTATAGTTTTGAGGCACGATCGGTTGAACAACTTCTGAGAAAACTCATTCCAAAGTTTTCAAAAATCCCATTAGAATAAGCCAGAAGAAAACATTCGTGAAAAATATTTCATCCGAGAGGATTCAAATTCTCAGAGAATTTCAATCTGATAATGATACACATTATTCCGAACTTTCACTCAAATCGGATCAGCCGTTTCGATGTAAAAAAATATATAATGTTATTTGTGTCAATTATTCAAAGCTATTAAGGACTCTATAACAGCTTGCGCGATCTGTCACAGCCGCGCATTCACTGTTATAAATTGCCATTGACAGAGCACCATTGGTTCTATTCTAATGAAAAAAATGTCACTGGAACGTAAATTGTTCAAGGAAGATAACAATATTTTTCAAAATTGCATGGCTATCATATTGACGACGGTAAAAATAATTACAGTTTTATCGTAATGCATATTTATGTTGAGAACGGGTGGAGATAACGTAAAAATTCTAAGGCAATTTTCACGACCTGATAATTGCTGAGGCAATCCTCAGCTCGGGATTCGTTAGAAAAAATATCACAGCTCACAAATGTTGTATAAATCAAAGTGTTAATTTTCATGAATTTACGTCTCGCTTTTCGTTCATGATCGGTGCGCTGCCGTATTTTGCGGCGATCTTTCACACTACTTCAAGTTTCCGAAGGGTTGCTAGCTTGCTTTCAACTCCATCCCCCGAGGCTAGCCACGAATCATACAATGCACAGAAAAACTACCTGTTCCAATGTGGTATTTTAACAAATCTTTCCTGGTCCGATAACGACAGTAATATGCACATTCATACTTATGTCAGAGAGGAAACTGAGAACCTTTCGTATCACATCAAATGTTCAAATGTTTATTCATTATATGCTTCTGGGAATGCTTGAGTTCATTCATATCCATCAAACATTCTATTCATCATTTCATCTATTCGAGATATTCGTCAACATATGCTATAAATATGGTGACTATTATGCAATATGAGCCTATTTGTTTTGTTTTATGTGATGCACATCATACAGTATTCGTTATGTAATAGAATAATTCAATAAAATGCAATTCTAGGATGTTGGACACTGACATTTCCGAGGTCTTGATATATAATGCGACAGTATGTATAAAATGTATTTTGGAAATTTATTAACTATTTGTGGCACAATAATTATTCAGCATTTCGTACATTATTCTTTCATGATGGATTTTAAGAATATAATTGAGAAATTTATCCAAAATAGGTCTAGTACATGAACGGTGTGTGTTTGTATATCATGTTCACCGCGTGGAAACATACCAATTTCAAAGTCAATAACAATGTATCAAAACTAAAATTAAAATCGATTACGATAACAACCAAGTATTCAATCCCATTTAATCATACGGTAAATTGAGATCAACTTTGGATCAATAAATATAACTTAAAAGGTAGGTAGATAGATGTATCATGTATATCTCATTGAGCCACAGGATTGTTATTTACAAAAATGAAAATAAATGACATGTCATCAAAATACAACGATTATGAATGAATTGGGATAAATAATTTGAATGCTCACAATCATATACATCTATATAGATGAAGTGTAAGATCTGAGTGAGTGACGTATCCTGTCACAAGTCATAACAATACATACAAACAAAACACAAAATACATAAACATACATTAAAATTACCCAATTCTGTTATATGAAATGAAACCGTATTGATCAAAATTTGCAGTAATTCTTTTGTACCTAAAAAATCTTTAGATATTGGTAGGTCCATATATCAACACAAATACGGTTGGAAATATATAGTTCATTGCATTCGAAATACATGTATTCAACGACGACATTTGATGAAGTGAATAATCAGTATAATCTTCTGTTGTTATTAGGCCTACGATGTAAAGACAACCCACGGCGTATGCGTTGTAAAATGACAGATGAGCGATATATTTGTATTCATGAATATAGGACTACTGATAGAGTAATGAAGTTTTTAAAAACTTCTCTACTCTATGGTCTACTCCAAACCTTGAAGCGAAACTCGTAGAATGAAGCAAATCACACAATACAGAATAATTGCATAGAACACATTAATTGAATGTGCGGTACAGAGTCTATAAGTCTTGTATCCAAGAAATTTCGCTACAGACTGATTCAACCCTCGACCTCTTCCTCACCCTAGAAGTAAGTAGAAGTAACGGCTGAACACCCGGATGGCTGAATATCTCAGTCAACAGTTGATCACGCCCAAAATTCAACAGACTTATAACATAATGAGTTCATATAGCTAGACCATCGCAACAACCACATGGACACATGCACTTTGAATTTCCAAGGCTGGAGCAGTGCATTATCATACATTTATTATGAGCATAGTCACCAGGACGTTGTTACGTTAGCGTCGTTAAACACAATATAAACTAGGCAAATGCAGCATATGCGTTGTGAGATGAGCCAGATATTTATAGGAAGTAGTATAATCGAAAACTCTACACACCTTGACACATACAGAATATATTCCACCCAACAACTAACAAATACTACAAAGTCGTGATTCTCGCCTTCTGCTCAACGAGATGTAATAGTTTGGTTTACTATTACATCTCGTTGGTTCTGCCATTATTTTTTATGTATTTCTTTATTTTTCTTTCTTTATTATTCTTTGTATGTATTGCTTTATATATTTGATTAATTAGAACATTCATTACATTATTTTTTTCAAACCAGCAGGTCTAAATTACATACACATTTGTAATCGTGTGTATCATTTGAGTGAAAATTTGAATCTTTTTAGAGATATTTTATTTTTCGAATTCTCCCATACTGCTTAATCTTATAAAATTTTTAGAAACTTTTAGGTGGTGTTTCTCGGAAATAGTCCAACTGATTTGACCCAGAAACAATAAAGTTCCAAGTTGGATAAATTTGCGTGTACACAAAAGTTGCGTGAAGATCAGTCAACCCGTGTGACCTGTGTAGTATACTCACACAAACAAATAAACAGAAAAGAACAGACAAAGCTCCGTAAGAGAGGGATGGAAATCTTCGCTTCGCTCATCTGGTGATGAAAAAAATATGTATTAAATTCATTTTCTTCGGTACGGCTGGTTTGAATTACATGAACATTTGTTATAATGTGTATCATTTATGTGTTTATATACCGCAGGAAATGTTGTTTTTTTCAATCTTTCTTTCAAATTTTGCTCAGCCTAATCTCAAAAGTTTGAGAATGGCGTTTCTCAGAAATGGTCCAACTGATTTGACCCGAAAACCATACATAACTAAGTTGAATAAGTTCTGTTGCGTATACAGAAAAAGTTTCATGTCGCTTAGTCGAACCTTGCGACTTGTGCAGTGCAGTCGGCCAAAATCTTTCTACTTCCGATGTTAAATAAATATGCGTATCCCAAAAAATGTTTATGTAGATCAGTCAAACCTTGTGGCCTTAGCAGTAAATATAAAATAAGGTGAGACGGGTGACCCACATGGATAAATACTGAACCGTCATTCGGGAGACGGGGTTCAATTCTCGCCATTTATTTCATATTTTATGAATATATTCGCACCTCGGAATGTTTCAATACTTTTGCAATAATTTACATATCTTACATAATTAAAACTGAAATTAATCGAAACGCAATGTAAGCAGTGAACACTAATTCAAAAGTCAATTTCTAATAATTCTCAAAATGGGCTCAAATTGAGAACAAAAAAAGAATTTGAATGAAGAAGTGTCGTTATTATCAACGCACATATAATGAACTACTTTACGTATATAATTTTTTCTGGTTTGCATGGTGCTGTCTTTTCAGGTGGAAAAGTACAAGTTGATTTGATTGGAGTGAACTTTTAAGAACTACTACTAATCAACTTGGCTAAATGCGGACGAAATTTCAAAAATAAAATTGGAATTTCATCAATTCCCCATGCTTTATAATTATTCAATGTGGAAAATTGATTTCAAAGTTTAATTAAGATAACAACATATCGTTTCGATATTTATTCAAATTGTATAGATAGGTAGTATAAACCCTTTTTTCTTTTGTATATGATACGGTTGACGGCTAGACAAGTTGTGACGGGATGTTATCCTTTGAATTGTGATTGACAGCTATTGTCATGGATCTTCACGCATTTACTGCTTTTTTGTACCCACGAAAGAAGAATGTTCCGAGCGACCGTCTCCCCATCCCATACCACCAACGCACGGGTGGTTCGCGCTTCATTCTTTCGTAGATACAAGTATGGGGAGGTAGAAAATTGCAAGATGCATTGCGGGTTGCGTTTGCCGCAACCCTCAATGCATCTTGGTGTTTAGCACCATCTATAGGCGAAAAATAGAAAATGTCAACTCGACACTGCTACCTTCTGGGCGGCAGTCGGAGGAACTACGAGACCTATTATAGAATCCTTAAGATACCTATTAAATCAAAGCTACAAGTGTCACCACTTGATTGTAAACGATTAAAACAAAGCCTTCTTTATTATTATATAAATTATTAATGGAAAATGAGATGGCAGTGATGTAATGGTTTGGATCTCAAGGTGTATATATATATATAATAACCAATCCAAAGATAAGTTTATATGTTCCAGCTCATCCATCAACGCGGAAACACATAACGCGTTTGCCTAGTCATAGAGAATAGTGATATTACTTAAAAAATGTATTTGTTGTTTTTTTTATCATAGAGTGATATCACTTGAAAAATTTATTTTTTCGAAACAGCAATCAAGCAATGGTTTTCAACACTACTGTCAAATGTATCGAAAAGTGTTCATATCAGTGTTAAACTTTTAAATTCTCACAATCAAAAATCTTTTTTACACTTCTCTTGGTATTCAAACACATACTCATCATTCTTTGCATCATTTATCTATAAGGCCCGGTTTTTGATAATTAATTGAAAGTTCGTCAACTTTTAACTTGTTTCAAGTTTTCAACGGTTACCTGTATTATTTTATTGATGAATCGGGTGATTAGCCTGAAGGAGTCTTCAATTAACTATTGCAATCCAGGAGGACCTAAGTGAACTCGTAACCTCAGACTAGTTCTCTCTTTCCCCACCAGGCCAGTATGGACGTACCAATGCCAAAACGGTCGATGCGAGAAACTCTTATTGAAAGGCACAGATGAAGCAAAATCTATTGCAGTTTGTAAGATCTTGTGTGATCCTTACTCAATGATTTGGCCACGGCCCAGCGGAAAGTTCATCTTTGGTGAAGTCTTAGTACCTGTCGACCCTGAACTAGTGTCCATTAACTCTGTCGGTTTCTCAGGTCCTGCTAAGGATCTAGTTGAAAAGGTGAGATATCATTCATCATTCGTTCATTACTTTGGTAATCGATCTGAATCAGCCAGTAGTCGATTAGAATCCATTATTAACGATTATTATTCCTTTGATGTATTTCGATGTTTTTAAACTTCATTAAAAATTACATGCCTGCTCCCAAGACAAGTATGATGATAATTATAATAATAATACTGTAGTTTTTAATTGGGTAAAACAGTTGGGTGAAATATATACATTATTCATAATATACCCATCCATAATAATTATAGAAAAACAGTTAAAAAATACTAATTCATAGATTTATAGAAGTTGATTCTTGTATTCAAAAAAACTCTGAATGGAGTACGTAGAAACATTGAATGAATAAGTCGTTTTTGGAACATAATTTGAAATTATTCTCTCCTTTGACTGGCTCAAGGCTTTTAAATGGTTGGCATACGGTGTCAATGTATCTCAGCTACATGTGTAAGCGCCTATCATATTTTTAATTGTACTTAACTATTCAGACATATATTGTGAGTGATATTTATATTCAATCATAATTTTATCGATACTTATGCCAATTATTTCTTCGAATAACCAAATAACCTACTGATCTGTTATCAACCATTTTTTCATGGTTGGAAAATAAATTATTACAGTAGACCTAATCGTTTGATCGATTCTCACAAAAAATTGTTCAATCAATTTCACTTCTTCACCGTGAATGGAAACACTGTTGTTCAGAGCGGTCAATTATCAATCTTTTAGAAGATATGGTATTACTAGAAGTATTTTATTTAAATATAATTAAACTCATCTTTAATCTGTGTCTCTTTTCCAAGTTGATCATTGTTTCAATCATTTTAATTCCCTTAATCCCATAAAATTATTCTTATCTATCAGAATTAATTTACTCGATTTTTTCTGTAAAAAGTGCCCTTGAAAAATCAGTCAACAGTACTCAACATTTCTAACAACAAATATAGCATTTAGATCCAAATATGGCATTTGATATAATCAATCATAATGCCATGATAGTGAAAGTTAAAAAACTTCCATTCCATACATCATAGTATCTTAGTACATAGTAGGCCTAATAACACTAGATAGTAAATATGGGACATTCATAGCCACGTAGTTCGATGTGAACATATGATCAAAGGGTTCATCTTCAAATTCAATTAAAGAGCACCCTGCATTTTCAAAAAGATATTAAAAATGTTACTTATCAATTATTTATTATTTATAATTATTAATATATAGTAATAATAATAATAATTTTATAGGGTGGTAAGATCACCCTTGTGGTGCCCCGTCCAAACGATCCCATCTTTCATCCTTAGCCTTAATTGGGGAACAATGATTTATTATCAAGTTTCGATGTTATAAAAGAAAAAAAAAAGTTATCAATAGCATCCTATTTATGCATGTCATTTATGCAAAGTTGGAATAATGATGATTTTGATCAATGGCATTTCAATCTATGTTTGAGAGTAGTTGTGAGCACGAATGGTTCTCTAGTGGGATAAAATATTTATCTCATATGAGATGAAGATCAATTAGAAATATATATTTTCAAAAATTGTAATTGATATAATTGTAAACTTGATCAATGTTTTTATAGTTTTACAAGTTTTCCAATATTTCAATTCAATCATAATTTTGCATAATTTGGTAAACCTGTTCAATCATTGGTCTCAAATATCACATTGATATAACAATTATATTTTGATGAGCTAAATGGAGACCCAATTTTTACTAAATTTCTTTTTTTCATTCGCGGTCCACAGGTTGAACGAAACTAGAGATAAACTTGGCATACACATGTGTCATCATACCTCGATAAGCCGAGATAAGAACAGCCACTGTGAATCTACTTCGGTCTGATCACACGCTGAATATTGCTCTTTTATAGTGTCTATTTTTATTATGTATTATCATGCCATTCGTGTCCACATATAAATAAAGTATGTTTCATTATTTTATTATTATTATTTTAATGTATAGTTTTGAGGCAAATCAGTTGAACCACTTCGAAGAAAAACCGTTTCAAAATTTTTAGTACACCTCATGAGAATAACCCAGACAAGAAAATGTGGAAAAAATAATTTCTCCAGATAAATTCTTATTTTCACGGAATTTGAACAGAGAAATGATACACATTATTCAAAAATTGTACATCAGATATCAGCCATTTTGTAGAAAATAATTATGATGTACTTTTTTAATATCAATTGGAAAGTTATTACCGGTAGATCAAAAGGTTAAACCAATTAAATCATTGAACGATTTTAAAAATGAGCAACAAGTACAGGAAAGCAACAGGAAATTTCCTGTCCTACTTGTTGCTTATGGTTTCAAAATCAATTTATGTCTGCAGCTTTCTTTTACATTTCACATAAATGGTCCTAAACTGCTCATCATACACTGCATTTTCCTAGTATTATTTGATGAAGGTCAACTTTTAATACTTACCGGTAATTGTGATGTAATGTCAGGCTGGCGAGCGCTTCAAGGGTCAGTTATCTGCATTGGCCAATCTAGCAGACCGACCAAAGGAGAAGAAAGGAGGTTCATTGGACATCAACATTACGATCAAAGATCCGTCTGTCGTTAGTCTAGCGTTGGATACCAATGAGGAGTACACCATTAACGTAGCAGAGACATCTGTTGGCAAGGTAAGACAACAAGTAAACTAGCAGGCTGTGAAAAAATAATTCAATGAATTTTATTATCATTGGTCTAAGAATCCAAGATTTCTGAATGTGCTACTGCACCATCTCAAATCTCAAGTTATTTTTTAAATGGACTTGAAATTTTGTTTATATTTTCTTAAAAATAGGCATAACATTGAAACATAAAACTTTCTGTAGAAAAAAAAAATAAAATCTCTGTTCATATTATTACTTTTTTATATCAGACTACTGTTTATTACTCTCTCATTATTTCCTACAATCATTTTTTTATCAATCATTCATGTGTGATTTATTATTATTATGTGTTTTTTCTACTTCATTAATTTTGTATTTGATTATTATTATGTGTCAAAAGGCATTCATGTATACCATGACATAGTCTAATAAAGATTTATATATATATATAAATTGAGTTGATCGAGCACAGTACATGAAAAACTCAAGTTTGTTCATTCTTTAACTGCAAATAAAAGAGAGGGAGACGAAAGAGAAGCTCATGTGTACAAAACTAAGTGCATTTTCACTACTTTTAGAGTAAAAGAATAAAAGACCTGCTGTCCCAATCGCCAATTGACTTGGCTAAAATTGGTCGCTTGAACTTTACACTGATTTCATTGCTAATTACTGTATTTGGGTTGAGGAGGATAGAGAGAGATTCTAAAAATGCCAACCCAATTGGTTGATTAGCAGTAAACAACCAATCAGAATGCAGTTCATCATGACATCATGGTGTGTCGTCTGCTATTAACTTTGATCCCGGTCTTCGATGTAGCATAGAAAATTTATGAAGCTTCGATTATATTTTCACTCGTTCCTGATTGACTGCTTCATTCATACCTCGCAAAATTGACATTCATCAGGTTGTCGTCAATTACCGTTGGATCGTGACACTTGTGAATGTATACACGTCGACAATCAAATTTGATTGGCCACGTCAGTTGGTGATTGTGACGACTGGAATCGTCCGTGTGTACCGTGCTCGCGACCAAAGTTCTGATCATCTTTTTTGCAGTTTTTCTTCTATTCGTGAACACATGTAACATAGTATTTGAAAATGACAAAATGTTAACACATAATACAAGAGTATACATACAAATGTAAATATAATTTATCTACGAACATGATTTGACCATTGATAAACGTTTAGCTAAAGACCTGAAACAAAAAAAATCAATTAGTAAAATATTGTGCTCACTCAAGTCCAATCAATCACTTCAATTTGTATCATGTATCAATGTAACATCTCTACTACTAATATATTGGTATATATATACATACTATATTGTAATAGTGACACGACCGTCTCGAAGTCTTAATAAGCAAGAGGTGCCGCTTCTAAATGTTCTTACTAATTGATCCTTGGCATTATTTAAGAAACAATAATGTATGTGAAGATTTCGATGTTAATAAAAAAAATACTACGTACTATACTGTCTTACTTACAGGTCGGTGTCACAATCACAGCCGACACATTCTTCGGAGCTCGTCACGGCCTCGAGACTCTGAGTCAACTCGCAATCAGTGACATTGTGTCGTTTGACGTCTTACTACTGCGTGATGTCAGCATCACCGATGGTCCCGTGTTTACTTACCGCGGTATTAATCTCGACACCGCGCGCAATTACTTCTCGGTCGATTCAATCAAGCGAACATTGGAAGGCATGGCTCTTAATAAGCTGAACACGTTCCACTGGCATTTGACCGACTCGCACAGTTGGCCGTTTGTCTCGGATTCGTATCCGCAGCTGAGCCGATATGGGGCTTATACACAGAAGAAGGTAACTACGTAAATGTATTCATATAGTTAATATGAATATTTGGCAGTTGATTTTCAGAAGTTAATAATCAGGAAACACAGGAAGATTTTGTGAATAACTTTCAGAAGTCATTAATTTCTTCAATATTATTTTCATATTATTTTTATCGTTCTCATAAAAAGATATCAACAGACTGGCTGGAACTGCAGTTAATTTACTACAGACAATTTTCAAAATTTTTTGGTAAATTTTTTATATAGACCAAGTATAACAAAATTGCACGTTTAGAAGGAATAATAAAAAAAATGATCAACAAAATGATCAAGATAAATCCACAAAGATCTTTTATTTGGATAATTTAAACTTTGTTTGTAGAGTACTTGTTTCACTTTCAACTCCTGAGTAGATTAATGAATATCTTGAACAGGTCTAACAATTGAAGATAATAACATGATCCAGAAAATGAATGTACTAAATAGAGAAGTTTGAACCACCATGAAATTGCGCTGTTGCTTCAGGTGTACACTCCAGCTAACATCCGAGACATAGTCGAGTACGGCCGCGTGCGAGGAGTACGAGTTGTGCCCGAGATCGATGCTCCTGCTCACGTCGGCGAAGGTTTCCAGTTTGCCGAGCCTGACACGCTCGTCTGCTACAAAGCTCAGCCGTGGACCTCGTACTGCGTGGAGCCACCTTGCGGTCAGTTCAATCCCGGCAGCGAACAAGTCTACGACATTCTAGGCGGGGTTTACGGTGATTTGATGAGACTCTTCGATTCGGACATCTTCCATATGGGTGGTGATGAGGTAAGACAGCCGCAAAGTATTAAGAAAACAAGCCGGTCACGACAGTAATAGGTTCAGGCCTTCAGAACGATATTGTTGAAAAATTCTCATAACCATTAATAGATCCAAGTATCTGGATCGCTCAGCTGTAAGGCATCTGGATACTATGCTAGAGGGCAGGGTTCGATTCCCAGCCCGGTCTTCTTTTAAAAAAGAACAACATAAAACTGCTTTTGGCTAAAGGTTATGGGCGAGGATGATTTTTTTATCCACCGATATCGTGTAGCGATGGATGTTGGAATTATTCTTCATTTCGAATTGTATAGGCCCAATAAAATGCGGCTGTACCTATAGTTCTATTACTGCCTTGACCTGCTCGTACAAAAAATGAGGTACCATATGTTGAATTATATACAATATAAATATAATACATATATACAATACCGTAAATATTAATATATATTATTTATATATTTATATTTATATAAATAAATATAACACAACATATACAATACAATACAATTATTTGAAAAAATATAATACGTCTTCATTCGCGTGGGAAAAAATGTCCGTCTTGCTGACTCAATTAGTCTTGCAAACTGAAGTCAAATTGGGTCCCACTTCGAGTCCCACATAAGCCGTAAACAACATTCCATATATCATATGCTCATTTTTATACTCGAAATAACCTGGCTGTTGATGTGGTCGTTGAGTAAAGGATAATCACACAATATTATGTTTACTTTACAAAACCAGCAGCTTACTTTCAAGATTTTTCATTTATGAGTTGTGACTCGAGTAATTGAAAGACAGTAAATGTGAGAACAGTCGACCTGCAGACCTTGATATGCACAAAAAAGTTTGTGTACTTGAAAAATCCAAGTAAATTACTAAATTTTCATAATTAATCTTAATGTGGATTAATTTATAGGTCTAATAGGTAATTCAGATCTGCTTGATGTTGCAAATCCACAGACTCTTTGACTATGTCTCTAATGTGTACTTCTGTAATTCTAAGAATAAAAAGAAAAGACATTTGCTATCTTATATCCCTTATACTACTTTGTGTCACACAAATACGTTCTCATTCTCGTGTCTGCCAGGTGAATCTCAACTGCTGGAATAGCTCTGCTGTCGTGACCGACTATATGGCTGCTAATGGAATGGACGTCACTAAAGACGGTTTCAATCAACTGTGGGACAGATTCCAAACTCGAGCTTACAACAAACTCGTTGACGCTAATGGCGGTAAGCAAAACGACAGAAGTGTTCCGAGTTGTTCAACAGAAATGTAGAAAAATCAGGCGGGTATTACTGGTTATTCCGAGAAAAGCTGACGAACTAGAGTCGGACTCATCCGCCGGCATCAATTAGTAATGTAGTAGTTCTAGTAGGTCCTCCATTTCACAGAATAAATAATGTGTTCTTGAATTCTAGGCCTGTTGGAATTTACAAAATTTTCATGCAATCGGTCCAGAAAAAATATAGGGAAAATGAGAAAACATTGGGGTTGTGATCAAAACTTATTAAATTTTGCTTTTGCATTGCAAAAGCAGCGGAAATAGTTTGTTTCTTAATGAAAACAAATGGGGTAGCATTGTACATCCGGCGAATTATCAACTCAAATCGAACATTATGCAGTCAAATCACTGAAACTAGCACTAGAGTTACAGTGTACAGGTTAGTATTTGTACACGGTAGATGCCATAGTAAAACGATTTCACAAACCAGCAAGAAATTCGCGGTATAAAGAGATTTCACTGTCATGGAAACAGCATAAACTGGTGCAACATTCGAAAACCCTGTTGGGAATAATTCGCAAAACAATACATATAGAGGTGATTAAAACACAAGTAGACATACTTATTTAGTTGTTTTGACCAACAGGTAAGAAGATGCCGGCTATACTGTGGACAAGTGGTCTCACCGAGCTTGGTAGCGTTGAGAAATACCTCGACAAAGACACATACATTATCGAGATTTGGACGAAAGGAGACGATCCTCTTATAGCCGAATTGGTTAATACAGGCTTCCGAGTGATATTCTCCAACTACGACGCTTTGTACTTCGACTGTGGGTAAGTTTAAAATTTTCAACTAGTAAACTTGTACAATCTACCACTAATATGAAACCGTATGTAATATGCTTTGTGGCAATATGCAGTACAGTATGTGATTGAGCTTTTGAATTCCATACAAATTTCTCGCTCATCGTACAACGCATATGCTACATTTTCCTAGTTACAGCACAATTCATCAATTCAAGCTTGCTACTTCAGTTGTTCATATAATGTGAAAGTCAACCTCGTAAATCTTTGTTCTAGTTTCGGAGGCTGGGTTGTGGGTGGCAACAACTGGTGCTCCCCGTACATTGGCTGGGACAAGGTTTACGAGAACAGTCCTTACAAGCTTTTGGCCGGTCTCAACGTGTCAGCGGAAGCAGCCAAGAAACTAACATTGGGCGCCGAGGCCTCGTTGTGGTCGGAACAAGCCGATGAGTCTTCGTTGGATAGTAAATTGTGGCCTCGCGCGGCGGCCTTAGCAGAACGACTCTGGGCCAATCCTCAAGAAGGTGAGAAATATATACAAAAGAATTTATACAGCAGCCTCGAGATATTCTGACAATATGGAATATCCAATTATGAATTTTTTCTATAAAGTCAATCATTCAACCCAGTGTGTTACAACGTTATGCACCTGACTTCACTTATACTTATAATTTCGCTACCGTCTTCATTCTTAGTTATCGCTAAATGATCCAACATACAACTGATCATTCAATATGAACGAAAGTTGAATGTCT
The DNA here is from genome assembly GCA_964007535.1 of Brachyptera risi. Lineage (NCBI taxonomy): Eukaryota > Metazoa > Arthropoda > Insecta > Plecoptera > Taeniopterygidae > Brachyptera > Brachyptera risi. The sequence continues at coordinate 27,878,737 of OZ023333.1, forward strand.
TTGTCAACTTTTTAAATTGATGAAGGCCTAGACGTGTGACACGTCTTTTTTGAAGAAAATGAATGAAAGTTAAATAACATCAAACTCCCAACTTTGAAGGTCTACTAACAATGTTCTATGTACATATTTACTACAGTACAGTGAAACCTCTATGGATCGTGGATCCATTGTTTTCCTGCTTGTATCATTCATTTTTCCTAACCCCACTCACATATAATCAATGTTTAATTTTCCTGGATGGATGGTTTTCCCGCATGGATGGTTTTTTTTCCTGGTCCCTTGAAAATTGATGGATCGAGGTTTCATTGTATTTAGTAATGATAATATCGATTAATCGAGAATCAATTCAGAATCGATTCTGATGTAAAACGATTCTCAAATCGAAAAATCAATTTTAAAAAATAAATAAAAAATTTGGTGTACTTCTTCACGTCGCAATACGAGCTCATTTCACTGTCCATATTATTTTTTATTGTTGAGATTTTAGTATCTGGACACAAGCTATCCTTTCGGTTACGTCTGACAGCAGAACGTTGACAGAAATACCCGAATGGTACAGTACAGTTCAAAGAAGTCTCTAGCAGCTATTTTTCACGTAAAACGCCGCAGGAAGATTGAAAAAAAGTTTGAAATTACACAACTTTTTTTTATGGTGAACTTTTTTCTTTTTTTTTTCAAAATCGATTTTTCAATCGATTCTGGAGCTTAGAGTATCGATGTCATGAGTAAATAACCTACGTGTAGATTTTGTCGAAAGAACAAGGGCCGACTCTCAACTTTATTTTCAAGTATATTCAAGAATATTTTTAGAACTTCCATTGTACCGGTATGTAAAAACCTTCAAGGGGGAAATATTATTTCTTCGTATTCTTTTACACTAGAAGTATTACAATGTATGGTATCGGCATTTGAATTCACAAATTTGTCAAACCTCACGTGGCTGTCTTTTGTTATTTACTGAATACTTTCAAGCACTCACCAATGTGGACAGACAACCTTACAAGTAGAAAGTCTTATTATTAAATAAGGCCAAATAATGTATACTTGACAGGGTGCACATGTTTTTAACGGTAATTTAGCCTTTAGCTTTCACTCACCTCTATTCCAATACTGAAATATTTAGATTTTAACATGAGACTATATTTTCTTCTGTTAAAGACTGGCGAGCAGCCGAATCGCGTATGCTAAATCAACGTGAACGTCTTCAGAAACAAGGCTTCCACCCCAACAGACTGCAGCCTGAATGGTGCCACCAGAACGAGGGCTATTGTCCTCTCACAGCATAAACTATCTGATTTAATTTTTGAGACATATCATTCGTGTTAATAAAACTGTAACGAATATGACACATTTTCTGAATAAGTATGTACCAGTATTGGGTAATATAGGGCTTCGAGAAAACATGGAGGCCAACTTTACTTTTGATAAGGCCTACCAGTAGTGTTATCGCTCTGTGACTTTCGTCTACAATCTCAAGTAATTTGATACTGAGAGAATTTAATATCAAGAGAAAATACAAAATGGTCAAAAATAGCCAGCAATGCAAAGTAAACATTCATTTTCAGTCAGTAAGACATTCCCAACTATTTTTTTGGCAGTAAATTTTAACAATTTTAACATATTGTTGTAGTATTGTTAATAAATATTTAATTTTTCATTCCACACAAAGTCATAAATTCAAGTAGGCACCAACACATATAATACACGACTATTTATCTCACAATGGATCACATAATTACATTTTAAATAGTGGGATACTTGAAGTTTTAAATATGTACAATGTATTGACAGCAATGTTATTCATGCATGCAAGTAGGCTACAAACGCATGATTACATTTATTACCGGTAACAACAGAACGCACATAAATGTACACACACACGCATACACCATGGAGGTGTGAATAAACAACGATATGTATATGCCTACATACCCAACAAGTACGTTGCTAGGCAAATGTGAACACTTTTCAATACTAATCCAATGATTGGGACAAGATGTTGGAAGTCATCGTAACCAGTACCTCGTCTTTCCGGACATGTGCAACTACGTACTACATTTTACGATGTTGTTGATGCTTTAGTTTCCTGGTTGCCTAAGAAGAACTGTTCATTTTACATTTTGAACAATTATGAATTTGTGATATGTGATATCACTCAGCATCAAGTCCTTAGAACTTTAGTCTCGTTGGATAATTAATTAAATACCGGTAACTAAAAATGTAGTGGATACGCTTGATAGAAGAGTAAGACAAAAATTTGAAAAATAGCTGCAAGAGGCCTAGACACTCAGAGACTAGTTTCAACTTTCGGTCCCAATTATAGATGAATTCATGAATATAGATACAAAAACTATTTCACATTACACACAAAGTAGCCTAGCCTAATGTAGTTAGACCTGGGAAGATTTTATAGTAACTTCTAAAATGTATGCCTACAATCAGTTTGGTAACTGAACCTACATCATTACAGCAAGGGCTTGGTTGTATATTTATGAGTAAGACTATTTGCCAAAATAGGCCTACCTGTCATCGAGTTTGTCAATAGTCGATAGCCTACCGGTATTACAAACTCAATGCATCAGTTAAGTTTAGCATGGTTAAAAAATCAATGGTTTGGCAGACCTGATAAAACTGTCTCTTCAATGGTCAATCTGTTGTAATATTGACCTTGCTGATAGACGGTACCATTGAGTATATGTACTCAATGACGTTACTGGTGCCCCTTTCATAGTAGGCCTAATACAAAATTATCATTGGTTACAATCTTTATTGTACGGTAAAAATGAAAGTTGAAAGTTGAACATAACTGACAACTAGCAGCAAGATCAATCTCCCAGCAGATAGACTGATTAGGCCTTAAATTTGCAGCAACGGTCAAATGTGTTGATCCGCCCACATGGATGGCGGCAAGCTACATTGTTCACAATTCAAAATACTGGGCTGAAGCAGTGCTTGCATTAGTTGCATGCTGGCCTGATGTATCACATTTATAAACATAGGTACCAGTGCATCATTTTCTCTACTGAAATGCATATATGCCTACATCAGTCTGATGAAACTAGTTCCACTTGAATCTTATAAAACATTTAGGCCTAATGGCAACTGTCTAGGCCAGCATACAACCAATCTATTAGTTTCATGTCATAACCTAGGCCTAGGCCTACTGTTAATTGGAAGGCACTGGTAAAAAAATGACATCTAAAGATTATATTATTAGGAGACTAGGCCTATGCTACAGTGTGAGTGACATCGATCCCATGAGCTTCTTTTTTCGGGGATTCCAGTAATATAATGATAGGCCAGTATAAATTTTGTCAGAAGCAAACACTATGTTGGTTGGGCGTACATCACATGTTGCAAACAAGTTGTGATAAAGAGGATAAATTGTTGAAGCATTTTCACAACATTTCTAGCCTAGCGTTCCATTACCGTTATGGGCTCATAGACGAAAGCCTATAAAGTCTCGAATAGGCCAAGGGTAGTTGACAGATACAAGTCCTTGTAGGCAATAGTTCATATGCACGTGTAGGCCTAGTTTCTCATCCATTTTCACAACGTAACATGTCACTTGTGCTCCAGAACAAGCAATTACCAACACCACTGTAACAAATCAGGAAAACTGCTGCGATGAAGACGAGACTGCATATTGTGCAAGGCTTACGCTCGAGGAAGAATCCAATCAAATACAATACCATGAACATGACATGGGTATTGAGTAGAGCAGGATTAACAGGTTTTGGTATGAGTAGAACCGGAATAAGCCATTGAAGACAATACATTATCTGTTCTTTAGATGACAAGGAGGTAAAAATCAATTATAACCTCAAAAAGTGTCATTGTCTTGCCTAGGCCTACTTCGGCCGATGTTACCTCGTGATACGATTGTATCACTCTTGATTATAAGTATAACTGCCTTCCCGGGTTTTTTTTTGTGCTCTGTTTACAATTGTACACTGCGAGGTGCAGGAGAAAATGTATATTACTAAAAACGTCGAATTAAAAAGCAATATGGATGTCTAAGCAGCTGATGGATGATAAAAAAGACAACCCTATTCCCACGTATTTCGGCGGGCTGTGCTGCTACAGCAAAAAAGACTAGGCCTACTATTCCCACGAAACATTCGTGTTGGAAAGATCAACAAAAACTATTTCCACGAATCGTCCATGCTGACAAGACAAGTACACTCTATTCCCACGAATCATCATTCGGGTCGTGGCAATAGCCGACCCGCGTAGCCACTTCTACTCCCACAATTGAGCTTACGTAACCACATTCGCCGGATGCAAGTAGTTCGTTTGATCGCACGTGAATAGCGCAGTGCCGCTAAATAAACGAACATTATTATTATATGTAGGACTCTGGTAGTGGGTTGTCAGTCGTCACTTCTTAACATGAAGTCAAAACGAGATAAACAACCCAACCTGTTTTTAACCCCAAACCCCTGTTATAAGCTCTATTATATTATGTTAATAAGCTAATATAACTCTGTTAATAAGACCCAAACTTCTTTACCGTTGACTACCATGATGTCATGATGAAGCGGTCTGAAAGTGGTGTCAAGACTCCTCTGCGCTGTTGCTGTCAAGGGAGGCAAACCTTACTTACCTAACCAATTATTAATAGCCAAGCTGTGGCGATTTATGTGGTTATTTCCACTACAATATTATTTCATGACATAAACGATCTCGCATCAATTGCTTTCTATATTCAAATGAGATTGATACTGGCAATTCAACACAATTATAAATAATAAAGTATTTCAAATAAAGTAATATATAACTAATGGGGGGTCGTCTTTCTCGTTTTCACTAGGTATACAAATATTGCACTCCCGAGTCCATGCAGTGCCCTCTCTGGGCAATCAAATGAACTATGTGCTGAAGGGAAGTGCATTTCTATTTCATGAGCTTGTTGTTTTTGGCCCCCTTCTAAACACATCTCAGCTTGGAGAGATATGTCTCACGTTATAGTTCGGTAATCTAGGTATCTTTCCACATTATTTGATACCAATATCATGCACGTACCACTTCACGAAAAGATGGCCCATTATTGGTAGGAGTTATCACGTTTCAAAGGGAACTTGCCGCCGTGCATTTAAGCGCAACTGTGAGTGTTATAATAACTAGGAAACGCGTTATGTATTGCTGCGTTGATGGATAAGCTAGAATGTATCAACATATTTTTGGGTTGGTCAAAAATATCCACCTCGAAATCCAAACAATTACGTCACTGCCCTCCTATTCACCAATTGATTTCTATAGTAATAGAGAAGGCCTTGTTTTAATCATTACCAATTAATTGGTGACACCTGATGCTTGGATCCAATTGTTTTTTAAATTTATTTTGGGTTTTCAACGACGCACTGTAATGATTACTAAGATCTATTGGCGTTGGATGAATGATTAATGAAATGATGGGATGATGAGATGAAGGTTTTTATGGGTAGTGGGAAGGATAGTGGGAAGGAAGCGGTCGTGGCCTATATTGTGGGAACCATCTCGGCATTAGCCTAGACTAACCGGGTCCGATATGTCCCTTCACCTCCCGGGTCACATGAAGGATTTAGTTGGTATCTTGACAGCTTCGAGTGATTTAAAAAAATACATTGTATTTTTTTTTACGGCTGATCCGATTTGAGTGAAAGTTCAGAATATATTGAAATATATTGAAATTCCCTGAAAATTTCAATTCTCTCGAAGGGAATATTTTTTACAAATTTTTTCCTCTGGGTTATTGTCATGGGATTTTTGAAAACTTTGAAATGAGTTTTCTCAGAAGTGGTTCAACCAATTGCGCCTCAAAACTATACAGTATCGAATTAGTTGAGGACACGTCTTGTGTACGCCAAGTTTCAACTGATTCTGAATTTTCGTTCGACCTGTGGAGCGTGAAAAAAAAAAAAAAAAACGCACGTTTTTTGAGTTTGGTGAAATTTAGTCTTTGCTACGCTCATCCAATAATTAATAATAATATCGTTATGGGATGATACAGGGAGGCTACATAAATAATGCACATCAATTAATAATACCGTAATTCAATTTATTAACCTAATCAATTATAATATATATATATATGGTAATACAAGGAAATAATGACACTGATAATCAGATGATAATCATTGCAATTCATCTTCTGTAACCACCAGGGGGTGGAGGGTTTTGACTCTGACTTAAGAATGCTAATGCCCCCTTTGGACACTTGTTGGCATAATGTCCCTTATTACCACACTTGAAGCACGTCACTTCTTCAAGCGGTTTCTGAGGTGTCTTTGGATGGTGTGGTACGTTGGAGCCTCGGTCGCCACCGCTATCATCATTCTGCGGTCGTGATGCGAACATGGGTGCGTTTATGGGATTCTGAAAGTAGCCATTACGTTATTGCAGGAGTGTTACCATTTATCGAAGCATGAAATTGAAAGACATAAACTATGAATAAGTGATATAAATGGGAATTCACTGTCATGTTACAATATTAATTTCAGTTTGTAATTAACTCATGTTTAAGAAAATACTGCTCACCTCTGCCATAGCTTTAGCTTCTGGAGTTGCCTTGTTACAGTAAATAGCCTTGTGGCCATTCTCACCGCAGAAATGGCACGTTATGATCACCTTTTTCGGTTGGTCTTTTTGTAAGAGTTCCGTGGCTGGAAGCTCAAATCTTGGACTGAAATAAAACAATAGTAACGCTTGTACGTTAACATCATGATAACTCATACTTTTTTTTTTTTTTTAATAACATCGAAACTTGATACAAAATCATTGTTCCCCAATTAAGGCTAAGGATGAAAAGTAGGATCGTTTGGACGGGGCACCACAAGGGCGATCTTACCACCCCATTTTAAATATTTAAAACTAATGAACTTCAACACCAGGGCTGCGCTGTCGATGACCATAACTTTTCGCCGCAGATAAAAGTCTTCCAGTTTCCGAAAGTCCGGAACACATTATAAGTAAAAACCGTTTCTGTGATATATATCCGGACATTATCAGCATTGGTATTAAGAGTAAACAAAACACACGAATGTTGATATCTTCCACTTTGAACTAAGTCTCTTGGGCAATGATCACTTCTTCTCATTAACAGCAAATGTAAAGTTTGTCATTGTACAAAATGGAAAAAAAAAATGAGTGATAGGCCTATAATGTTATAATTCGACCTATCACTCTACTAATTAAAGGTCGTGGCCAATTAGTACTTCATCCAAGCATTTGCTTCGAGGACTGTGGGAAACCACGAAAAACCAAGTCAGGATGGATACACAAATGTTTATTTAAATTATATTATTATTTAATTTATTATTTATATATTTAATTTATATATTTAATTTATTAAAAAACTTATACTCATACTAGGAGAACATGCTTTATTTCAAATCATAATTACTTTCTCTTTATTTACAAAGAAAGATCTCAATATAAGATTCCCGAATAAGACTATCAGAATGAATTAATAAAGCTATTTACAAGCGGCACATCTCTGGCATTTCAAGACTTTGAGGCGGACTTGTCACCTAAACTAGTGATTAATAGCATCTAGGATTATAGCTATCATCACAATGGATATGCAACTCATGAATGCTAATTCCCAATCAGACTCTCTCCACCGTTTTCTTTTCTCCATCCCAGCTGACTCGTGATATCTTCTTCTCCGCTCCTTTTTCGAACAGTGTGTTACATATGGTCAATTCATTTCTTACACACATTTCTATCAAATTAATTCCGTCTCGATCTCTACTCCCGTATTCAAAGTTACCCAACACCCCTTCGTAGCCTTTCCACTCCTTTCCCACTTTCGCATTCAAGTCCCCTAAGATTAGCACTCCTTCTGCCGTGGTGGTATTTTCCAGTTTATAAATATGATAACTAAAATCCAAGCTAGCAGTTAAGCCTCCGTAAATCAAATTTTGAACCGGCCGAAATACCCGGATGATCCCGGTACCAAGCCATACCAAAATATAACAGTATTAGTTCAGATGTTGAATTTTGTGGAAATGAAAGAACAAATTGTCCATCATTAATGGAATGATCCAATTTCTTACATTTGCATGAATACACGCATTCTGTTTATGAGTCATTTGTACATTTAGTGAGACCCAAGGACGGAAAACTTGCGGAGCAAGGAAAACTTGAGAATGAAATGTTTCACTGAATGCTCAAGTATGTAGCCTACATACTTATTCCGTAGCTAAATTAGGCATAAAGAGATTAAAAACATAAAAAAACAAACTCAAATTGGCAACACCCTATCAACTTATTCTACAGGTCTAGGTAAAAAGTTGAACAAATACAATCAACGACGAGTGCAAATATACGTACTGCATGAACTTGCAGTCTGGACCGTCGACGCAGACCCCCGCGATGTAGTTCATACACAGAACGCGTCGAACGTGCCGATGTCGACAGTTCGGTCCGTGCCTACAGAAACCTCGGTCGTACCACGGGCAATCCTTGATCTTGCTCTCCGGATCAATGTGCAGAAAGGGACACTCCTTGTTGTGACATGCATCTAGGGTAATAATTGACAAATAATCATTTAAGCTACGTGGCCCGTCTTCTTGTAGCATGCCTATTTAAAAAGTTATAACATATTTTACCATTAAATGCTATGGTACTTTTGGCAAAATTATGTTTACCATGGTAACACTGAAAAGAGGGAGAGTTGGACTACCTCTCACGTATAATTTTCCACGTATTTGTAGGCCTACATTTGTATTTGTTACAAATTTTGTGTACAAATTTTAAAATGTAGGCTACATAGATCAATGAAGCCTTTTCTTGACGATCAACTGATCAGTTGATGTTATAGGTAGGCCTACTAAATTCCAATCTAAAACAGCTAATAATTAGATTTAAATTTACACAATACAGTACCGGTACCATGGAAGCCCACTTACTAAATCTCGAGTAAAAGTAGCATTCTGGCATCTTGCTCATGTCATACTCGTGAAGGAACTCGCATTGATCACCTTTCTTGCACAAACCACGGAGCCAATGTTTGCACACAATGGTTCGGTCACCGCGAACATGACGAAATGGACAAGCAGCAGCTTTTGCACAATTTCCCTTCGGGAAAAACTCGCAGACAGCAGCAATAGATTCTAGAAATATAAAAGATTCTAGAATGTAATGTCGGCATACAATAGTGAAGCCCTCAAACCTACGTGGCTCCAATTTAAAACTAAGCTGCAAACGTAGCATACATACATATATATATATATATATATATATATATATATATATATATATATATATATATATATATAGGCCTACGTTGTTAGATGGTAAGATGAGTGAGACACTTGTCACGAAATGTAACCAAAATCTACACGACACACACCCTATATTTAACACCATTAAGGTTAGTCTAGCCACTCACTGCCTTCATTGCTGCTTGAATTGATTGTAGATCCCTACTTGTTGATCGTTCTAATGGATTTTGTTGATTTTTAAAAATTGCTTACAATTGTTTCTCCACCTTGAAACAGCTGGTTCCTTCAATATGTGAATATCTGACTACCAATAATAAGAGTGAAGGTTGACGCAGCATTTCCGTGACTTGTGTAGCGTGTGTCACGCTTTATAGGAAATAGTGTTGATGACAATTACATTCAAAGACGCGTAAACAAGCCACCAGGAAATGATAGACTGGTTCGAAGCCTGCACCATCCAATGGCAGATATATTACTCTGCGCAACGCAGCGCGAATGCCCATAGCCCTACCTGCTGCAGTGCGTCCTACTGACTGATTCATAATCAATGTTTCTTGCATGGCTACATTGTTATATCAACCCATTTATGCCCACTGGGTAGCCATTAACAATCATAGACTGGGGGTTAAAGTAGTAGTTCAGAAATAATAAAGCCAGGGTGTTAGGGCCTACGACACATACATACATGTACCTACAATGCAGTGTAAAATAATATAGCCCTACTGCATTCCTATTATCAACCATAGTAATGACTGGACAGGGCCTAGGCCTAACCCTAGCTATCGGTAATATAAACTCAATGCCGATATATAGAAGCAAGGCTATATTGATAAGAAGTCTTTGTCGCGACTGAACAAGACATGACATAGCCTAGATATGCCCCTATTAATAGACCCTAGGCCTATTCGTACTGTCCTTCAAGGCCTAGGGTCCATGCTATGATGACGCTAGGTCTACCCTGGTCAGTTTTCATAATAAGTGTAGGCCTACAACCTTTCGTAAATCGTGAAAGATTTGCATTCATGATGAGAACGCCTAATGGTGAAGTATTAACAAAGCCAACAAGGCTGCAAACTCAATGGCAAAGCCTACATAGCATGGGTGGTTAACCGGTAAAAATGCATCACATCTACGAAGATGCTAAATAGAATTGAGGTTATGTTTACGTACTGTCCATTCCAGAGAACGGTAACGGTAGAGCTCCATATTGTTGTTCTAAGGCTATTTCTATATCAAACTTCAAGTTGTCAACACTTGCAACTATGAATTCCATATTTATTCCTCAATTTTCAATAAGTAAGTTGAATAAATACATAAAATTCTCCGAAAGTAAGCCATAGATCACCCACTTTGCCGAGTCCCCTACACACGTCACCGCCTTGTCAATTGACGCCGATTGCGCCGCGAAAATTTCAAACCCATATGAGAGTAGTAGAAGAGTCGATAAAGTAACATAGCTAGAGCTATAAAAGGTAAAACCATTATAACGACTCTGGAAGTAGTAGCATAGAATAAATTAATGTATTTCTTTATTAGATGGGCGAATGCGAATACTTCCATCCTACTCTTATGGAGCTTTGTCTGTGTTTTTTTCTTTTTTGTTTGTTTGTACCCACCGCATTATTATTATAACACTCACAGTTGCGCATAAATGCACAGTGGCAAGTTCCCTATCCTTAGTCACGACTGTTTGTCCGCCTCCCTAACCTTCTTACGGAATTGTTTCCCTTTTTTTCATCCCCCTCAAATACACTTTTGCCCACATCTAATGTTGCACCCTTTGTAACTACCGCTCTATCATGACTTCACCTACCCCCATACCCTGACTCATTCCTTTCAATCAATCTATTCAACTCCCTCAACCCCCTTCTCCTTCCATTGCCCTGAAAAATTACATATCCAACCCAATTTTCTCCGTTTTTCCAAATCCTGCCAGTCCACGTCATGCATCATCTCAGACGGACTCTCTTATATTCTTACCCTTTCATTCTCTACGCACCTCCACCTTCTAACCCTACCTGTAAGCTGTAACCCTTCTGAATGCTATCCTCTGCACCCTTTCTGCATCCCTTATCTCACCCACCCCATGTGGATTTCATGCCAAACTTGCAAATTCCAGCAGAGGACGCACAAACGAAAAGTATGCTTTTTTCTTAATCTCCTTACCTGTCTCACTAAGCTACCTCATTACAAAGTTTGAGTTCAACTGCATAGGTCGCACGGTTCGACTGATCAACATGAAACTTTTTTTGTATACCAAGACTTGTCCAACTTAGAACTGTACTTTTTGCGTCATATTGGTTGAACCATTTTTGAAAAATATCATCTCAAATTTTCTAAAAACCTCATAAGATTAGGCTGAGCAAAAAGAAATTTAAAAATAAAATCTTTTCAAAAAAATTCAAATTCTCACTGAATGTGAAAACATGAATGATGCACATTATTAAAAACTTTTATGCAATTCGGACCAGCCGTTTTGAAGATAATAATGAAATTAATGTTTTTTAATCACAAAATAGATACCACGATTGGCTGCTTGTGTGACGTTAAGTACCAGAGCCACATCGACTTTAAAATTTTTAATGTAAATTTCAATGACATAATATAGTATAATCAAGAAGATGTTTCGGACATTTCTTGTTCAAATGTCTCTAAAAATAGAATTGTGATTAATGCTAATGTTGTGATTCGTGGCTTCCTAGATTTGAAAGTAACAGAATGAAGTATATTTTATGATTCACGATGTGTAGTTTCGATTATACCAGAGTCTACAGAAGGTAGAACTACTTTATCAACTCTGATTATTGGATATTTTGCGTTTGCCTAGTTTTATTTACATATTATGGTACCAGTAGTAGCATGCATAGAGTACAGAAATGTCTTGATTGATGGTCATATTCAAGTTTGATTTATAAAAATTGAAACATGATAATAATAATAACACACAGGCTACTGGGTGAAAATCACAGTTGCATTTAAAATGTACCCTATTACCAGTAAATTGATGTATCCACCTTTCATTCCCCAATACGTATCAGTATCCTTATATGGCGTGCTTCTAAAGATACACCTAGAAGAACACTAGTGTGTCCAAAGGCTGCCTTAATATTTTCACAAAATCCAATCGAATTGCACAATCCAATGCAAATACTTTATAATATAAGGATGCAACTATTTTCACCTGGTGGTCCAAGTAGAACTTGGGAATAGTTTCATCAGGCCTATTCAATATGTCAATCGATACCAAGATGCATTGAGGGTTGCGTTGGTTTGCCGGTTGAAGATGGTGTCCTCACTTCCTATCCCTCCCATGTTGAAAATATGTTCCAATTCACGGACCACGTTTAAAGAACTATTGACCGTGTGTAGTTAAGTGGTGATGAAAGGAACTAACTTTACTCAATGATGTCAGCTCAACCAATAACAGCTGTCATCAAGTTTGCCAGCCTATCAGCCATTTCTACAAAACAACATTAGTTAGAGTAGCGATCAATATTTCTCGGGAAAGTACTCAGGAAATGGAACGTGTTTTCGAATTGGTGAAGTCACTATCTCCAACCGGCAAACCAACGCAACCCTCAATGCATCTTGATCGATACCTAGACCTTCAATATTTCTCTCAGCGTAGGCTGAAAAAAGTCAACCTTCTCTATAACCCACGGCCAAAAGCCTTCATATCAGTTCCCACATTTTTTGCATTCCCAACCTAACAAAACACTTTTAGGGTTGTGACTTGTGATAGGTTAACTTTCTTTGGTTTTTATGGGTTTCTCATGATAGTTAGGGCACTATATACTCAATGGTTAGGGTTAGGTAGAGTAAGGTTTATGTAGAATGGACATTCAAGACTGTGATTTCAAGCCTCAAACCTTATCTTATCTAACCTTACCCATCAACGAACACAATCCTAAAACAGATTGGCGCAGCATACTACATATTTACCAGAATAAGCAATAAGAAAATTAAATTAGGCAATTATAAATTGAAAACTATAGCCTTCAACTTAACCACTCTATGGTAGGTAAACTACATTTAGTGATCAATCAATTTGGTAATATAAACTTTAGAAAAAGTTGCATACAAGTGAATTTGAGCTCTGGATCTCTTGAACTGAAACCACACATTTTACCACTGATCTATTGGATCACAGGAGAGTAAGAATGTTCCAACATAACAAGAAAGCCCTAAGATAGCAGAAAGCCCCTAATGAAAAGAGCCACTGGGGCTATTTTCATCATCTGCTTAAAGTAGTCTCTCTGATGATATAATAAGTCAAAGTTCAGAGTAGATTTATTTTCATACAAATTTTAATTAGCTTAAACCATTTTACAAGACGTATTGGAAATAGCAATGAACTTATTTTTTCTTGTGTTTCTTTTTATGAGTCTTGTGAGTCTTGTGAGATTTATGTTTTTTATGTTTCGACGATTTCTTATGATGTTTTTTATGTTTACTACTACTTTTATCGTTACGAGACGACTTTGACGGTTTCTCCACCCACTGACTGGAGCTGTCGGAATCTTCCTCGGAGCCGCTATCACTGTCACTACGACTTCTGTTTTTCAAGGGTATCTCCGTGGAAACTGAAGTTTGCAGTTTGTGGCCACTAGGCAATCGAGGGCCAAACATGTCTGTTGGCAATTCGTTATCCAAGTCAACTATTTCTATTTCTTTCGATTCTGTTTTTGTGCAGTCGACCTTCCGATTGATAGCGTCAAGATCTAAATTAGCGAATATCCCTCTAGGAGGTGACATATTTCTTACGATATTCTTAGCTTCTTCTACAATAGTTACGACTGGAATTTCTTCAATTGATTGACTTTCTGGTATTATCGCTGACGTTGCAGCTGTGGACGAAATTACTTCTGATTCTTTATCGTCATCTGAACCTGAATCATCACTGCTGCTCAGAAATATGGCTTTGAACAAATCAATCTTCTCGGGTAGATCGGGAAATTCCAGGTCCTGTGACAAGTTATAATTCAACAAATTAATAGAATACATACGGTATGTAACATCACAATTGCCACATGCTAATAAGGTTACAAGGACTTTTTCAACCTTGTCTGCTCTCGAATTAGGATGTTGAACAAATTTAAACAATGAAAATTGACAAGATTATTCTCATCTAGGCTACAAAATTTTAATTGAATACAATATATTTCATTTTGAACTTACAATATCTTTGCTTGATTTCAGTGACGTAACAGCTTCATCTGTGACTTCAACAGCGACAACCGTTTGTTGTACCACAGGTTCCACATTTTCAACCAAATTGGCTGAATCAGGCTTTTTCTCCTCTTTCACCTCCTCACGAAGTATAGGCCTGGATGTGTTTTGTTTGGCAGCATCCAGGAAGTCGAACACAGAGAATTTGGAGGTTTTCTTCTGCGCTACAGAGCTCAACGAACTTCCAGAACTGATGAGAAAAGTAATCAGGTTTTCATATTAGAGGATTTGTTACAAAACACCAGACTTGATACAGTATTATTCGTTTTACCGTCCAGTAGTTGTATGAGAAAAGTGTTGTCAATAATTCAGTGAGATTCAAAAATATTTCCTCTTAGAAACAACCTTTTGTTTGCAAAAGCCCAGAAAACTTGGGATTATAGCCTAAACAGTGGACCCTGGACATTTTAATATATAAATAGACTCTTTAGAGCTCTGCAAAACATAGCACTGGCAGCATTGAGAGGGGGTGAGGCCAAGATAGCTTACTCTGACTGAAAGGGAAATACCACGTGATATGTAAAGAAGTGAGCAAACTAGTATAGCGTTACATACAACAATCACGGGACAACACAGTTTTATTTCATTCTCAGAGGATATTAGATATAAAAACGAGGGTATAAGTCACATGAAAAGAAGCGGAAATATATGCTGATTAATATAAAGTATATTTCTCAGTAGAATTGCCTCATCAGTCATAACAATCAATTGATGAAGTCATTTATTTGGTCCGACTCGGAGCATCCTCATTAGGATAACATGCAACGAAATATTCCCAGTCAGGCTGGTATCACCGAAGCACTAACTCAAGTTAGCACCCAGCAGACCCCGTGCCACCAAGCATGATGCGCTCTCCACTACTTTCAAGCTCCATGCAGTGGACACTCAACTCGTGAGTTTGTGATGAGACGACTACGAGGAATCACAAGGCTATAATATTATACAACCTGCACAGAGTGTATCCAGCTTACCTTGTAAACGGCTCAGGAATGTTGAATCTCTTGCAAAGGAGACTCGTCGGCCTCCACTCTGACCTTTCTCTAGTCAGTCTGCCAAACATCTTCATCTTGGCGGCCGCGACCAAGTCTTTATCGGCATCGGTCCGAGTTCTCTCGACTACTGCCAACGGGTTCAACGTGTCATCCTGCTGTGTTGCCGACACAAACCGATCGTTCATTACGCCGCTCATCGGGCGGTAGAGTCGAGACGCTTGTTCAAACTCCATCCGCTCGTGTTCACGTTCCCATTCCAGCATCGACAGCGGCTGCAGTCGTAGCAGTCCTTCTGTTGAGCGTTACAGTCAGGAGATAATAATGTTAGTGGGCCATTTCAAGAATTTTACGTGTGTATGTTATTGCCACCTAAAGCTTCGTATTACTGCCGTTACATTGCAGGCGGAGTTATCAGTTTGTCAATTTGTCATGTCCCAAGTGGACTGTATGATGCAAATTGTATTTATTCTTCTACGGATCAAATTAATTACACACGATAACTGTAAACAAAGCATATTGATTTGAAATGATTATGTAACATTACCTTGCTGCTCGGACTTTCCAAGTTCCAAGAATTGTTCGTAACGTCTTTGTTTGTCGGGCTGAGCAACAAATGGCCGGAACGTGCCTGTTGAACTGACGGATGATACTGTGACAGACGTTGATGAGTTGATGACATCACTGTTCCTTGTTGGGATGTCCATCTGTATTGAAGGTGCCGTAGTGGAAGGTCCAGATACCTTGTCACCTACAATATAACATTTGTACAAAATGTTCAAATAAATAGGCAAATAATTGTAATATTGATTATTAATTTCTACTGTTCTATCCCGTTCTGTTAGAATAGTTATTACTCATTTATTAGTAGGCCTATGTATGTTGGTGTTACCACCTTGGTCTACATTATCTTTAGTACACTTCCAAGACTATTCATCTTCTATCTGTACTATAGTGCCTCAATATAGATCGCTAAATCAATAAATTACCAATAATATATGAACGATCATCTGCTGTAAGATTATGTCGTTCGAGTCCTCTCCTCCTTGATTGTCCTTCGTTCGAGTCTTTAACTGGCGCTGCGTCGAATCTTGTTTTTCTTGCCACGTGTACCGGCTGAAAGTCACGCGGCAATGGTGGCGGTGGGAAGTACTTCTTACGCACAGTTATTATCACCGCGGGATCAAATCCTTCAAGACAAGCAATAGGTGGAGCCGCACTCGCTGACCACCGAGCCTTTCGCTGTTTGGGTTTCGCTTTTGAAGTGCTTTCAAGGGCAAAGTCGTATTGGGACATGTCGTCGCGTGCGTAGATGTCTGCATCGTCTTCTTCAAATGCACCTACTCCAAACGCCTGAACAAATAAAGTAAATTGATGCAATAGTTTTTATGAAATTTACAAATTATAATGCCAAGGGCCTATAGAACTTGTAACGTAGGCGAAATTTAGGCCAACTCAAAACAACCTAACGTGACTAATAACAATCTCGTTTATTTTGTCATTTGATCCATATTACAGAATATTACAGAATATTATGTTTATAATATTATTATATGAATATTGTTATGTTAATCGTAGTTTTGCCCAACGAAAGTTGGAGTCGAGGTAATAATCACTACACCGAATCGGTACTGGAACGGTGTCGTGAACCGCCATGTTGTTCAGGTGAATACTGGCTTGTAATTGGCCAGTTGGGAAAATCGTGTCGGACGACAAGAAAGAAGTGGAACTGAAAACCCTGCTTTACACTGCATGGATACTTGTGTTTAGATGACCTCTTATAGCATTTATAGCAGAAACAGATGGTTTCATTGTATTGATATATTGTAGTAGGCCTACCGTACTTGATATGTGAAAACCCTGTTTCACGTAAAAGAGAAAACCCTGTTCAGAGAAGCTCAAACATCATACGTATTTGCATTGTGTCAAAAGTATTTTGTTTAAATGTCGTAATTTATGCTATATTATTGGTAATATTCTACTTTCTTCTTTCTCAAAATTCAATTGATACTACATGAAAGGCTCGTTCATCTCCAATCATTCAATCAAATCTAATAAGTAACAACCTTAAGCTTTGATAGATTTTTAAAAATTATGTACCAATTATAATATTCAGGTTGTGTAGCTATTGAATATTTACCTGTCCACTAATGTTGACTTTCTTGTTCTTGTCCGTCATCTGCAGTAAAGATGGCTCGAATAAATTGATATGTGACGACAGAATCGGTCTTTTATCCAACCCGACGTAACCGATACCAAAACAATTATCTTTCGGTTTGCACAGAAACGGCTCGTAATCGTCGGGTGCAAACGTGATATCGACTTCTTCATCTGACGAGCCGCCATCATCGTCTTCGTCCGAGTGAGGTAACGTGAAATCAGGTAGAGAACAGCCATAAACTTTACCAGATGCTTGTTGATGTTCGCGATTCAATCTTCTCTTCTCAACTTTTGACAAACGTGGTCCGACACCTTGGCCTGGTTTCCAGCCCATTCTTTTGAGGAGTTTTATGCCAACAGTGTCTCTACAAGAGAGTAAAACAACATTACACTTACGCTCACTTACTTTTAAATGCTTATATCTTCAGTGATTACTCTAGTTGTAAAATGTATAATAGGAATAGGATAGTGGATAGTCTATTTGGTACGATGATCTTTACTCGTTGCTTGACAATGCCACCAACAGCTAGTTAGAATGGCTGATGGTGGATGAATGATTTTCATAAGATCAATGTGTGATGTGGGACTTGAACCCATGCTGACTTGATTTTGGTTTCGAAAGCCTTGGCTTGACTGACTGAGTCAAATAGTCTAAATTATCGGTAGAGTAAGAGTCTGGTTGAAAAAAGTTTTTGAGATCTCAATATTAGGCCAAAAAGTATTCAACTGCTTACTAATACGGCATATATTAATACATAATATACTAATATTACTGTCAACATACTTGCTTGGTTGGAGCAACGTTTCCAGAACCGGCTTTCCTGGTATTGGTCCGTCAGACTGTTGAGGTCGTTCTCGTTTCTTTCCTCGCTGGTCATTATAGTCGTCCGTAGCTCGGAGAACTTTCGGTGCTATTCCATATTCATCCATATCCTAACAAATGGAATGAAATAAAAGTAGGCATTAATAACGATAAATGCTCAATTATCATCAATTTTGCCAAACGTCCCCATCAACAACAAGGTTAAATGGGAAACAGATACAAAGGGAGGAACAAAATATGATAAAATTATTACAGTTCAAGAGATCGTGACATTTTTAATATTATAGGCCTGAATTGTCTTGTCATAGTGAAGGGCTCGTTGGGTGAACACTATTGAATCAAAGTATGCTCCTTCGGAGATACAGAAGTCAGGGTTGATACTTCCGGTGGTTGTCACTATACGGATCCTGAACTACTTCAATGATCACAATAGGGTTGAACTTCATAGGGCATAACAACACCAACATTTACATCTACGGTAAAGATCTATTTGTTCAGACTTTTTGATGGAAACGGCATATTTTAAATAGATATAGGGAATTAATTGTATGATTTTTTCAAGATTAGAAAAGTATTATGAATTCCGATATATTTCTAAGTGATGACGTCCACCACTACCAACCTCATTCATTGCTTGCTGCAGCGGAACGATGTTTCGATGAACAGCGGTGAGTCTTATATACTTCGTACAATATATATTGCATGACAATGCAAGTTTAATGTTTGTATGTTTTTGAAAATCATTCTCACACTCCATTTTACAAGGCGAATAAAATAAAACCGACTATGCCTATCATGTAACTGTGTCTTTACAGTGAACGTTTTTACAATGCAAATCAATAGTACATATACAAAATATATACATGTAGGGCCTACAATGTTCCAGTTGTTCAACTGACACAACAAATGATGCGCGAATATATATTTAAATATTCGTATTCAAGAGGAAGGATTACAGATAATAATGATGCTGTATAATTTTGAGCAAATGTATCAATTCGGCATGTAAAGCTTGATTATTATAACGCTCACATTGACATTGTTTTGCCATGGCAGGCAATGAGTGTGACTGGCAGTGGTGGAGGTCATAACAAGGACAGTATTGCACTTTTATCATAAACGGGGAAAAGAAGTATTTCTACCTGCAAAGGCAAATCTCAGTGTGGTTGGTTATGCCCTTGAAATACTTTTAGTGCTTGACTACACTATGATTAGACCTTGACCTACCCACCAGTAATCTATCTAGGTGAACTATTAACGACGATGGCATATTACCTCGTCGTCCATGAAATCTTCAGGCTTCTGAGCTACCTTGCCAGCCTTTTCCGCTCTCGACGATGTAAATGTGGAAGGTTTCCATCCCTCCAGAGAACCAACAGAATTAAAAAATCCAGCAGAAAAACCGCCTGTGAAAGCGCCATGGAATCTCCGCCTACCTTGTTTATCTTTGACAACCTGATCTTCAAGAGCAAAGGGCTTCTTTCTTGGAACTGAATCTGAAAATTCAAAATCATGTTGCCATAATGTTGTTTTGATATTTCGGTTGGCCTGTACACGGGCGTGAGGGGGATTCTTCCTTGCCTCAAAATACTACAAGCCTTCAAGGCAAACGCAGCAGATGTACTTTGTAAGATGAGCGAGATATTTGCATCAAGTCTACTTGAAAACTCTACATACCTTGACTTGAATATGACAAGAGTTGAGAACTCTACACAGCTTGGTGGACACTGTCAAGTCTACAAAGACTAGGTAGCCTACTGCTGGTCTCTAGATATTTGATGAGAATTTATTCATTTAATAATCATCTTAGCTGCAAAACGGCTAGTCCGATTCCAATAAAAATGTGTACCGGTACTGGTAATCATGTGTATCATATTTGAACGGGTAGTGTTGCTCATTAAACATTTGAAGTTCTTAGGAGTTTTTTCCATTATTTTGCGCTCCGCCTTAGAACCGTACCAGTAGGCCTATATATATATATTTTTTAAATTTTGGGATGGTTCATCTCAAGAGTGGTTCAACCGATTTAGCCTCAAAACTGTACAGTTCTAAGTTGATCAAGTCTGCATAGAGCCCTATATCCAGAAAAAGTTGATCAGGCAATCTGTGTGACCTGTGCAGTACTTACAGCAAACAAACAAAAATAAATCGATCAAACAAACAGAAAACACTCATATAAAGTTCCATACAAGTCGGATGGAAGTCTTCGCTATCGCTCAACCAATTAATCATATGTTTGATGTGATTGATTGATTGCGTCAATTTATTCAAAGTGGCAGGTGAAGTTTGTAAGTTCAATTATCGAACCTAACGCAGCATAATTCATGATGTAATCAATATTAAGCTACCCAAAATATTACAATACAATATTATTTGGCTTATTCGAACAATTTTAGCAAATAGTTTCATTTTGCAACCGTTTTTTCAACAGTTAGGCCTAGTGCACATTGATTCGCCTGGTAATCCTGATAGAAGCGCTGTGATCACTAAGAAAATGCAATTTGCTAGAGCATTGTTGCGAGTGAAGGCTGCTAGGAGTGCTGTGGTCAGCCAACTTTTACATACGACGTTGCCTGTCTAGAGACTAGGCCTACTTTATCTATGCTACCGGTGCCATAGTTCGGTAAAACTGCATATTGTTCAACATGGTTGATTGTATCTAGTTCGATATAAATGAGACAGTTGCGCTACGAGCAATCGGGACCCTGGACTCAGATTCCAACCCCAGAAATATTTCACTTCAAAAGACACAAGTCGGTAGGCCTACACCTTCTTTATATTATGATACAGTATGTTGGTAACACAACATACTGTAGGCTCTATGCCAGCAACCCATCTTACATAGAGCCATAGAATAAATAAGATTCTATAATAGGTTTGTAGGCCAAGTTAATATGTAAACAAGCTCTAACCCATCACATAACCTAAAAAATTAATTTACCTTCGTCTATGGGATCGAGAGGAGTGCCAAATGTAGCATAATCGTCATCTTCTTCTGAATCAGACATATTGGAGCCTGGTATATTTTGTATAGACCTAGGGTAGTTCGTAATTTGACAAAGTAAAAATTATGATAATTTTGATAGATTACGACGTATGGTGATTTGATGCTGGGTCTACGCCATCATTGACATTGAGTACGCCACTGATCGAGGTATGATGGGGGGTGGAAGAAGAGAAAGGCGAGAGTGCTACGCTAAAGATGACGTCACAGGAACGTACCGAGCGTGGTCGATTCAAAGGTCATAATAATAAGTAGTAGTAGTAGAAACTTTATTTAGCAATCATGCTATCTTACATAATACATGAAAGAACAACAAAATAATAATGATGATAAAAACAATGTCATATAAGAATAATAATAGTAAAACATTGTGAAAAGAGTATTAAAGAATAATTAAATAATAATAATAATAATAATAATGTGGACCAGATTGGACATAACATGTAACATCATGAATTTTCACATAATAACTAGAATAACAAATAATAATAATTGTGAAACAGTGAACATGTCTTCGTTCAACATAATTATGATCATATAAATTATAAAGCCTATGTACTAGTATAGTCTTACAATTATTTATTTACAATTACATTTCATCCCAATAGTTAACTAATTCTCTACAATTTGGTAAAAGTCTGTTTTCTCTGATTAATTTTGAGCATTCTCTTCGAAAAGTTTTAACATTTTCCGAATTTCGTATATTTTCAGGTATTCTATTAAAAATCCTGATTCCTTTGATATAAATTGAATTGTTTCCAAATTTTGACTGCTGTCTTTCAATGACTACTTTACTTCCCTCTCTTGTGTTATATATATGAATATCTCTATTGAATTGAATTTTGTTGTTTCTTAAATATGATGGTGTTAATCCTTTTATAATTTTATAT
This sequence comes from Brachyptera risi, assembly GCA_964007535.1. Taxonomy (NCBI): domain Eukaryota; kingdom Metazoa; phylum Arthropoda; class Insecta; order Plecoptera; family Taeniopterygidae; genus Brachyptera; species Brachyptera risi. The sequence continues at coordinate 27,901,041 of OZ023333.1, forward strand.
ATAAGACATAGTGTATTTAAGACTATTCGTTGTTTTATATTTAGCCAGTTTAGGGCGTTGCACATTTTCTTTATGGAAGAATATTTATTGACTAAAAGGATACTACGCATTGCTATATTTTGAAGTTTTTGCATTTTCTCTATTTCATTTTTATTCAAAAGAAATAACACGGAACTGCAATAGTCGATGTGTGGTGCTATTATTGCCTGATACATCATAACCTTTGTTTTAGCAGGCAAACATTTATTCATTCTCCGGAATAGATTAATCTTTCTTGACATTTTTTTAGTTACATATTGAGCATGATTTTTAAATAATAAGTTTTGGTCAATAATAATTCCCAGATATTTGAACTCTTTCACCATTTCTACCTTCTCTCCTTCTAACATTATGTCTATATTTTCAATTTCATTATTTGTTTTACGGTTTTGACTACAAAATATCATCCCTTTTGTTTTGGTGACATTCAATTTCATTTTGTTTGCTTTCAGCCATTTTTCTATAGTAATTAAGTCATTTTGTATATTGTTATGCACACTTACAAGATCATCGCCACTACATGTTATAAGTGCATCGTCTGCATAAAGATTTATTTTAGAATTTTTTGTAACTTTAACAATATCATTAATATATAATATGAATAGTAAAGGACCCAATACTGAACCCTGCGGAACCCCATATTTGGTCTCTAATGTTTTAGAGTAAGCATTGCCAAATTTAACTTTTTGCAATCTCAAATCCAAATATGATCTTAGCCATTTCAAAACTGTCCCAGTCATACCATATCTTTCTAATTTTTGTAGAAGAATTTCCCTATCTATTGTTTCAAATGCTCTTTTTAAATCAATGAAAACTGCTACTGTTATTTTAATGTTAATAATAATAATAATGTTTATTGTCATTTGACCGTTTACATCGTGTATGAATTAAAATTACATATTCAATGGTACAGTGTACAGACTTTCTTCCTCAGCTCCTCAAGCATTGAAGAATAATGAAATACAACTTGGAAGGTGATCTAAAGACATAAATCACATAATTAACAGAAACGTATTAGTTTTCTGTACTTACGACCTAATAATGCAAAATTATTAATCGTCCTTACATTTTTTGATACATTACAATAAAATGAAATACAATAAAATGAAATACAATAAAATTACTATAATAGGCCTATGGTAGCACCATTGAAATTTAGATCATTAAGAATGGTACAGGGTTTTTAGAACTAAGATTGACATTTAGTTATGAGTATAATAACATAATCAAGTATTAATGTAAGAGAGCAAAATTATAATTAACAAATATCTATGTTGGTAGCACCATTTACGCTTGTAATTTTACATTGAAATAAAATATGGTAATAATACTAATTGGACCTTCATATTTCCAATCAGTCATCATAGTAGTTAATAGTTTGCTAAAACAATAGTGATAATAGATAGTAATATAGTGAAGGCAATACGATAAACTCTATTTTATTAACATTTCTATGTTAAAAGTTTATTTTCTTATCATTACTATATAGTAAATATGTAGGGTTTACATTCTAAGATTACATGTTATATTTGTTTCTGAACTGATCTCTAAATTTCTTCTTGGTGACTTGTTGAACTTGATGTTCGTTGGGGTTATAGTCTTTAATATTGTCTTCCAAGAATTCTTCTACTGAGTAATACGCTTTGTTTAGAAGCAAAGACTTTAATAAGAGTTTAAACTTTGTGATGGATGTTACGATTTTTAATGCATCCGGTAATTTATTATACAGTTTTGTTTTAATGAAGTCCGAATTATTTTGAGTATGTTTAGTGTTGCATCTGCTGACATGTACATCATTATTTTTTCTTGTGTTGTGTGAGTGAAGCTCGTTATTTTTTTGAATTGTTGAAAAGTTTGTTTTTACATACATTATAGATTGGAGTATATACATACTATGAGATGTGAGTATATGCAATTTTTTAAATAGTGGCCTACAGTGTGTGGTAGGTTTGGCCATCATTATTATTCTGATGGCTCGTTTCTGTATGGTAAATATTTTGTTACTGTTTGTCGAACCTCCCCAGAATGTAATCCCATATCTAAGATGGGCTTCGAAGTTAGAGAAATACACAAGTCTACTAGTTAATATATCAGATATTAGTCTTATGGATCTTATTGCAAAACAACCAGAGTTAAGTTGCTTACTCAATGCTTTAATATGTTCATTCCATTTCAGGTTTTCATCCATTGTGATACCAAGGAATTTAGTCGAAGTTACTTTAATTATGCTTGAATTATTTATTTTATTATTTACACATGGGATATTTTCTAATATTTTTGTTTTTTCAGAATGGAAGTGGATGAAGTTTGTTTTGTTGTTGTTTAGTATTAATTTATTATTGTCAAACCACTTGGTAGATTGTTCCAGCTTACATTCTGCTACCTCTGTGAGTGTTAACCCATGTTTTGCTTGTGCTATGATATTGGTATCATCTGCAAATAACTCGGATCCCGGTACATTTATTGGAAGATCATTTATGAATATTATAAATAATAATGGACCTAGAATAGATCCTTGTGGTACTCCTACAACAATTTCTTCTGTGTTAGATATGAATTTACTTTCTATGCCATTTGAATTGGTGTGGCTTATTTCTACCTGTTGTGTTCTATTTTTGAGATAAGATTTCAACAGATTGTGGGCTGTTCCTCTTATCCCATAATACCGGCATTTGTCCAGTAATATGTCATGATCTATGCAGTCAAAGGCCTTCGATAGATCGCAAAATATTCCAATTACAGGTTCACGATTTTCTAAGCTATTTATAATATTTTTTAAGAAGCGTTCAATTGTATTGTTTGTTGATCTACCTTTTCTGAATCCGTTTTGACTTTCCGATAGTATATTATTTTTGTTTAAGAATTCTGTAATGCGTATATTTATAATTGATTCCAAGATTTTCGAAAAAGACGGTAAAAGAGAAACTGGGCGGTAATTTTCCGTTCGCAATGTACTTCCTTTTTTAAATAATGGCTTGATTTTTGCTGGCTTCAGTTTTTCTGGATACAATCCTTCATTTAGACAGTTATTAAAAACAAAACATAATGGTGTAACTATATGCATTATACATTTCTTTATGAGAGATATTGGAATTTCATCTATTCCACTGGAATTTTTATTTTTTAATCTTTTTACTATTTCTATTATTTCAGTTTCAGTTGTTGGTTTTAGAAATATTGAATGATTTGGTGATTTATTTGTTTTGTGTAAATATAGGTTTGCTTTGTGATTAGTGGAGGTGGTTTTTAAATGTATTGTCAAATTGTGAGCTACATTTACATAGTATTTATTAAATATTTCTGCAATATTCTGAGGATTTTCTGTTATATCTGAGTCATCTTCAATTTTCATATTTACATCAGTTTTTGCACAGTTTATTTTCTTATTTTGCCGATGCATTGAGTTTATACTTTATATTATTATAAACGGGTATATTAATGTAAACTCAATGGCCATAGGAATGGGTAACATCATGGAATTTTAAATTCAATACCGTAATAATAATTTCTTTAGACTTAAAAACAGTACGACACGATATTATTATTATTAACTCTTGCAGTTGCACATAAAAGCGCGGTGGCAAGTTCCCTATCAATCCTATCCTATCGCCTCCCTAACCTTCTGACGGAATAGCTTCAACCCTATTTCATCCTCCTCAAGTATACTTCTACTAAGCCCATTCCAATCCCTACCTGTCCTATTCAAGAAAGAGAACTTACCGACATCTAATCTAGCCCCCTTTATAACTACTGCTCTATCATGACTTCGCCTACCCCCATACCCTGACTCATTCCCTTCAATCAACCTATTCAACTCTCCCCAGCCCCCGTCTCCTTCCATTACCATGAAGAAATTACAGATCCGATCCTCCTTTCTCCGTATTTCCAATTCCCGCCATCCCAAGTCTCGGATCATCTCAGATGGACTCTCCAATATTCTCACCCTCTCCCCCCTTTCATTCTCCCCCCATTTCCACCTCCTAACCCTACCTGTAACCCTTCTAACTGCAATCCTTTGCACCCTTTCCACATCCCTTATCTCACCTAATCTATAAGGATCCCAAACTGAACTAGCATATTCCACCATGGGACGCACTAACGAGAAATATGCTTTTTACAATTACAATCTCTACACCTAGTAATATAATACATATGATGTTATTTGAATTTTAGATTTAGTTACAATCTGAATAAAACGAGTGACATTTAAATGATATTTTCAAAGAATTCAACAATGTGGCAGCTAAAAGTTTTAAAAAATCAAAATGGGCTCAAAATGACAATGAAAATAAGTAAATCCTCAGGTCCAAGAGTAGATTATTCAAAACTTGTTGAATCAAAAAGGACCATTTCCATAAGATTAAGCAACACGCTAATTCATTAGCGGCTCTTACCTTAGGACGTATCATAATGTAGTGTGAGACTTCATACAAAACCGAGTAATGTCCACTATAATATTTTGAGCAATTAGTTTTCTTTGAGAACTAAAAACAGAAAGGTAAGCTGAAGCAGGATTTAAAAACATTAAAAATAATTCTATCATAGGATTACTGTAAGCCAGGGGCTTATCCAGACTATATTCATGGGGGGAGGGAGGAGAGTGGGGGGGAGCAATTTCAGTTTGGAAAAGAAAATGCCTTATGACGGCTCGTTATTGCAGAGCTGGCGACCCGCAGGGGCAAGGGGGGCCCGCAGAGAATTTTATGAAATTACACCCATTTTCAATACAGTTCAACGTATTTCAGATAAGGTTTAGGCCTAGATGCCGAAATAATTTTTCTTATAAAATTATAAATGGTGCCAGAGCCAATATTTGTAGCTGCAGGGTCGTTCCGTGTCATTCTAGCGCCTCGGGCAAGCAATCAATTGTGCGCCCCCAAAACTGAGTGTGCATATTATTAAAGGTGAATGCAAGGGGGGGGGGGGAATTCAAATTCTAGCACGGGAATTGGCGAAATTTTCTTTTTTTCATACGATTCCTCGGGTTCTAGGAACTACACAAAATTTCGGGAAAACATGGATTCTTTAGTTTGATAATGAGTCTAATTTTTCCAAATGGCTGTTCCGAGCCTCTTTTCCTATTTTCTTTGTACTTTTTCGTTGCTTCTAATTCCCGGGATGAATACAACAACGATGAATACAAGTACAACAACAATGAATACCCCCCTCCCCCCTGCCCTGTATCCGCCACTTAAGCCTAGCATTTTTATTGACTCGTGACACATGGAAAGCATTCAGGAATTTGGATTTAGATTCAGATTCATTGTTGGTCCGTAACTATTAAAAGATTTCAAATATTGAAATACGACAATTTTTTATTTTCATCATCTCACTTGAAACACTTTGAACACTTCACTTGTTTCATCATCAATAATAAACAGTAAAAATTACATTCTATCACAGCGCTAAAAACAAAAAATTCCCATTCAAAAGATACACAATTTGTAATTGAGCACCGTTTAAACAAGACGAATACATAACAAAGACAATAGTATTATTTTTAATGCAACTGTATTAAAACATTACCAGTGCAGTAAATATTTATTTTTGAAATTTGTACTGGGAACACCAAATATTAACATCAATAAAAGACAAAAGTGCATTTAGTCGTTGAAGAAACAAAATCATTAAACTACGCATTGATCTCATGAAAATCACAATATATATTTCAACGATGTAATTGTGACAACTGTATTAACATTATATATAATTATATATATACCTATAATACTGTCAAATAGGTAGGCCTTTCAACTGTGAAAAAATTGGCACTAAAATGTTACTTTCTGACTTGAATAATGTACGAGTATATAATAAATTATTAATATCATAATAAATAAGCTAATAATTGTACCTAACAAGTTTATGAACTAGAAGCTGGTGGTGGTGGTGATGGTAGGGAAGAGAGATGGGGGGGGGGGGGGGGGGGTGACGAGATTATATTTTGCCTTCATGATGAATGGCAATATTCACTGGAGAATCAAATATCAAGAATCCTATCACAAATAATACAATATGCTACAAATATATACAGAAACAAAAACCATAAGAAAAGCAAGAAATTCGAAAACTGGCATTGCCATACGATATTAAGTGAAACCTTGATCTATCGTTCTCGTATTCATTTCATGTATTGTTTCCACACTTCAGATCGTTGCCACTTGAACAATGTTAATTAACCTTTCCTGCATTTATTACTTTCCAACATGGACATTATTTTTTCTATCGTTTAAAAAAGTTGGAAACGTTAGATGAAGGTTGCACTTGAACAGATCTAGGGCTATGGTTTGATTACATTAACATATTTTTGTGAAAGAGCATACTGTAGTTTCAAAATGAATTGTCACTAATCACTGCAAACCATTCAATATGACAATTACATTTATTAAATCGTTTGTGTGAAACGTAATGTGAAAGTATAAATTAGTTATTTCATGGATTAATTTATAACTTCATTACCGGTAGTTATAAACTTGTTTCATATTATGAATAATTTTTGGTTTGAATCGTAGTAAATTGGTGGAAAATAATTTTTCAAATTCCACCAGTTTCAAAATATAGTACAAATAATTATATAATACAATAAATATAACTTATTGATATAATTCATCAATGTATTGATATAATTTATCAATTTCTTGATAGGCTTATAATTTATTAATTTAATAATATATAATATTTATTAATATAATATGATCAATAATCATTATAAATGCTTCAACCTGTTTGAAATGTGATTCAATTTATATCTTGTTACAATATGTAGTTATACGATTTCAGAAAGTAACAAATAGTTGATGGGATTAATGTTGTCGTTATTAAATGACATTGGTGCACAGAAGTAAACGCTGTGGTACACTCAAATATTCTGTAGGAGTTACTTCAGTGTAACACACATTTTAAAATGGCAATGGAAAAATTTTGGAGTTCAAAATAAACCAATATCTATTACCAATTGTAACAAGTTATAAATTCTCTACAAAACATTGAAGGCAAAAGCAAATTCATTTTACACGAAATATAAACCCGTTAACCAAAACGTGGTTTTATATTAATAAAGAAAGAGGCTTGTGTATTCTCAATTATGATAACATAGCAACAGCCAATAGAATCTTCCTGAAATAAATAATGCAACATTTGGCTCTGTGATCTGTTTCGCCCATTCAAGCGTAAGTGTCTGGAGAGAGTTTATGTGTTAAGCCGGCTAAAATGTGGCATCAGAGCGAGCTGTGTGGATGGACTGAAATGGCATAAAGTTTTACACCGTCCAAGATTGTAATGAGCAATAGACAATGTGTCTTTCAAGAACTTACTTCGTTAATATCAACTTCATCTTTGTAGGCCTATTGTGGAGCTACGATTGAAAATGACAAACATCCAATACTTGGAAAAAAAAAACAGGATGTTTTTAGATCAGTGAAGACTTTGAAATAGAAAAAAAATAATTGAAATATTTGATGCTCACATATTGGCACACATGTATTGAGCTTAGTTTTTTTTTTTAATTTTGATTATGTAGAAATATAGGCCTACATTTTGGCTGAACTGTTTAGAACCACAAAATCAGGGATTGATAGACACAAGTAAAAACAACGTTTCGGTCTTTTGCCTTCTATCATTTTAGACTCAGTGTGAGTATTTTAACTGATGACAATTGACAAGAAACAGGTATGATTGTCGTTCCTCAGAAAATTGATCATAAATCATTCACAACGCTCGGAAGAAATCCAATCGTAAAGCGATCACTAACGAAGTAAGCTTTTATCGACGAATAATGTTCGAATCGTGTCTAAATACAAGTGGAGGGAATTATCATTCTAAGCATGAATTAATTCATTGATATATCGTACAATATACATTGGCAATGTAAGAAAAACCAAACAATGCAGAGTATCAGCACTAGAACTATGTTTTTATTCAGAAGACTAGTCTATTAAAAAATCAAACATCATTTAATATTTAGACATAAGATAAACATATGCATATAGATATTTTTCACATTGTTTCAAGTTCAATACGTAATAATTATTTTACTTTTTGGTGTGTGTTCATGATAATATTCACAATATAATATCATATAATTGTTCGTAATATTTATAAATGTCTTTTTCTTTCGACCTATTTCTAAGATTCTGTGAGCAATGAAATTGACTTCGGTATTTTGATCTCAGTAGTCGAGACAGAAATCAAATTGCGATGGATATTTTACGTAATTAATAACAAATTCGTGACAATTGAATGCGACGTTTTAGATGAAAACAAACATTAGAAGAGAGTGAAGCTTTGAAAAGAAATTATGTGTGACTGAAGAATTCTTACGTATCGCTACGTACAAACATTTTTCACATTATACTTTCATTTCAAAATTGCATGCGAACTGCTTTACCTTTCCAAATAGCTTTGACGTAAAGGTCACTCTGCAGTTTTCCTTGTGCTTACGAATTTTTTTCATTGTAGTCTGTGAAAGTAACTTGTAATCCCAACTTCAATAGCTTTCATTGGAAAACAATGAGTTTATGTCAAGTTTTTGATGTTGATAGAAAGAAAAGTCTGTGAAAGATAAGTATGCCAAGATAGCGTATCACCACAATGCATTTGTAGAAAGCAATGAAACTATCTTCATAAGGCTACTTATTACTCTTTGGATTATCCAAAGCAGTTAATGTAAAGCATTGCAGCGTACGTTTTTACTTTTTGATGTCGAATATCCATAACTATAAGATTCAATGAGAAAGCTTCACTCGTCCTCTGTATTGTTTTCGTAGTAGAACATCTATTCATGTATCACAAAGAAATGCCAGTACAGCAGGATACATTGTAAACACGAGGTGGAAGTATAATTAGCAGAGATAGATGTAGAGGCGAAAATTCCTGAATTCATCGCCATTTTTGTATGACAATTTTCAAAGTAAACAATACACTTGGCATCAACTCCTTTCATATCACACAAACGTAAACAAGATATTATGTAGAATATTCAAAGCTGAAACGTCCATTGGTAAGGAAACTTGAACACTTTTTATGATTTTGCCTTTGATATAACCTAGATTTCAATAAGGATTAACAAGAAAAGACAGTGGCATAATTTGACATAAAAGTTTTTAGTTATGATTTTCCATACTGAAACATGTATACTTCCAGTCATAGTGAGATTCTTAAAAACCAGTAGTTCTTGTAGTAGTTTACGTAGTTCAGACATAGTCACATTAATGATTCATAAATTTTAATCACATAGAACAAACGTATAATATCAAGTCATACCCTCAGTTTGTAGCTCTGTACATAAATTATGGCATTATCAGCAGCATAGGCCCAACACAGTTTGTGTTTACATTTTATCATTGTATGAGAGAATAAAAAGGGCAGGATGTATATACAAGTAATCTTACCAACTGGTGTAATTTTCAGCTCATATAAATAATGATTGTTGTGAGTGTTTGGGGTGAAGACTTCCAAATTAGATAAGTCCAATTTTGAACTTGAACTGGAAAATTCTGGTCAAAAAGCACATTCATAGTAATTTACATTTTTCATTTACAAGTAGGATTGCTTGCTACGGTTGATAAACCACAGATCGTTATGACTATCTATCGGCAGCCATTAGTATTTGATTCTGAACTTTGATTGTCCCATTTTACGAAGTTCTTGCTCCGAAGATTCTAAATTTTTCTCCACCCTTTTTATTCTCTACTTGTTTTCAGTGAATCATATTTAAATAAACTCTTTCTTTGGAAGGCTCACTCTTGATACATATTTTATACTAAATTCCTACTTAGGCCAAGCTATAGGCCCACTTTCTTAGACTACTAGGAATAGTAAACAAGTCATCTCTTCATTTGGCACGTTCTAATGCTAAGCCAGATTCTTTCATTCACAACTTGATCAATTATACAGCTGTCAATTTAATTTGTTCAATAAATTATTTTAAACTGAAATCAATTTTGAAATTTTCCAAGTTATTTTTCATTGTTAAATAAATTATTCCTGCATTAAAACATTTCAACCCATTTTTTTTTGTATTTTTCACAACCCACTTCTCACACTTTGGCAATATGTAAGTAATAAACATTAAAGCAGTCACAGTACACAGTACCTACCGGTATCTACACTCCCAACTTGATGACCTCTACAAGATATCCAACATTTGCTAAACTCAGTCCGTTTTTCAATTCAATCGATCATATTTTTGATAAACGAACATAGTCGAGCACCAATATAACTCATTTTTTACATCGTGTTTACTTAGGGAAAGTTTTAACTTAGTTATCCTACTCACTCATCTGTCCAAAAAAAAAACTCCTCACTATAGAATACCATCTGGCCTCTATGTTTGTATAAATACAAATCACAATACTACCGTAGTACGTAAATTAACAGTACCTAACATTTCTATAAACAGATTTCGATTCGTTTGTATGATCCTAACAACAACGTAACTAGACAATAACAGTACGATGCCAAGTGAAGAACGAAAAGCGAAGATAAGAATGGGGATATTATCATATTTAGCACGTTTACATTTTATATTAAATCTCATTTTAAACAATTCTTAACACTGAATTGCAAGTTATTATACCAATAAAAGCGGTATTAACTCATGTACAGTACAGTGAATGAAAGAACTTCCATAAGAACATAGCTCACAAGTTACCGCAATTGATCTGATGATCATGAACATTTTTTTTCGGGAAAATGGCGGTCTTTGATATCTACAATTGAAATACCATTTTGCTTACTCTGTTACTATTCGAAAACGACACATAAAAGAAAAAACCCCTACTATATTCATATCTCTGCTTTCCAAGGGATGAAACGCGATTCGAAGGTTAACTCACCTGAAATACTTTAGCCCGGTAACGACTAGAAACTTCTCGATGAACAGTTCCGAGTCCAAGACGGCGATGTGGGCGGCTCGACCGATCAGGGAATTGGCAGTGTTTGGTAGTGCGTGGTGGACGTCGTATCGTACGAACGTCAGTTCGGGTTTGTTGATGATTGGGTATAGGATGTTGTGGACCATCTCGCGATAAGCTGCGCCTGGAAAACAAGGTGGAGAGTGATGTGATAGTTAGAAAGATCTACTGGAGTGAAACCTCGATGCATCTTCCGCATTTATCGCTTTCCACCTGCTATAATTTTCTTTGTCTTACCCTGATCCCATACAACCAAAGTTGTTTTTCTCGAAGTATTTTTTTTCTGCATTGATGGTTTATTTTAATATATAACTGTGAAATCTCCCTAGCAGAAACTTTAGGACCTTCAATTGCCAGGTATGTCTTCAGAGGCTACTTTACACCTCACATCCCATGAGTGAAACCTATAGTAAAACCTATAGGGGGATGCAAAAAGCGTCAATACAGGCCTTTAGCTCACAACACATGGTGGGTAAATGGTTGCACCAATCAGTCTAATTCTTTTTGAAATAAAACAACAGTGAGTATATCTGTGCCTCTACGTTCAGTAAAAATCATAATTCTATATCATATTACTCTGAAAAAATCGTAAAACAATGAAAAACAGGTAGAAACATGTTGATTTTTGACAATTATTTTGAAAGGATTTAAAACATACTACGAACTGAAGCTCTTCGTACGAGCACGTATTGAATACTAATGATCATCTAACCGAAAACTGTATGTTGATACGGTGATTGGTTTTCCGTTGCCAACTTGAACCCCGTACGTCTGCAATCAAGCCGGTAGGCAAGATGTAAAGCGGCCTCTTAAGGTGTACCCATTCATGTAAAGACAAATTGACCGCCAGGGAGATTGTACATGTATATATAATGATGGATAATAATGAAAATAATAATAATTTAATAATAATCAGAGTTGGATAGGAACTCAACGAAAGGAACGCGTTCCATTTTCGGGAACTTCGATGGGAACGTGTTCCTATTATTAAGCAGTAACTTTTAACGGAATCACGTTACTTTTTATCGGTAACGAGGAACGAAATTTACGTTCTTTTTAAACCTTTTGAACAGATTTTACTTCAAGAATTGAAGGCATCAGTGATCATCGAATACCCATAGTCAGTTTAGCATTAGCTCCGGTTCAAACTAAAAACGTTGGGAAGAAAGTTTGGGGTTACAAAAGGGTGCATCAGGCAAGGGAGGTTCGAAAAGCTTTTGAGGATAGGTTTGAGAAGTGGTGCGAGATAGACATGGATGATATTGAAGGGCTGTGGTTCAATTTTCAGAAAATATATGAAGAGGTTAGGGATAAGTTGGTTCCCTATAAGGTGCTACAGGCAAATGCAGATCCGGCTTACTATAATAGTACGGTTAGGAGGCTTAAGAGGAGGGGTAGAAAGATGAGTAGGAAGTGGAGGGCGTCAGGGGAGGGAAAGGAGGTGGTCCAGGAACTAAGGCGGGAATTAAACAGGGCTAAGAGGGAGGCAAAAGAAAGATTCATGGGGGGTATGTTCAATGAACGTGATGTGCAAGGTAGCTGGAATAGAATGTATAGGTTTGTTTCTAGTCAGAAAGGTAGTGGCAGGGAGTTGCCAACTTTAGTTGATCAGGTAGGGAATGAGTGGAAAACGGACATAGAGAAGGCAGCAGCTTTAAATAGATTCTATGGGGAAGTGTTCAATGCGAATGGAATTATGGGGGAGGAGGAAGCAATAGAGGGGGATGGGGAGGAGGTTCTGCTTACAGAGAGAGAAGTGTGGAATGTATTAAGGAAACTTAAAAGTGGGAAGTCGCCAGGCATAGATGGGGTGCAAAGCGATCTACTGAAATTAGCGGGTAGGGGAGTTGTAGGTTATTTGCTAAGGTTGTTTCAAGCTTCACTCACAGCAGGTAGAGTACCGCAAGTTTGGAAAAAAGCGGAGGTGGTTCCAATTTCAAAGGGAGGGCAAAGGGGTAGGGTAGACAACTACAGGGGAATTAGTTTAACATCGCATGTGTGTAAGATAATGGAAAGGGTGGTTATAAAGAGAGTAGTGGAGAAGGTAGATGAAAGAAGGAGTATTTCAGAAGTGCAGCATGGGTTTAGGAAGGGTTATTCATGTGAGACGCAGTTGTTAGGTTTTGCAGAAGAGTTGGCTGGGGTAGTTGATAGGGGGGGACGTGTTGATGCAGTGTTTTTAGATTTCGAGAAGGCTTTTGATAAGGTAGATCACAATATATTATTAGGGAAGTTAAAAATGTCCGTTGGGAATGCTGGGTTGGTTAATTGGATTGGAAACTTTCTTCAGGATAGAGTGCAAAGAGTTCGGGTGGGTTCAGAGGTTTCAAGTGAGACTAAGGTTACGTCAGGAGTTCCACAGGGTAGTGTGTTGGGTCCCTTATTGTTTGATTTATATATAGATGATCTGACTAGTGTTGTTGATTCGAAAATAAGGTTATTTGCAGATGATTGTGTGTTATATAGGGAAATCATTACAGAGGAGGATGTAGTAGCTCTTCAGGTAGATTTAGCGGCAATTAATCGTTGGGTTCAGTCAAACAAGATGGGGTTGAATACAGGAAAGTGCAAGTTAGTCACATTCGGTAAGAGAAACATAAGGACAGATGTAGTGTATGAGGTAGGAGGGAAGACGCTGGAGTTGCTGGAAAACTACAAGTATTTGGGGGTGGTATTTGATAGGCGTCTAGGGTGGGGGAGTCAGATTGAGAGAATAGTAAAAAAGAGTATAAATGCACTAAACTTTGTAATGAGGCAACTTAGGGGGGCAGGTATGGAGATTAAGGAAAAAGCATATTTCTCGTTAGTGCGTCCCATGGTAGAATATGCTAGTTCAGTTTGGGATCCTTATAGATTAGGTGAGATAAGGGATGTGGAAAGGGTTCAAAGGATTGCTGTGAGAAGGGTTACAGGTAGGGTTAGGAGGTGGAAATGGGATGAGAATGAAAGGGGGGAGAGGGTAAGAATGTTGGAGAGTCCAACTGAGATGATGAGAGACCTGGGGTGGCAGAAATTGGAAATACGGAGGAAGGAGGATCGTTTATGTAATTTCTTCAGGGTAATGGAGGGAGAGGGGGGGTGGGGGGAGCTGCATGAGTTGATAAAAAGAAATAAGTCAGGGTATGGAGGTAGGCGGGGTCATGATAGAGCGGTAGTCATAAAGGGGGCTACATTAGATGTCGGTAAATTCTCTTTCTTAAATAGGACAGGTAGGGACTGGAATGGGCTTAGTAGAAATGTTTTTGAAGGGGATGAAATCAGGTTAAAGTTATTCCGTCAGAGGGTTAAGGAGATGGTGGGATAGGGGTACTTAGGGAACTTGCCACCGCGCATTTATGTGCATTTGCAAGAGTTAAATAATAATAATAATAATAATTCACACGTAGCATGGAAAGATTGCCTATTTCTATGATAGCGGATGAAATATTTTGTCTTTGACCATTGCCTCATGCTATTGACTCAGCCCAATCCCTAATCCCTAATTATTGACAGTGTAATAAAATATGAACAGATCTGTGCTAGAATGACAAAACGAGGCAATAGATTAGAAGTTGAAAAAGATGATAAACCGTAGAATACCTTGAACAGTCGAATCTTTGACGGCAGCTTTGCACAGCTCTATCCGTGCCGAGTGTAGAGGTACGTAGCGGTCCTGAGAAGAGCCACACAGTAGCAGGTTACGGAAGTGTTGGAGATTACTACGCTGGCTCAGTCGGTAGAGGAAGGTCTGTCGAACGTCCGTCGAGTCTCTTAGAGCTAGCTGCAGGAGCGAGCCCGACTTCTTCCACTTTTGCATGAACCACATTCCTGGACACAGCGGACAACACCGTTTAGCTTTTACGTTTGACGTCTTTTACATTTAGCTGTACGTCTGTTTATGACTTTAAATTCCTAGTAAAAAATCGTTGAATATACCGTACTGTATTAACCTTTCAACTGCTACACACGTGAGAACATGTATATGTCTGCCGTGCCCACCGTGCTACACACATAATTTCCCGTTTTGAATTCCGCACTATACTGATAATTTTCTACCGGACTGTAAACTGCAGTTATCGACTTGATTATTTTTGTGATCTTATTTTTACTCTATTTTGAACTCTACTTTTACCATCATAGATCTATGAGGTGGGCCTAGTTGAAAATGTACATCAAAAATTGATTTTCTATCTGATTATCGACGATTATTGTTTGCTCAACGACCCCACCAACAGTTAGGTTATATGGGGGTACGTTTTCTATCTAATTATTGATGATTATTGTTTTCTCAACGACAACCAACCAACCGCGTGTGGGTTTTGACCCCATCAACAGCTAGGTTATATGGGGATAGGTTTTCTATCTGTTAAGGCCTGAATATACTGGTTTTGTAAGCTTCAGGTCTATACAGAACTTGTATCTGGAAGTTATTTCACTTCCCGGTCCCACATTCCCCAGTACTCGAGCGCGACAAGTGACTAACCCATGTTGACGAGGCCGCTGTTGTTGTAGAGTGTGCCGAGATGCGGCCCAGACAGCGACAGAAACGTGTGGAGCCGTGGCAACAGGTGTTTCATCTGCGGCCGGGTGATCGCCGATCGGATGATGATGTTGCCGAGCGAGTGGCCGACGAAGCTGATCTTGGTCGGATTCAGGCCGCAAGCCTCGACGTGGTACAGTATTTCGGCGACCAGTTTGTCCGTCATCGTGTCGAAGTCGGAGAACGTGTCGCCCTGGTGGTGGGAGAGGGAAGCGTTAGACAAAGGTCAGAAGGTAATCCAAGACAGACTTGTACGTAAAAGTTTTTTTTTTCTTTATATTGAGTTCAACGACGCACTGTACTGATGACTACGATTTATTGGCGTCGGTGAATGATATGTGATGATGGGATGATGAGATGAAAGGTTATTTTATTAGGTGTTTTTTGGATAGTGGAAAGGAGTCGGTCGTGGCCTCTGTTAAGGAACCATCCCAGTATTGACCTGAACGATAGTGAGAAACCACCAAAACCCCGTCAGGATGGTTGAACATGGCTAGAATCGAACCCCAGTCTCCTGAATGACGGTTCGGAGTATTAACCACTTGGGCACTCTTCTCAGTATAAGTGAAAGTAATAAAATAGGTGAACATAAAACTGTGGTAGCAATTAATACTGATATTTTGAAACACAATCAATTTGTAATGAAGAAATGCGCTTGTAATTTAAAGCTAGAATTAACACTTGCCTACACTGATTTTTTTTTCAATCAACTATTTGATTTTAGTTCAACCAGTACGCATACAACATCAAGATTTCAAATCAGATTCCTTTTCTCGCATGATTTCTTAAAATTTGAATGTTGGTGTGAATCAATATGGTACAATTATTTCAATTACAACGTCTGAAAATAGTTTGGGCGTTTTTTACACAACTCAATTATTATTCCATTATTCCATTATTAATTATTCCATGTTTTTTTTATAGAAAGAGACTCTGATGAATTGAATAATAATCATTTTGGTAATATTTGGAAGTAGAGTTGCGTACAAGTTGTACGATCGTGAGGAGGCAAGGAGGCCGCTACCTGGTTGCGCTCCGACATGAGAAACTCCAAGTTGGCACCGGGCAAGCCGAGCTCCAGGTACGTCTTGACCAATCGCAGGTCGGCAGAGTTGCCGTCCAGTCCGTGAACGCAGACGATCAGGTGGAGGCCCTCTGGTGAGAACATGCGGTACTCGTCGCTGATGTGGAAGTATGGCAACGTGGAAGCCAGTGTGGGGAAGTCACTAAGCAAGAATGTTTGTTTTGCACAACTGCCGTGAATGACATAATTTCACTGGGAACTTTCCATGGAACAGAATTGAATAATACAATGTGTTAAATTGTTTATTCAAAGCTTTGAATTTCAACAATAATATATGGACAAATATTTATTATATCAGTCCTACGAGTTGATAAACTCAATTTAGGTGGGGATTTTGAGCATCAATATATTTGATTATCACTGCATCAATCATTTCAAGTTGATTATCAAACCTGATCTGAAATATTGCTGTTTTTCTATTTGATAATCAATGTGAAGTCCATGATTATTGATCATGAAAATAACAATGAATGCAACCCTAGTTTGCCTAGCTGTGCTTTAATTTGTTACCTGTATAGCATGCCAGTGAAGTTCATCTGTCGTTTGAACTCTTCTTTCGACTTGACGAAGCTCACCGTTTCGTCCTTGATCGTGGCTACCAACTTCTGCGGCTGATCCTTGTCCGTGTAACATTCGCACGATGCTAGGTTACGCGCCGACACGCCTGGTGTCATTGTTGCTGTCGTGGTGGCGGTGGTGGACGGCGATCCGCTGGGTCGATCGCCTGGCCTGGTAGGTCACACGAGAATTAGTTATTAATAATGGCCAATCAGAACTGGGAAATTGAAAATAAATTTTTTCACTCATTTACCTACTATACTATTTAGTATTTAGTATTTCTATTTAGTAGAGATGCTGTCAATTATCAATCATCAAATATTCAATTGGAAATCTATTCATAGTAGGCTTACATAGTATTAAATTAACAGCGATTGATTAATGATTTTAATTGATTCAATTATTTATCGACGTTTTGAAACTCTGTTAACAACTTTGAACCGTTGAAGACAGATGATCGAGGGTTGGTATCAACGTAACACAGCTATAGACGTATAGGTGCCCAAAGCATAATTTCAATTTTACGTAGGGGCTTACTTGTTCGGTCACATATTTTGAATATTTATTTGAATATATTTTTTCATTATTTATCCCAATTATTTCTCTAATTAATAGAATAATAAACTATTTTTCAGTCGTGAAATACCAATCGATTGCTGACAAAATTTAATCAATCGATGTAACTTTTAAACAACGAACAGCAAACCTAGGTTACAGTAAAAGAATTATGACTTGTGCATAGTAATGAATGTACAAGGCATGCAAATGCAAAATTTTAAAACAGTTATTGTGCAAAAAAGTTTTTTGTTGACCAAAAAGAAGAAGTACTAGTGGACGATGGATACGTCACGAAGACTAATGACTCACTCTTGGACCACAAAAGCCACTTCTCAAAAGATCTTCTCCAGTTGTATTATCTTTGTTCGCCAAAATCCAACAACTTACTTGGGTGACTGCGTTTTTTTGGCAGCTTCCAACTCCAACTTCAACATTGCCTCCACTTTCTTCCGCCTCCCTTTCGTCTTGTTGTTCTTCTCCGATGACTTCCTCTCCACCTCTTTTCTCTCCACCTCCTTCACGCTCTCGTACACATGGTAGAGGAGATTATCAATTGGTTCGATCGGTTCCGTGATGGGCATCTTCGAGGACGACGTGACTACGTTGTTTGGTCGAGGGGGGAGGGGAGGGTCACGGAAAAGTTCGGGAGGGGGCGGTACATCGCGGAACTGTTTCGGGGGAGGAAGGTGGAGCTCCTCGTAGGGGTGGTCCACGGGTTCGAGATCGGTCGCGGGTTCGACGAGCTTCTCAAGACGGTCGAGAAGCTGGTCGCTGTTGAGGCCGCGTTGAGGTTTCGAGCTTTTTAACCTGACACCTGTTACAATAAACGTTACATTATGGTCAAGTAAATCCTCAATAAATCACTACAATTGAGATATTATTAGTGAATTATAACTCTTAAGGTGGATCTATGAGTCTTCAGCATAACATTAAAAGATTTTTTTCAGCGTGGCAATGATTGAAGACATTATTTAAAGAAACCGTTTTCGATGAAAAAAATTCCAAATATTTTTCCGGGGCATAATTCTCACTTTAACCTCTTAATTTTGATCATTTTTCGACAATCCCTGGAAACGTCAGGAAAGACGTGAATGGACATAATTTTTACCAAACATCCTACACATTCTTCCCAATAACGTAACGTAAGATTTTTTTTGATAAGTTCAATAATATATAGACTGTGATTTTTTTTTATGGACCGTTGTATCAGGTGAAAACGACATGGCTCATATTTCATGATTGTCATGGAATTATTTGAATATTGCTTCGAAAAGTTGTTAAACACATGACAAGAAATGTCTCTGGCAATTTTGGTGTTTTTAAAACATATGGTTCAGAAGCAATACCTGTCATTCTGAATTCTCCATAAGAGCAATGTTAAATTTGATGACCGCTCTGTGCGACACAGCAGAGAAAAGTAGAACTGCGTCTTGACCTAAACCTGGCTATTCCGAGTCCAGGCCAGCTGTGTGAGTCACACAGCAGTGTTGATTGGCGGCAACGATCAAAGAGCAATTAAAATACATAAACAAAAGTTATGACATGAGAGTCGGTGTGCGTACGCTAAGTGTGTGGGATAGGACAAACTGTCAATCGGGAGCTTCGTTTCTCGTAGGTAACCTGACACTGCTTCACAATTAAAATGAAACGGAATTATCATATGTGTTTGAAATGTACGCTCGAAACTCACTGCCGTTGATAGTATCTTATACATGAAGACGGATACCCGAGCCATCAACCTATATTACGCTAGTCGAAATTGACAGCTCAAAACAGTTGATTGTAGGACGGGTGATCTATCATATCCCTACATCGAAGTGATTCATTTTCCCCTTTGTCTAATACCGCGCGCTATATTATACAATAATAGAATCTAGTTGCGAAAATCACAGAAATCACCCTCTCTCTCTCTCTCTTTCCCCCCTTCCCCCTCGCAATTACAACTAATTTCTTGGAATTTTCGATACGATTTTCAGCGCCATCTCTGGGCAAAAGTTTGTGTTTAGAACTCAATGAAATACATCAACGAAATGAAAGCGGCCATCTGCATTTTCATTTTTTTAAACGATTCTGAATATTTTAATATGGTGTATCATATGGACTTCTATGGACTTATTTCGTCATGTTGTCATTTCGTTTATAGTTAGATGAGCGTAGCGAAGTCTCTATCCCACTCCAATACGGTTTTGTCTGTGTGTTTTTTTTGTTTGTTTGTATGCACTCCACAGGTTGCAGGGTTTGACTGATCAACATGAAACTTTTTTTGTACACGCGAACTCATCCAACTTGGAACTGTATAGTTTGTGGAATTAATCGGTTGGACCGATTTTGAGAAATATCATCTCAAAGTTTCTAAAAACCCCATAAGATTTGGCTGGGCGGAAAATGTTGAAAAATAAAATCTCTCCAAACAAGATGAAATTGTCTCTGAATGTGTATACATAAATGATACACATTACCACCATTTTGTATGCAATTCTAACCAGCTGTTCTGAAGAAAAAAATTAAAATAACTGGTTTTATTCATCAAATATATCATAAAAATAATGACAGAATTGGGCTGCCGAAATTTACTGCTTTCTAGATTCGATATTTGCCCAACAATTAAGTATTTTTCATATGCGTCCGGGTGTGTAGAACACCAGAGTCAATAAAGTAGCAAAGGTAGGACTACTTTAACGACTCTCAATATACCAGATATCTCGCCCATCTTACAACGCATATATGTTGCGTTTGCCTAGTAATAGAATAATTGCCGCTGATTACGTATTCATCTGTGTTATCAGTAGGCCTACTTACAAGCAATATAGTAATCATATCGTTTATACATTTATTCCTTCTTTTACAGGATAAAAAAAAACAGTAATTCAGATGGTCAACTGGGAAACCTACATACATACCATGTACGGTACGTGTAAACTAAGTAGAGCTGATTACATATATATTATATATACAGTACTCACTATTCATTCAAACTGCAGTATTTTTATTCCTACTACAAGATTAAATAAGTGTATTAGCCTGCTCAATGACTCTCTATAATTTCTTGGGCCTTATTGGAATGGAGTGAAAACTAATTTTAATGCTTGCTTACATCGATCAAGTTTAAAATTGGATATATTAATTTCCGTCAATAAACACTAGAACAGAAGATTAGCGGAAGGAGAACTCTGTTACCTTTACCGGCGACTCCCCGATCGCTCTCCGGACTGAGCTGGCCGGAAGACATGTCTCCGGAGGTCCTGCGGCTGGAGTTGGACACCCACCCGCTCTGCTCGGACGTGATCTCAGACAGGGAGGAGGAAGGCGGGGAAGACAGGGATTTAGACTTGGACTTGAGTACCTCGGCCAGGCTCGACTCAACGGAAATCAAGGTCGCGTCCGTAGAGCCGTAAAGCCCGATCTCCAGCTTGGCTTTCTCGTTGGCTGTGAGACCTGGGGCAAACACGAGTACATTGTTAGAATAAAGAAGCTTATTCATGAGCTTAGTACTCATTTTAAACTTGAAAGTATTTACTGTATTGAAAAGAAAAACTGTACAGCATTATTTTAGTGAGAAGAAAATATAATTAATATTAAATTTAGTGTTTTCAACTCTGGCTGAAAAACAATTATGAGATAACTGTCACCATTTTCAATAGAATTCCTTGACTAGAAATTGCGATGAAAACAACGCCCCCCAAAAATGGGATCTTCCTTCACTCCAAAAAAAGATACTTATTGCTTGCTATGACAAGATAAGTCAAAGTAGTTGTTTATTTATATTGGGTTTAATGGTGCATTGCAATAACCAAGATATATTATTGGCATTATTTCCATGAATATTTGCCTAGCATTATCAAACCAGACCTTGATAAACTCGTCTTTTTAGTTTCGCCATCTTCTACTTTTCTTAAATTTGCCATCATTTACTGTTCAGTAACTAGTTGGTGTTTTCCTTAATACTACAATATGTGGTAAAACAGTTGATGAATGATACAGAGTGAAGACATTCTCATTGCAATTTGAATTTAACTCCTCGCCACAGATTGAAAATAATGAACCAGGTAGAACATGACAGTAATAAGTTGAATCAAAGTTATGATAATGCATTACCTGGCGGTATCTCCATTTCCAGATGCACTTTATTTGGCGAAGCACTAGTCATTGGTAACTTGGCGAGTATCGCGGCACCCGAATTTCCCGCACTGATCTGAGGAGGCGACACTGCCTGCACCAAGTTTGGCATCGATTCGCAACTATTCGCCGACGCTAATGCCTCGCACCTAACCGCACCATTCTGTTGCGCCACCACACCCGGCATCGACATTGTACTCTGGCTGTGCTTCATCAGAACACCGTTCCCGTTCGTCGACTCCGACAAGTTGAATGGAACACTAGTGCTCTGTTCGAGCTTGCGAAAACCACCTGCAGAATCGTTAGAATCCGTCGACGGTGAGGTCATGACTCCGTTCCCGTTTGCCACTTTCAACTCGAGGCGTAGATTGTTTTTCAGTTTTTCTTTCAGATTGTTACGAAGGGGAACAGGTAATTTTGGCGGTACGATCAACGCGTCCGTGCTCTTCTCTCGACGAATCTGCGATGACGTCGATCGCGCGATCGCGGACACACGGTTCATATCCAAAGTAGGATTTGGAGCCGATGAAGAAACTGGAGATAAAACTTTCTTTTTCCTCGAAGGTAACGTTTCTGCTTCGCCCGTCCTCAACTGATCAAGCGATTTAGATTTACTATGACGAGTTGGCAGCGTGTGATGTAGAAGTATCGTTGCAGAGGAGTTGGGACCCCGCGGAGTCAACGTTAATGTTGCCGTGACGATCTCGCCTGCATGCCGTAGACGTTGTTCGTGCACGCCGAGTAGGCCGAGGGTGGGGTGATTTGACGGCTGGGAGAGAAGACCGCGCGGTATCTGGTGAGAACGGGACTCCAAGATGGCGGAAATGCCGCAACTGCAGTCTTCGTGTTGCTGTGGTAATGAGACGCGGCTCTCGGTTTTGCTTTCGATGCCGGCTATGTTTAGGAATGGTTCTGTTGAAGAGATAAGTTCATTAGGAAATGCAACCCTGCACAATGTTATACATTTGAAAATTATCGTATGCTTTTGGATAACAGTTAATTATGAAATACTTCACTCAAGACTACTCCTAATACTTATCAGCTGTCTGTTTGGATCCGACAGTTAAGGCACTGCTTTTTAATCTGAAACTAGATGGGTGCGGCTCCAAGTCCTGCTTTGAACATGGGTTATGAACATCCATTCACCTTTCATAACTTGATCATTTTACCATCTATCTCTTGTTCATTTTTACCCATAAATCTGAGCTGTTACTGGAGTCGTTGAGCACTATTGAGAAATTAGCTAAATAACAGTTCACGATATAATTAAAAAAAAAAATATAGTGTATATAGTTGTAGAATACTGTGGTCGTTTATTTTAATAAAATGTGATATACTAGGACCCATACATAAATAATTTTTCAGGGAGTACATCTGTTTCAAGATAATATTCAAATGAAATATTTGGAATACGAGAAATTTGTATAAAGGGTATATAAATAGATTCTTCATGTCTTGACAAATGAATCAACTCCACATAAATCTATCAGATCAATTGATACGGTAATATTCGAGTATGGTAACGAGGTTACTAACGTACCGCTCTCAGCTTTTCTGCCTGCAACACTCCGCCGACGAGCAAACTCGGCCATATCCTGGTACTGGTCCTCGAATATGATCGGCATCGTTGTTAGATCTCCGTCTAACTCTAGGCACTGGACTGGCAGCGGAGGTAACGTTGCCAAGTATCGGGATCGACGGACCTACAAATAGGAGTAGGAAATTACATAAATTTACATTAGTGAATGAGTATTTGAAAATGTATGTTTCTACCTTTACGTAATGTACGACTTTCCAAGTGAATTCAAGGTTACGTTACATTCTTTTTTAAACAAAGATTTTGATTTGGGGAAACTGAAAGCAGATTTACTAGAAAAAAAAACTGAAACACTTGGGCTGTATTTCAGTTTAGTTCAGCCAACACTTCATAGGTAACATTATAAACAGAATAAATATGGTAATAGAGTATTATTATTGAAAATATCAAACAACATAGGCCTAATATTTGAAAAATATAAATCTTATGCAATGCTTTCAAGCAATTAACTTAATTGGGATGCAGATCCGCAAACAATTGATTGAATCAAATTTAAGGAACAAATAAACAAAATCACCGCAAGTTTTTTTAGATTACATTTTATCTTTCATCCATAGCCTTAATTGGGGAACAATGATTTTGTATCAAGTTTCGATGTTATTAAAAAAAAAAAAAAATTACATTTTACGAAGACCGGTACCCTTAATTCAATCAGTAAACTGAGTATCTTACCATGTCCGAGACAGTGAGATAGTTCTGATAGTTGGCGTCGTAGCAACCGGCTGCCGACTGCCTAGGGTTGTCCAGCACGAAGAAGGCCTCTGCGAAACGTTTGACTCTCAGGTGGTGGTGAGCTTGCGCAAGATGTTGGTGCACGGGATCTTTGAGGGTGAAAGCTTCGAGGAATTGTTGCCAAAGCAGGATGTTCTCCGCACACAGCTGCGCAATGTCACTGTTGGCCAGTGCGACAAATTCTTCTTCGACCTCCACAAGCTGCAAATAACGCCATCACTTCTCTTAGGCAACAGATACTTGAATGAGGATGGTTGAACGATTAAGTACTATCCATTACGTCAAATTTTGAACACTTATTTTTTTTTTATTTATTCATATTTTTGTTTAATTTTTCATTAAACAGTATGATTACTAGCCACCCCCGGTAGCTCGGTCAGCTGAGGCACCGCTTCAGAAACTGAAGTCACAGTTGGGCGTGGGTTCGAGTCCCGCATGAGGCATGGGTTTTTGAAAACGTCCTTTCACTTATCATCACTTCATAGTTGCCTAATCACCTGCTCATTTGTAACCCCATATAACCTAGCTGTTGCTGGGGTCATTAAGCAAACAATAACCAATTAGTAATTAATCGAAAGCTGTACAAAGTCCCATTAAGAGGCCGCAGGCATCTGCTATATGTGTAAGCCTTCACGCTGTGAACTCTCACAACTCCCAGTTTTTCAAATGTCGATTTGATTTTTGTTTCATTTTGTTGTCGAATAAAAAATGTAGAATTTTGATGAAAACAACTGAGTTTGTCTTGAACTTTTAATACCCTTGATAATTTCATCAAATAGATCAATAGCTATGTCAATTTGGTCCAATTCATGGAGTAATTTAAATCAGGCCTGATTATAAAATTACAATGGAATATAATGCAGTAACAATAGATCAGTACTCAAGACAGGTGACTGGAAGAGTACAAAATCTACATATTATATATCTGGTTTTATTCCATTTCAAAATGAGGCCTTTCATGATATAAATAAATTCCTCTCATTTTTCCCTTGAACATTCAAATTCATTAATGAGTATCAATTATGGTATGAAGTGAAAGTAGGCTACATAATACAGTTTGTTGAATTAGTTGTTACCCTCAGTCTGTTCCAGTGTGACTCTGGATGACTGTTTGACGACCGATGGTTGACGGTCGCCAACAAGTTCCTGTGGCATTCCTTAGCAGCATGAAAACACGTAAATCGTCAAAACACGAACACGACATTAAGAGAAAACTAGCACACAACGATAACCAGTAGCTACATAAAACAGGGAATAGTTCCCATCAATGTGTATTTGAGATGAACGTACCTAGTACAGGACCACTTAACAAACTCTTTCGTCACGTTAGAAGCATGAGTGACGGACAGATGTATAGTTTGGCTGATGGTTCAGGTAACATTGTAAGATGAAAGGGTTGCAGGAGATAGGGTGGTGCAGACGAAAAATAGGTAGAGTAAAACAAAATACATGGAATATTGTTTTCAGTAAGTTATTTAATTTTAATAAGTGAACTTAGTTTCTTTCACTTCATTTTTTTTTGTCTGGTCTCCTAAAAACGTACTTAAGAGGTTTCACTGTATCTATGAAGAGCCTAGACATACTGCATGATAATAATAAGTAAAAATAAGTATACAAAATCGAGAATAAAAATTAATAAAAATATCACTAAAATCTTGGTGCTGCATTTGCTAACCTTTGCCAGATCACTGAGGTTGTTGAATCGCTGGAAACAGTCGGCCGTCTCTAGTTTGAGTTGTTGCCACGACGGCAGCAGCTTCATGTACTCCTGCAGTCGCGCTTGTAACGTTTCGTACGACGCCAACAGAATGCAGCACACCTCTTGGTGGACGTGTCTAGCGTGGGCGAGTCGCGACCCAGAACTGACGCACTTTGTACTGTTCTGTACGGTGGGGGCAAGAAGGTAATTACCAATTAGAATAGTACACTTTGTGATATGACAGTTGGTCGTTCTGGATCGTCTGACTGCCGTGCAATAGCAGTGATGGGCGAGAGTCTTATTCTGTCGAATAACATTTGTTTTGGTTTCAATTTTTTAATCACTTTTCGGAGTATTCGTGACAAGTTAAAGGTGTAGTTCCAAATAGAATTCAGCCAATTAAAATTGTGAATTATATAAAATTTAAAAAACTACAATACTTTATTTACAATGTTTAAATAACTACACAGTGTTATGTATACACTAGTAGGCCTATACATAAATATAATCTACAAATGAAACACACTCTGAAGTAGGGTATGCTGATTTACAAATTTGAAGTTTGATTATTTGTTCCATTTCTATATTTTCTGAAAAGTCTGTGCTTCCTTTTTCATAGATGAAAATCAAACTACTTGATACATTATTGATATTGTTGAATTACAACAATGAAATTACAGTGAATGGGCTAATGATAAAATGAGTTTAATTAAATTTCAAATATTTAAACCTCAATCAAAAATTGATAATTGGTTAAATTGTGTGCTGGGTACGGTCAATTTCTTGTCTGTGGAGCAACTGACAAACATATTTCTTGTTCTAGTATTCAAGATAGCTTAGGTGTGCAGATGCTTGCTAGCAATAAATTAGTACACTGACCATATTTCCAAAAAATACGGTCTCCATCGTAGACTGTGGCTGCCGGAAGTTCATTTTCTGAGATCCGCCTAGCCATGGCTTGGCGCTACGAGGCGTGCTGCAATCAAGAAACTGTACGCTTAAAACTTGCACAACGATTAAAACTTGTCAAACATGTTGGCATTGAAGTTTGCACGAAAACAAATAAATATCGACAGTTGTATAAAGTGCATAGATGAGTTCAAATAAGCAAGCAACACATATTAGGAATACATTTATTATTTATCTACCTTAATTTTGGTAAAAACAACTAAACTCAATATTTTTTCATTCTGTTTTTACTTTTATGTACTTGCAAAGTACCCACACGTCACAGTTGTTGTAATAAGTTGAACACTGCCAACGACCAAGCTTTACAAAAGGTATTCAATATTAATGGCTTACTTTGAAAAAACTTGGAAGTCTTGAAAAAATAAAAATGAATCTAATTTTATTTTCAATTTTAATGAACACAATTGTCTTTCTATAAAATTGTCAAACAAAACCTATGAATGGATTTATTTTACATAAATGAATGGGCAAATATATAAAATATGAGGTTAATGTAGGCCGTATGTAGATTATCATTTGCTCAGTGGATACTGACTTTATAAGTTTGAGTGAGGTAATAATAGATGTACACTAAGAAAGGAAGATACAGTACTATATCATTGACGACATTTTCATAATTTATACTTGTATCCTAGTAACAAATATTGCTACCAGTACTGCACTGTGATAAAAAAGTACACATTGAGGTAGGAATTTACTCTAAATTTTATAAGCTCAATTATCTAAGAAAATATTATGCATATAAAGCTTCAAAAGGTACAATTATTTTTAGAAATACCAAACACAAAATAGTACTGAAGTTTTTCTGCATTTTGGCAAGGATGAACAAACAAGTGTTGTATTTACCTTATCGGTTGCAAGGGTGTGATGGAGGGTGGGGTGGGGTGGGGGGATCAGTAAAAGTGTTTCAATTCTTGAAATAAAAACAGTGCAGGTAAAGAGTATTTTGACTATCAGGTCATTCAATTTAAATATTAATAGGTAGTCAAACTAAAAATTACACACAAATATGAATGGGAGGGGGAGGCGGTCATCGTACATTTGAAATCGCCAATAACTCAAAACCTCACACGAAAACCGGGAATGTGATGAAACATATGTACGATACTCAACTATTCTATATACAATTGGCAAAGTTTTGGATGTTCTCCATCAATCCTACGAGCCTACAGAAGACAAAACACAACGTAAGACTAAAAGAGGAGAACAGATATGTATAAATCAAACAGATAGAGAAAGGTTTGAAGCCATTCAATAGACCTACACCCACCTTAGAAAATTCGACCTATTACACTGCCAAAAAAAAACATTTTATAATCATTTAGAAAAAAGATGATAGTATTAAAACAAAGACAACTTCTTATTTTCTAAATACAGATAGGTATTCAATGGTGTTCTTGATAGAATAGTAGAAAATGGTACCAACATGAAGACATAAGTAGAGATCAGTAGGCCTATAGACAAAATATGGATCGAATACAAGAGCAAATCAGCAAATAAAACTGATTAAATGCATGAGCAAAAGAAGAGTATAAAACATATACAAAAAAAATATAGAAAAACATTACGTGAAGAATCATCTCCATCTGTGAAATATACGCTGCGTACAAACTATATATCTATGTTGTTTATGCTAGCAGCCGAGTCAACAATATCAAGATATGAGTGAACAGGTAAGTTGAATTATTTAGTTTTTATTTATTTATCTATTTATTATTCTTTTATTATTTATGATTCATACATGGTATGTATAAATATAGGATTTGTCGGATTGATACAAAATAAAACTTGAACTGAACTTAGAAAGAGCCGTACGTAAGTACAACGCAAAACAGAATCCTGGATGGAAAATAGATTCCTAGGTTTCTGATATCATTTTGAAAAGTTTCTCACTTCAAGATCCACTCACAATAATAGTCGTAGTATTTAGTGTATAGAATTTAGTGTTCAGTGTCGTAATGACCAAGGTGAGCTACAATAGTGGCTCATTTCAATAACAGGTTTGCCAACGGTATTCCAGATGTTCTGCCATTTTCCGAGAAGTCATCTTCTTATTGGCATATTGTAAGATTTAGTCGTAAGAAATGAAGTCATTTCGTTTCTTAAACTATAAACACTAAGCACTATATCACATGTTCTTGATGTGAATGCTTGCATTGAAATGCCACCTTCCATTACGTCTAAACATTAATAAAGATATACTGAACATTATACAAATTTAGAACAATTGTAAACGAGCCTCCAACAGATATTTTGAGGTCGAATGAAATATTTTTCAACAAACACTATGTGTGTTTCCAACGCATATTTATTACAGTTTGCAGACAGAAAACAAACTAGACCAATAAAATACAGACAGTGATGGTTTAAGATGCATGGTGAAAAATTATAAACAAGCGGTAGCAAAATAAGTGTGCAATTTTCATAACGATAACAAGCGAAAGTAATCAACGATAAAAATGTTTCTGAATTGCAATTTGCAGCGTCAACTCACCAACTTTGCACATAGTGCAGAATACTTTTCCTGCGTACGTACGCGCAATGACATGCAATGTAAGAGAAAGAAAACACAAAGCAATGAGTTGGTGATTCCACAGCCCTTGTGATTGTTTAACACGTGATATCTGCGACAAGTGACAGGTGATAAGTTGACTCGTGATCAACGATCAACGTCTATCAGTGATCAATATCTATGAGTGATCAACATCTATTAGTGATTAACATCTATGTGATAAACTTCTATGTGACAAGAGGTTACCAAACATTGGTCTGACAACGAGGGACGAGGGACATTGGTACATAATTAATAAGTCATCAAGATGCCCCACAAAAAATACACCTAGTGATATAAAGTTGGAATTTAATGATGAGAATGCAATTTTAGCTTAATCTTTTTTTGGCCATAATCACTACTTATTTTCCATTTGAAAACTAGCATTCATGCAACATTCTTGCGATATTGATAACTGTTTTAAAAACGATCTTTAACAATCTCACCAACAGTTAGACTATGGTACGAATGAGCAAGTGTACGAATGAAAATGAAATGTGACAATGAATGGGTGATAATGAAACGATGAAGTGATGTAATAGGTGAAAGGAATCACAAAAACCTACGTTTACAGCTGGGGTCAAACTCACACCCGTCTGGCTTCAGATTTAATTTAAAGCAGTCCCTTAACTGCCTGAGCCAAACAGACAGGTAATCAATGTTGTCTGAATTGAGTCAACTTACACTTCGTTATATTCACCCCAGAATGTTTCAAAGGTTAGTAGGCCTAATTTTATGTAGGTCTCAATTGTAATTTTTTAAACCTACTGGTAGCAGATTGAAAATGATTTCATGAAATATTCAAACACAATCTAATGACTTATTTCAGAGACTGCAATGATTCATGCGTTATGATTACTTTGTAGATTGGTTTTAATGGAATTAAAATGAAGCCTCTCTAAATTGACCTGTAATGAATAATTATAGTGAAATTGGAACATGATTTCATCACCTTATAATTACATTAAAAGTTTACACCCGAAAGGATTTGAAAACATAGATTGAAGTTTCGAGTTGCACAGTTGGCGTGCCGATGTTTGGTAACCTCTGGTCTCAGGGGGGCTGTGGATGATTCGATCAGCAGCAGTGAAATCAAAGTGTGCGCTAATGACGCTACCTCTCTTCTGACATAAAGCAATTAACCTGTTGATCCAATTACACGGCAATGCACACACTCTCGTATTGATCCGTACACTCTTCTAATAAATCATTCGTCATGGATGACAATCACTTGACAACCAGTCTGCCTGGTACTAGTCTTATATATACGTATCATTCTATCAAAACTAATCTAAATCTAGGCAATTAAACTCGATTTACCTTTTCCATTAAAATAACGGTTTTAAATGAAAGAATTGCTTTCCTGACGATGAAGTCTTTTACACGAAACTTGCAAAATTCAGTGCTTACTAATCTTGAAATAATTCCGACAGTTTCGAACACGGCACTGATTCCAAATACCACTGAATTTATTTTAACCTCTGCTCAAGTACAGCAGGTAATAGTATTACAATTATAGTAAATTAACTGATTGGTTTCAATGTATATCCTGAACAAATATTGTACACAAAAATTGAATAATACTCCCACTAGATCTTACAGAAAAACGTAAGTTTTTTGATATGACAGATTAAGCCTTTATATAAACTTAATAAAACCCTCTACAAATATTTCAGAAAGTAATTTTCACTTTTCATCAACTTTCCAAAAAGACAAACTGGACTTGACAATACTGGGTCTAAATCCAGTTTTGTGTGTCGTATCTTGTGATATTCTCCAGTCTTAATATCACGTTACATTCCTACACGAAAAAATCACGGAAAATTAAAACGTCTATCTAGGACCGTGCAGCAATTTCGACGTACTTGATATAGGGTTGATGAAGTGCTACAAGACTGCCGTGGATGGTTAGCGTGACTGCTGCCAGGTGGAAGTAGTCGAAGAGGACGGGCAAGTGGTAGTGGAGGCCTCTGGTGGGTGAGAAGTGAAGCTGTAAGGTACGGCTGGAGACGCAAGAGATGGCACTGTGCTGTTCGGGACCGAACGTCTGGTCGGTGAACCACAGTTCCACGGACAGAGTGAAGTCTGCTCGTTCCAATGTGTCCTCGATCTGAAAGAAAATTCAGAAATATTATGAATATTTCTGTCATTTTTTTTTTGTCTAGGCAACTATTAATGTGATTGCAGTATTATGTTGTGCCCTTATCCATATATATAAAATAGATATAAAAATAAATTGACATAATTTTGATACTTATGAGATAACCCCACTTTGTTTTCACTCCAAAGAAGTCTATACCAGCACTAGAAATTTATGAACATGACAATTTTTTACAGGCAATCATTTTCACTTTTGAGAGAAACAATATTATTACAAGAAAACATAAACTTTTTTTTTTGATAAATCAGAGAGAAATAGGGGCATAGGGTATCAAACTGAATTTCAACTATTCGAGACATTACTAAATTTTCCAACAATCATCAAGCGATTCACTCTTTTTTTACACACCTTATGACTGTCAACCAGGATGTGAGCCCGGAACACGATGACGTCATCTAGAACGATCTCCTCGTTCCGGTACAAGATTTGGAACGTCTTGCTCACTCCGGCGCCGTTCACAACGCACGCAGGGAACACAAATTCCGTACCTGTACATCGTAAAACAAACAATATGGGTAGATCAGACGATATTGCACCGTCATTCACAAGATCGGGGTTCGACTCCTGTGACGGGCGACCATCTAGACAGAGGTTTTCATGGTTTTCCTCTGTCATTAATGTGAACACTGGGTTGGTTTTTGGCAAATAAGGCACGACCAATTCCTTCCACCATCCAAAGAACATAATAAAATAACCTCTCATCTAATTCATCATCATTCACCGACGCCCATAGATCTTGGTTATCTTGGTTATGTCATTAAATCCAAAATGAAAACAAAAATGGTACGTTATAATATTCTATGATGTTTTTTATTTTGTAACTGTTAATTAAACACTTTGGCATATTTTTTAAAAACTCCTATCTGTAACCTGGCTCTTCTCCCAAAATTTTCATTCAATTTAATTTTAATTTGGATCTAGATTATAATCAAATCTAGATGATATGAATTCCTTAATTCCATTACATTACACCAGGGTTAAACCCAGTACCTTACGGAAACTCAACTAAATATGTAATAGAATT
Organism: Brachyptera risi; assembly: GCA_964007535.1. NCBI lineage: Eukaryota > Metazoa > Arthropoda > Insecta > Plecoptera > Taeniopterygidae > Brachyptera > Brachyptera risi. The sequence continues at coordinate 27,933,561 of OZ023333.1, forward strand.
ATACATAGCAATTATACTTAGACCTGGGCGATATTTCAAGATACGTGAGTCTACTATTTTAAAGATTTAACTAAACTAGAACTCAGTTTCAGTTTTTTTTTATTCTGCGTGAGCATCTTCATGTATTGGTTGAACAAAAAATAATTTGAGACAGTTTTTATTTTCGTTTAAAAGTGAAGAATGTCCGCATGTCGCCTACTTCATACTTAGACACGGTTTTTATCATTTTGTGTAATATGTTCTGTTCCATTGAATGCAGAAAGCCTGAAAGGTTATTATTGTTATTAATGGTTATTATTATTTCATTTCCTCTAGCTGTTTTCTTTCAATTTGAAAAGTTCATCAAGTGAGATTGCTTTTTTAAATACTACAGTGCAAAATGTTGAACATATAATTATTGTACTTATTATACTACATGAATATATTACTAACTTTACTTTCAATCATTTTTTGGTTCCACAAATTAAATTACGGTATATTTAATTTGAAACTACAGAACAAATCCTATTCACCTTTTAGGCCAGATTTTATGAACTGATAATTAGTGGATTAAGCACCAGTAAGCGGATCAACTTGTTATCACCTTGAGCTACATATGTTATTTTCATACCTATAAGCTAATAGTTAGCTAACTAATACTTTAAAACTGGCTCATCATCATCAAACCATAACAGTAAATTCTCTAATACTTATCTCAATTACAAATACAAATGAGTAGGAACGTTTATATTTTCCATATACAATTAATGGTAATACAGTAGTATGAATAGTACGTGGAAGTATCAAATGAATGTACTTACGTTGGCTCTTGGGTAGCGTCACTTCTACTTTCACAGGTAGTTTCGGGGACAACCGGAGAGTGGTACGTATCTGATAGAATCTGAAACAATGAAACACACACTTGTTAAAATATTAATAAAAAAAAACTGTTTATTTACCGGTATATTGGCAGGAGCGGTAGAGCCAACTTTTCATCATATGAAAACAAATTTTTATTCCGAATCAATTTTATTCCATGTCCAAACTCTATTTACATTACGAATGAATTCGTTTGAAATGAAAATACTTCCTTGAATAAACTTGAGGAGTTGAGGTTAAATGTTTTAAACTGGGGTGTCTTTGATTTCAATCTTTGATTTCCGTAAAAATTCAAGCAATTTCCAGTTTTCCCACTTTTTCCCGTTCCATTTTTTTCTCAATAATGGTCAATTCATTTTTGATCAAACAATAGTTATATATATATATATATATATATATATATATATATATATATATATATATATATATATATATATATATATATATATATATATATATATATATATATATATATATATATATATATATATATATATATATATATATATATATATATATATATATATATATATATATATATATATATATATATATATATATATATATATATATATATATATATATATATATATATATATATATATATATATATATATATATATATATATATATATATATATATATATATATATATATATATATATATATATATATATATATATATATATATATATATATATATATATATATATATATATATATATATATATATATATATATATATATATATATATATATATATATATATATATATATATATATATATATATATATATATATATATATATATATATATATATATATATATATATATATATATATATATATATATATATATATATATATATATATATATATATATATATATATATATATATATATATATATATATATATATATATATATATATATATATAATATATATATATATATATATATATATATATATATATATATATATATATATATATATATATATATATATATATATATATATATATATATATATATATATATATATATATATATATATATATATATATATATATATATATATATATATATATATATATATATATATATATATATATATATATATATATATATATATATATATATATATATATATATATATATATATATATATATATATATATATATATATATATATATATATATATATATATATATATATATATATATATATATATATATATATATATATATATATATATATATATATATATATATATATATATATATATATATATATATATATATATATATATATATATATATATATATATATATATATATATATATATATATATATATATATATATATATATATATATATATATATATGTTACCGCCGATCTTAGAGATGGCGATGAAAGACCAGTGGACTGTATTCGGATGCCGACTTGGCATTAATAATCAGGCGAGCATAATCCAAACTCGGATTATGCCTCACCCCAAAACGATACGTATTTGGTCTACGTCGACTTGACGTTGTTATTGACCAAATCAAAGAATAAATAGAAAGCGAAACAAAATAGATCAAACCTGAGTGGTGTCCCCGCACACCATTCGAATAAACAAGAAACAAAAGCTTGAGAGAAAACAAAACAACCAACTTCGTAAATGATAAAGACCAAAACAAATGTGAAGAATTAGAAACAAGAAAGTATGGAAAGAGGTCCTATTAACGACTCAAGAAGAACGAAAAATAGAAAAGAAACAACTGCGTACATGCGAAATAATGTACAGTACGTCCGAACTCTAACAAAGTAGAGAAGGACGGGAGATGCTCACACAACAAGAGCTGGTCGAGAATATGAGCGAATTCACCCACTTGACGAGCGACTAAGAGACGTCCGATCAGAATCGAGTATGGAAAAGAACTGAATACTCGACGAGAGCCGTTTCGAGGCGTCCGGTCTGAATCGAGTATAGCAGAGAACTGAGCTGCGAGGCCTAGCTTAGTCAGGCAACGCGAGAATGGCGAGCTGTGATTGGACGCACACATCGCGTGACAACCCACCAGCCAACCAGCAATGAGAAAGGAAGGTCGACTAGAAACACGGTTTGCAATGTATAAACAACATTCCATGACGTGATCGAATGACTTCACGTTCAATTGACAAACCAGGGAAAACGAGCTAGCTGGTCTCAAAAGACCGGCGTTAACATACCGCCCACCAAAATGAACATTTTAAAGCTGAGGTAAACGATACGGAAAATAAGGAACATGAAATTAGAACAGCAAACTGTTCGTAAGAAGCCTTGTAACTTCATAGGCAACGTGAGCAAAAAGATTTTCACCGAGTAATTGGATTGCTTCCCAATTGGATCGGAGAACAGCAAAGAAATCGCACATGATCCGAGCGATTCATTGAGGAGAAAACGCAACCATTTTATCCAATGGTCGCTGACTTTTCAAAAAAAATGAAAAAAGAGAGAACAACAAGAAAGTTAACATGAAGAAATGATCAAAGCACCAATGCGTGCTTTGAACAGAAAGAATACACGAAGTAATATCAACTCGACTATTCGGAAGTCGGGAGTGACACCAGTTTATTCACCGGGCGCTTATAAGTACCGGTTGAGGTGCGAACAGAGACGACCCGAACGGTGCCGTCTAGCCCGGGGTGAGTCTCGACCACTCTGCCGATTGGCGACGCCAAAGGATTGCTTGTGGCATCGTGGAAAAATACCACATCCCCGACAGCCAGGTTGGGACAGCCCCGAACCCATTTACGGCGTTGCATCTGCGTATTCAAGTACTCCGACGACCAACGCGTCCAAAAGGCCTGGTGCAGTTGGCGCAATCGTACCCAACGATCAGGATGCGAGTGGTTTCCTGGCACCGTTTGTTCAGGTGGAGCTAACAAAGCGGTGCCGATTAGAAAGTGTCCGGGAGTTAGAAAGTCGTAGCTTTCGGCAGGGTCAGATGAGAGGGCGCAGAGAGGTCGACTGTTGAGGACGGCCTCAATGAGGGAGAATAGGGTGGCGTACTCCTCAAAGGTGTGAGGTGTGTCCCCTATTAGACGGTAGAGCAGGGATTTCGCCGATTTTACACCGGCCTCCCAGAGTCCTCCAAAGTTGGGAGCTTGCGGAGGGTTGAAGTGCCAAGCTATTTCACGTTTAGAAAGATGGTCAAAGACGGAGGTTTCAGCTTGAGATAGAAAATCATAAACCTCGCGCAGATGTCGCGCAGCACCCACATAGTTTCTCCCACAATCGGAGTAAATGTGCGACGGGAGTCCTCGTCTGGAGAGAAACCGATCTAGGCAAGCCAAAAAGGCGTCCGTGGATAGCTCGGACACCGTTTCTAGGTGCGCTGCTTTTGTGGACATGCAAACGAAAATGCACAGATAACCCTTGGTGATGGGTGCCTTACGACGATTACTGGATTTGACCTGGAAAGGGCCAGCAAAATCAGTTCCAACATGGCAGAAAGCGCGAGAAGCTTGAACACGTGAAGGAGGCAAATCTGCCATTGGAGGCTGCATAGGCTTTGCGCGAAACTTGTGGCAAGTAATGCACTGGTGTATACGCTGTCGCAACAAACCGCGCAGAGAAACGATCCAGTAACGCTGCTGTATCAGCGCCTGTACCGTTCTCGGGCCGGAATGTAGCGATGTTCGGTGGAAGGCATCGCAAATGAGAGATGCGAGGTGAGCTTCTTTGGGGAGTAGGATTGGGTACCGAGCCTCTTCAGGAAGAGAAGAGTGACGCAATCTTCCGCCCACCTTGAGTAAGCCCGAGGGTTCGAGAAAAGGTTTCAGCGAAGCGATCCGGGATGAAACCTGTCCCTGTTTGGCAAGTTGGCTGATCTCGGTTGCATAAAAGTGGTTTTGAGTGACTCTTATGATCAGTTCAAGAGCGTCTTGCAACTCCACAGGTTTTAAAGAACCCGTAGGAGGGAGAATCTTGGATCGTTTCGCCAATAAGAGACGGGCAAATCGAACTACATACCCAAAGACCCGTTGTGCTTTGAGAAGTGTGGAAAACTTTCGAAAATTCACCAGGAGAGGATGTACTTTGACCGTTGTGGCCAAAGTGACCATGGAAGGCTTAATGTCTGGCAATTCAGACAATAAATCAGTGGAAGGCACAGAGATAGGCCACAGAGCATGGGGACTCCTGAGAAAAGAAGGACCCGAGAGGTACAACGGGTATTCCATGAGCTGAGAAGGCAGTATTCCACGAGAAGCGCAGTCAGCGGGATTTTCTTCGGAATCCACGTGTGCCCAATTGGTAGGAGTGGAGTTGTCGAGTATCTCCACTACTCGGTTGGCGACGAATGTCTTCAGTCGATGTGGAGGGGTGGCAAGCCACGCGAGCACAATAGTCGAATCAGTGTAGAGGGTTACTGACTCCACGACAAGAGTGCTGAGTGAGGGAAGAGTATCTTTCAGCACACGCGTTAGAAGCAAAGCAGCAGAGAGTTCAAGCTTAGGGATGGTCAAGGGTTTGACCGGGGAAACTTTACTCCTTGCTCGCAACAAACTAATATGCGAAGTTGCATGATTCGTTGTGTGAAGGTAAAGTATCGCAGCGTAGGCCTTCTCGGAGGCATCACAAAAGCCTACAAGTCGATGTATGCCTTGTGAAGCAGGAAATGCGCGTGGAACTCGGAAGTTCGAGAGAAGACAGATCTCGGCTACCGCGTCCAACCACCTTTGAGCAAGAAGCGGTGGTAAAACGTCGTCCCACTGCACCCGCGATAACCAAAGTTGCTGAAGAAAAATCTTCATCCAGCATACGAGCGGGGTGAGGAATCCCAAAGGATCAAAAATGCGCGCAATGTACGACAAGACCGTGCGCTTCGTTACCACGCCTTCGAAAGGTAAGGTGTGGAATGAGAAATCATCCGATCGGGGATCCCAGAACAGACCAAGGATCTTGATGCCCTGATCGTCATCCAAAAACACGACTGGAGTCTCTAGATGATCCTCCGGAAGTGCACTCAATGCTTCTGGGAGGTTACTGGCCCACTTTCGGAGTTCGAAACCTCCACTAGCTAGAATAGCCTGTAATTCCGATTGAAGAATGCGAGCTTGAGCGACGTCTGCTGCGCCAGACACGATGTCATCCACGTAGATGTGAGATATCAAAGCACGCGAAGCATTGGGGAAAGGAGCCCCTTCGTCGTGCACGAGCTGCTTCAGCACTCGTTGAGCAAGAAAAGCTGACGGTACGAGCCCATACGTGACCGTGTTGAGCTCATATTCTTTTACTGGAGAGTCTGCATTGGGTCGCCAAAATATGTGCTGATATTTGCGGTCAGATGGTTGGACCAGAATCTGACGATACATCTGACGAATGTCAGCACAAATTGCGATGGGATGAGAACGAAATCGGGTTAAAACGCCCGGGAGTTCGCTCTGAAGCTTGGGACCACTGAGTAACAGCTGATTCAAAGAGGCGCCTCTCTCATCTGGAGAAGAGGCGTTAAATACCACTCTCAGCTTCGTGCTGGAGCTGGTAATCTTGTGCACACAATGATGCGGAATCACGTAGTTCGAAGAGGTGCTTGCAAGTTGCATGTGGTTCGATTGAATATAGTCTTGCATGAATGCTTGATACGCAGCATCATGCTGAGGATTGCGTTTCAGTCGCCGCTCCAGACTCAAATAATTCTGGAGGGCGGCCTCACGATTATATCCGAGAGGAGAGGATGTGTTCTTGAAAGGGAGTGCTACCGAATAGCGTCCGGAAGGGTTCCGTGAGTGCGTAGATAGAAAATGCTCCTCACAAAGTTCATCGTCCGGATCAACTTGAAGAGGACGTGAAACTTCTTCCGATTCCCAAAACAATCGAAGAGTACGATCCAATGGAGAACCAGTGCAAGCAAGCAGAGAGAGCGGAGGCTGGAACTCGGCATCCAAACACCGAATAGGACCCAAAACCACCCAGCCGAAGACCGTGTTTATGGCAGATGGACTGCCACTCATCACAATATCACCTGACTTTTCAAGAATATCAGGGTATAAATCGGCGCCGATCAAAAAGTCGATCTGATCGGGCACATGAAAGCGGTCGTCGGCAAGAGAGAGACAGCGATAACGTTCAAACACCTCAAGCGGAACGGTGGTGGTTGGAAGTTGACTCGCTATCGCAGGCATAACGTAGGCTTGTACGCTGAGAGAGGTTGCAGGGGTGAACCGGGAAGCGATGCTGCATTGAACAGTCCCGATTACCCGAGCACTAACGTGACCAATACCAGAGAGTTCGGAATGACAAGGATTGATTTTCAATCCTAGCTTCTGAAGGAACGAGTGAGTGAGAACAGAGATTTGTGAACCACAGTCGATAACCGCACGGATAGGTTGCAGTTGACCGTGAGAGTCGCGGATCAAGGCGCGAACAGTGCCCAACAGAGCTGTGGGTAGCACTGGCTTGCTTGTCTTGACTTGACAAGCGAGAGTTTGAGGATGAGGCGAGGTGGTCTCCGGATGAGAAGAGACTTCGGTTGCTATTGTGTCACGAGTCAAGGGGTTGATTCGTGCGGTGTGTAACAGCGAATGATGTTTGTTACTGTGACAAGTACCGCAAACACTCTTAGAGGTGCATTGCGGTCTGAGATGAGCGCCCATGCAGTTGAAGCAGCGTTGTAGGCGACGTAACGTGTTGTATTTGTCGTCAACGGACTGTTGCCGAAATACGGAACACGAGTATAGAGTATGCTCCCCTTTGCAGACTGGACACGAAGATTGTTTCGTGGTCGAGCTTGCTGATTTGCTCTGCTCGCGAGATTTAAAGCTGACGGGCGGAGGATTCGCAACTAACAACGAATTGATTCGCTTTGTGGAAGGAGGAATAGCTTTTGAAGAGCTAGCTGCTTGTTTGTCGAGACCACACAATTCCATCGTCCTGGACTGCTCTTCAATGAATTTGATCAACGACGCGTAGCTAGGAGTGCTGTGCGAAGAATGTTTCTGTTCGAAAGCCTTGCGCGTTGATGTGTCGAGATTTGTCAGTGCTAACGTGAAAAGCAGAAAATCTGACAAATCTTCGATATTCAGAGCTTTCAACGCTTCAATCGAAGTTTTGTGAACTTTCAGAAATGATTGCAGCCCAGAATGTGAATTGGTTTTGAGAGGCGTAAATTCTAAAACCTGTTGAACATACGTGGTGGCTAACAACCGAGGGTTATGATACCGACTGACAAGAGCATCCAATGCCACAGAATAATTGGCTTCCGTAATCGGAAACCCGGAGACGACAGACAAGGCGTTGTCTTTGAGGGTGGTCCTCAAATAGTGGAATTTATGAACTTGATTCAGGTCGTTGTTCTCGTCGACGAGAGATTTAAATAGCGAATAGTATTCCGTCCATCGAGTAATATCACCAGAGAATGCCGGCAACGCGATTGTCGGCAATGAGATGGCTCGAAAACCATTTTGATTTGGCGGCGGAGGCGGAGTAGGCGTCGTCGCGGCAACGGCGGCGAGATACAGCCCACGAGTCGCGTACAACATTTCCTCGAAGCTGGCTTCAACAGCGTCGACCGGTAAGGCATCGTCGCCTTCGTCAAGCTGAGCGTTCAAAGATATTATTTCTCTCTGAACTTCCTCAAAGTTGGCTTCCAAAACGTCAAGTTTGTCGTAGCGAGGTTTGTACAACGGAGCTTTGGCACTATCAAGCGTTTTGAAAGCATCGTAGGAGCGTTGTAATGAAGCGAATATCCGCTCTCGCTTTGCTGTGAGCACTGCTTGTTGTTTCGAGATTTTAGACGCCATTGTAGCGAATGGATAACCACAGATTGCAAAAACACGAAACTAGAACAAGGATCAAAAACTAATGATATGAATTATCACAGAGAAATACGGCCGAAATGCACAGAAAAAGAACAATGCAAAATAATTCAAGAACTGAATGTCTATAGAACAAGTCAAAACAATTGTTTATAATAACTCGCAAACAAACAGAATAAATTATTGCACCGTGGAAACCCAATTATGTGGAAGCCGATTCAGTGCGGAGGACAGAGAAGTCACCCATGCGATGCCTGATCGCAGGTGCTGCCACGAATGACTGTGGAATCCGGAGGTGGACTCCGCGTGGTGCAAAGAAAGGAATCCACAAATGGATTCCAACAAGAGAACGAAATAAGAATCCGGAGATGGATTCCGCCTCACGAATGACGAGAAATTGGAACCAAAAATAATCTTTGGCTCACAGGGACCAAATGTTACCGCCGATCTTAGAGATGGCGATGAAAGACCAGTGGACTGTATTCGGATGCCGACTTGGCATTAATAATCAGGCGAGCATAATCCAAACTCGGATTATGCCTCACCCCAAAACGATACGTATTTGGTCTACGTCGACTTGACGTTGTTATTGACCAAATCAAAGAATAAATAGAAAGCGAAACAAAATAGATCAAACCTGAGTGGTGTCCCCGCACACCATTCGAATAAACAAGAAACAAAAGCTTGAGAGAAAACAAAACAACCAACTTCGTAAATGATAAAGACCAAAACAAATGTGAAGAATTAGAAACAAGAAAGTATGGAAAGAGGTCCTATTAACGACTCAAGAAGAACGAAAAATAGAAAAGAAACAACTGCGTACATGCGAAATAATGTACAGTACGTCCGAACTCTAACAAAGTAGAGAAGGACGGGAGATGCTCACACAACAAGAGCTGGTCGAGAATATGAGCGAATTCACCCACTTGACGAGCGACTAAGAGACGTCCGATCAGAATCGAGTATGGAAAAGAACTGAATACTCGACGAGAGCCGTTTCGAGGCGTCCGGTCTGAATCGAGTATAGCAGAGAACTGAGCTGCGAGGCCTAGCTTAGTCAGGCAACGCGAGAATGGCGAGCTGTGATTGGACGCACACATCGCGTGACAACCCACCAGCCAACCAGCAATGAGAAAGGAAGGTCGACTAGAAACACGGTTTGCAATGTATAAACAACATTCCATGACGTGATCGAATGACTTCACGTTCAATTGACAAACCAGGGAAAACGAGCTAGCTGGTCTCAAAAGACCGGCGTTAACAATATATATATATATATATATATATATATATATATATATATATATATATATATATATATATATATATATATATATATATATATATATATATATATATATATATATATATATATATATATATATATATATATATATATATATATATATATATATATATATAAACCTTTATTGGCCCCTGACTCCAAAGTGCACAGGATAACAATCAATATAAAATACATGAGAAAATATAATAGAAAAAAGTGTTATACTGTGTTTAAAGACACCAATAATTTCAAGTTAAACAGAGAGTATATACACTCACGGTCGCATAAGTAGACGAAGCGAGCCACATTGAAATGCACTCTGAAGAAAATTGATTGAAATTATATTTATTTATTATTTATTATTGTTTTTATACAGTGTTATACACTGTATACAGGTAGTGAGAATAGAGCAGGAGCCCCGTAACAACATGTGCCTCACTACCTGTATAGTGATATAAATTATAAATCATAACTTAGATCGGTAGAAAAAAAAAATGAAAAATTAATGATAGCAAACGGATCGAAAATTAAGATAACTAAATATGAAATACAAATGCCTAATATGAGGACTGATCTAACATGTGTGAAGTTCAAGTATCTAATTAATTAAAAATATTTCAAGTTGACTACAAAATGTACCAAAAACATCATCTGTCTTCAAACTGACAGGTAAAGAGTTATAAAAAGCGACAGATCGAAAATAGAATATTTATTATTTCATTAGAATATTTATAGAATTATATTGATATTGATTGAAATTATGACGTAATAGATTCAGTGGACAATGTGCACTTGACGAATAGTCAACGAAAAAAAAAAATTATTGGTATAATTTGCATAGGTTTTAGATAAAATTTGAATTTGGGAGACAACATTTTATGTTCCCGTGAGTGTCCATTCGTGTCCCAGTATAATTCAACACGTACAAAAAAAACATTGATTTTTCATGTCTACTCTTCGCTCATGTAACAAGAAAGATGATATTCCTATTAACTACTTAATATCTCAAGTTTCAGTGGAGGCGCCGGGTTTTACGTCACACGATATTCATAAACCTCACCCGTAGCACATTTCGAGACTACCAACCGTTAGAGTCAATTGATAGGGGAGACGGTCGATCGGAACCTGACATAATACGTCACGTTTTTGACATGTCGGTTTTCGTTTCGCATTACTCACAACGACTGCGAGCGCCCCTATAATTAGTCACGTGATCCCCTGACACGCGTCGGTGGCTCAACCGGTGTTGTTTCAGAAATATTATACCGTTAACATACTATCGTCCGGATTTGGTCCGGATGATGATTAATGGTTGTTCAACGACCCCACTAACAGCAAGGTTATTCGGGGGTACGAAGTAATGAGCAACTGATATCTTAATAATATGATATGATATCTTAAGATGGATCATTTTTCGCTCCGTTTCGCGTGGGATCCTCCTATTATATGGTATCTCATTTTTATATATATATTTATATATATATATATATATATTATTATTACCATATACCATATTATACATTATTATTATATATATATATATATATATATATATATATATATATATATATATATATATATAAATATATATATATATATATATATATATATATATATATATATATATTTATTATTTATTTATATTATATATATATATATATATATATATATATATATATATATATATATATATATATATATTATATATATTATATATATATTTATATATATTTTATATATTATCCTATTTTATGCCTAAAGGCAGCTTATCTCCAGGGAGGTTGATATAAAAGAAAGTGATTGTAAAATTCAAAAACCAAAATGAAGATAAATATAATAACTAGAAGAGAAGATTTTGAGAAGAAGAAGATGAAAGGATAAATCAAAGGATACAGTTCAAATGAGTTACATTATAATTTTTTACTTCAAAGTGGTGAGATCGCTCGTTTAGTACTCATTCCGAACGATCCTACCTTATCATTCTTGACCTTGATAGGAGAACAATGAGTAAAGTTACCAACCTAAACTGATTCGTGACTCAAACCGTCATGAAAACATTGGTAAATACATCCAATTTGGGCCAAGTCGTTTTGATTTCAACACAGTTGACCAACTGAATTCAAAGTTGTGCAAATAGGCTTGAAATATATAATTGATAAATGCGTCAAAGTGCACGGTAGAAATGGTACAGAGGGTCAAACTTGTCAAACCTTTGGAGAGCGTCGCGCGCAATGCACTGCCTTCTCACTTCCACTTGATTATCCACTTGATAATACCGTTCCTAGCTTCAAGCCCGGTATTACCCAGTCCAGTTTGCTTCAGAGAGCTCCAAGTCCAGAGAGTTGGTGAAAACAAATACCACAGGTAACCATGGTGATACCACTTCTAACTGCCAGTCAGAGCTATACTCCCACATTGATAATCCGCCAGAAAAAATTGCGGTACGTTGATAGCGTTGAAAAGTATAGAACTAAAGAAAAGTCACAAAATGAAGCCCGCGCATATGGTCAACAATGACATTGATTGATTGGAATATTACATTGTTGACAGAACTTTTTTAAACATTCGTCGGCCATATTGAGATTTAGAAGCGCATTCTATTGTTACTTTTCGTGTGGAATGCCGGGCCTTGGAAGATCAGCCTAGAAATTTGTTGTAAATGTTTTGTTGTAATCATATGTGGAGTATTTTATATCAATTCAGGGGAAAATCGATTTGACGAAAGTGATTTCAAAAGACTTGATGAACGGACATGCATTTTCAACTCGGTTTCAATTCACATCTGTTATTGAAGTGCTTGATAACTCCAAGTGGTATGACTTTGTCTCAAGTTTTCGGTGTAGTAAGAATTCCGACGAGCGATCGAGTGGCTAGCATACAGAACCGCCATTTAGGAGACCGGGATCGATTCCCGCCATCGTCGACCATTCTGACAGGTTTTTTTCTTGGTTCCTCTCTGTCGTTCAGTTCAATACTGGGATGATTACTTAAAAACAGGCCAAGACCGACTCCTTCCCACTATCTATAACAGATAACCTAACCAATAAAAAACTAATAATTATTGAAAATAACAAATAAAATAACCTTTCATCTCATCATCCCACCATCTCATATCCTTCACCGACGACAAAAGATCTCAGTCACCTGTACAGTGCATCGCTATAAACCCAATATAATCGAATAAATTGATGAAAAAATAATGAAAAACTTATCACTCAAAGTATATATATATATATATATATATATATATATATATATATATATATATATATATATATATATATATATATATATATATATATATACACATATACATATATATATATATATATATATATATATATATATATATATATATATATATATATATATATATAAACCTGTAGTTATAACTCACTTGGAATATGAAAACATATATTCTTGATCGATATAAAAAGAAAAAGATAATCATTTGAATTCAGTTTCAGAATTCAAGAATTGCGATCTGTTTTATTCAAGTAGACGGTACTTACAATTCACTTTATACAGACTCTCTTCTCCAATTTCTTCGACGAATTGAAACATACCACCGTCAGTGCTAACGGATATTAGATACGGTCTATCGGGACCACCAACCCCGTGGAAGAAAGTATATTCAATGGTCTTATACACCAAATTCACGTACACAAAGTTATCAATAATAGAGTTTAACTGTATGACTCTCCCCCTTTAATATCATCCCCGTGAACCCTCCTCCCCCCCTCTCTACACCTCTCACCCTCTAGACGTGCTCGAGTTCATTAACAGTTCATAGGAGTCGATTTAGAGGAATATCAGTTTTTTGATGATAACTTTCTAACGGCATAAGATATCACAATTCTATAATACAGGGGAAACACGGATATTTTCAAGACCTTCAAGATGTTATAACTGAAACTATTCAGCCCATCGCATAATTGTCAACCGTATTTTTTTTTTATTATTCATTTGAATAGTTTCGTACAATGCAATATAGTGTTTTACGCTCATAAATAACCACAAAGCCTGAAACAGGCTTGCCTGTGGGTGTACAGAAATTTCAAAGTATATATGTACAGTAAACGATAATTTTCCAGCTGTATACGAGGTTAACAATTGGGCAATGCGACTCAAGAGCAGGAACTCTGAGACTCTAGACCCGGCATTACCAAGTCCACTTAGCCTTTATCTGATCTTTCATCTTGACTATTCTTTTTCAAACTTGTTATCACCATGGTTACCTATGCTATTTGTTTTCACCAACTCTCAGATAAATACTAACTGGCCTTGGTAATACTGGGCCTAAGAGCAGGAATTACCAACGTGGGAGGCGCTTTAACTGGCAGTTTGAAGTTGTTATCACCATGGTTACCTGTGGTATTTATTTTCACCATCTGTCAGATGAAGGCTAATTAGATTTATAACTTATACGATCTTGAAACTATTGATAATAATTATCTGTATTTCCTCCGTATATTAGAAATTTGATGTTTGAGCCGTCCGAAAGTTATCCCCGACAAAATGATATTTCGCTAAATCGACTCCCGTGGACTGTTGAGCTCTAGCTTTTCAATAGTTCGGAAAAGTTAATAAACTGTTTTGACTCATCTCCCTATAAGTTACCCGTGTTATTTTATTGTCCAATGAGACGATTAGTAACGGATCTTCAACGAAAGAGTGAAAAATCGGGTACGGTATAGGATTTGAGGAAATGTCAATTTTACTTAGGCCCGGTATTACCAAGTCCAGTTAGTATTTATCTGGGAGTTGATGAAAACAAATAGCATGGGTAACCATGGTGATAACAAGTGTGAACTGTCAGATAAAGGCTAACTGTACTTGGTAATTCCGGGCCTTAGTAACTTTCGGATGATATGAGATATCAAAATTCGAATACAATATATAGATACACGGATCTTGCCACGAACCTTCGAAATTGTATGTATTCAAATCAACGACTTGGTTACTAACACTTTAGAGTGGATATAAATAAATATATATACATATATATTAAATTAATATCAAATTAATTAAATTAATTTCAATTCATTAATGAATGTGGGAGTGGGCAGTCAAGTGTCGCAGTTCCCTCTATATTTAATTATATTCCTCCACGTATAAAGACCATTGACAAATACGCTATTATGCAAACCTTGTCGAAAAATCTGTTACTTAATACTTAATTTTATTGTTTGCATCAATGTATTATAAGGAATAATTGTTATACCGAATATTTTTTTTATTTCACATTTTTTGTTCTTGTAAAATCATCGTTTGCTTTCCTTTCTTCTCTTGAACTTAGCCTTATGAGAAACAGTGAAAGTACTACTTTCAAGCTATGCCAAGTTATATTTTTGTGTGTATTTATTTTTGATTTCAATATTTATTTGGATTCTATGTAAGACGATATGTCCCAACTTAATATGTTATCTTACCCCTACAATCAAGCCAGCATTTTTGGCTTCGTAGGATTTTATGTAATAATGTTTCTGTGATAATGTATTTAATGTGTGCCCAATAATAAAAAAATATATAAACAAATATATGCCGCCCCCGTGGCTCAGTCAATTATCGCACTGTGGTAGTAACTGAAGTCAGGTCGGACGTGGGTTCGAGTTCCGCATAAGGCATGGGTTTTTGTAAACGTTCTTTCACCTATATCATCACTTCATCGTTTCATTATCACCCGCTCATTCGTAATCTCGAATGACTTAGCTGTTGGTTGGGTCGTTAAGCAGCATTGAAATAATTGTAATAATGATGAAATATATATATATATATATATATATATATATATATATATATATATATATATATATATGCACATACTAATTACAACTAATACACACTCCGCTCCAACTCATCCAATATAAATGTTCATCCGACAGGCGAAGGAAATACATTTTACTCCAGTATTTAATTAAAATGTTACGTGGCTGAAAGAGATAGAGAGAGAGGTATCCGACCATCATGCATGTCATCATCGGACGGTGATTCTAATTACTAACACGTGTACCTATGTTCCAACCCTTATCGCGCTGTGTGGCTCAAACCAATGGAAACCAATCAATTAGATGGCCTCGGGCCTGTGTGTTCACATGGCAACGGGGACATGTCAATCTGCTCGACACAGACCATCCGAGATACGTTGTGCTGGGCTTCCATACCTGAGTTATTCGGATTGCGAATTCGCGAAGCGGGTTTTTAAGCCACCATGATGATAAAACGACCCATCAGTGACGAAAGTTACGCGATTTCTGATTGTTGAGCTCGCCCCAATTCCACCGCCTTGCGAAAGCGAAACGCAAATCGCGTTCATGGAAGGCCAGCATTACTCCTGCAGCCGATAGCGATTATGTTCGTTCCAAGTTCGGCGGCCATATTGGAGATTTAAAAATAGAATCAAGAAGCATTGAGGGTTGCGTTGGTTTGCCGGTTGGAGATGGTGACTTCACTTCCTATCCCTATCATGTTAAAAATGTGTTCCAATTAAGGGGCCACATTTTGAGAACTATCGATCTTGCGTAGGTGATAGTGATACAGAACTAAATAGTGATGAATAGTATAGGCTTGCAAAAAAACTTCCAGAATTTTGGAGTTTTCCACATTTTTCTTTCGGTTCCAGTTTTATTATCCTGCATAAGGTAAGACAAAAATATATTTTCGAATTTATTCTTTCCATTGTTGATTTTGTAATTCATTCTCAATTGTTAAATCAATTAAATGTTTCCAACAAAGATTTCTTCGGCTCTATTTGTTGTGGTCAATTTTTTTGAATGTTGTTTTGATTACCAGGGTCAATCCTGTGCTCTGGCGTTTTATTTTTATTCCTATGACTACTAGAAGTATTTGATTTGAATTTTTGAATAATGGGATTTGATTTTTATAATTTTTTCAGCTATACAATGAACTACAAACATGGAGCTTAATTAAGGTATGAGAAGTGAAATTCTGACTCGAACAGAACATGCTTCATTTAATAAGATTCAGAATGAAAAAAAATCAGCTCCAACTATAATATTGATATATTTTTCCATTGTTGGAAGTTCCAGCTGTGTATGTGAATCTTAGTTTTGAGTAAATTGCAATCAAAGTTTACCTTATATTATAACTTTATTGTCTCAAATTTCAGACCATTTTGTATGAATCATGCATGCATGTAAAAGACTCACAAAATATGTATTTGTAAAATAACTAGGTATCACACATAGCTGTGGTGTGTTTTCTATAAAAGAGAATGAATCAATTGATAAAGTAACACCAACATCTGAAAATTGTAATCTTTGAAAAAATCCGTCATTGAAGCGTGTACTAGTACCTTAAATCATTATTCCAACTGAATGAAATACAGTCGAAATTATAATACTGTATGATAAAACATTTGATGTTTTTAACCACTTACTTTCATCTTTTGAAAATAGTGGGAATTAAAAAATACCATTCGTTGCTACAAACACATTAATAAACATCATCTAAATATTTCATCATCAACTCATCTTGTTAGAATTTGAACATGAGTTACAATTCTTGAAGAAAAGTTCAAATGAACTCCGTTGAAACTTTTTATTTTCATTTTTTAAATTTTCCAACGTCAAAAAAAATAATACCCCATCCACCTTACATCACATCTATTTCTTACGTACTTAATTCGACCCTAATGTCAATTTATTAATTCAACCGTAAGTTATGTAATAAAGCCTTTGATTCGCCTAGCCCCGACTACGTCATCCACCAACGTCCGCACAGCTCGCGTCAACCTCTAATCCCAACTAATCTACTATGTATAATAAATGATTATATGAGTTGAAGATCATCCCTATAAGCCAAAGAGCTTAACTTCTTCCTACTCTTTAATGGCCATAGCAAGTTTAGTGCTCTTCTTTAGCCAGTCTATTTCATCGGTTATGAATGAAAGAGAATCGATTCACAACCGCGAGACAATCAACAATATAAATCGTTTCTCACAGACCGAAGTGAAGTGTGTCTTTCAAACCAATCCATCATCCCTAACCGAATCTACAGAACAAATTGTCTTCAACTTTTTATACTCGATGATATATGAGATAGATAGATAAATAGACGGATATGAAATAGATATAGAGAGTGATACTTCTCACCATTTTCTGTTGTCTACATCTTCTATTCTATTCCTATATTCTTTTCTTTATTTTCTATAATCTGTTTTAGTGAACAGCTCTCTGAAGTCTTATGTTTGGACTTATCAGAAGGACTATTTTAAGAATAACTATTCCAATTAACAACTGAGGAAACAACGAAAATCTTGATGATAGACCACACGACCACGACGAGAATCGAACCTCGGTCTTCTGAATGACGGGTAAACGTCACACCCGTTTCAGCTTTGACTCATGTTACACGGCATGACATTATGGTCACATGACATCATGGTCGTATTGCAGGTCTGAAAGGTCACCCTGAGAACACTCTGTAATTTATTGAAAATGTCAGGACTTTTATACCTTTGAAACTGCTGACATTTTATGTCGTTTGCCGCCGTGCAAAACATGAATATCTTCACAATATGGACGTAGTGAAATACTGCCGCGAGTGAAATATTGAAATGATTACGAATATATGTGAAATTGGTGAAAACCATACATAATAAGAATACAAATGACGGCGGGACGGAAAAAGGGCTTCCTATATGCACACATTTTGAAAAATTACTTTCATGTATTACGATTCAACAGTTTTATTTTTATTACAGAGAATCGTTTTTGAAATACTCATCAAGAACTGTGTTTTTTTTCTCAAATATTATTTTCGAAAATTTGAATCTTTGTTATACAAAATATGCGAGAAATGAAGCAATAACCAATATCTATATTATGATCATCACACACGTTCATTCTTTAACGCGAAAATATAAATAATTTTCCACCATATAATCCAGCTCTTGGTGGGTCGTTAGGCGTGGTTATTATATTTGAATATATATATATATATATATATATATATATATATATATATATATATATATATATATATATATATATATATATATATATATATATATATATGTGTGTGTGTGTGTATAGCGGAATTTCTTATAACATCATCTATAAATGACGGTATATTTACTATATACACCATCCCAACCCGAATCCCATGTTCTCAAACTACCGCAACCACGTGACCGGTGTGGTGTGGGTAGGTCAAAGTTCACCTGGAGACCACGTGGTTTGCGGAGTGTATAAACCGTTTAACTGGCAGGTCGATATGAGTGCCTCCCCCTTCCACCCACCCAACCCAGTAACTGACTTAGATGACCTATATCTGCCGGGGCTGCACTACACACACACACTATAGAAGCCGCACCCTTAACAGCCTGATCTGACATTTTAATAGCACTTGAAATGTCAGATGATAGTGAAGGGTTGTCATGATAAGGCATAGAATGTTTATATATATATATATATATATATATATATATATATATATATATATATATATATATATATATATATATATATATATACATTAAAACCCCGTTTTAGGAGGATAAAGTACTTAGTGCAGTAAACAGAGACAAGTATACGTGTCTGCACTTCGGAACTTGGTTTCCGTCGAGCTACCACTCGACTAGATATAATGTTATTACTTGGCGTGTTTCCGCACAGAATGTATGAATATATAAATAATTTTTTATAGCAACATAAAGACACTATATACCTTTATAATAACGTTATCGTTATGAAATAGAATAACATCAAAGTAAAAAATAGATGAATGAATAAAGCGATAGTATAACAATAAAGGAATAATAGAGACATTCTATAGATAAGTATATATTGAGGGATGAAAAATATTATCACAGAAAACATTGGAGAATAAAAGCGATATTTAATATTTCTAAAATAAATATTATATTCCTGATTGATATTCTCAAAAAACCCGGCACCTCCACTAAAATTGTGAAAAATTGTGTCGGATAAATTAGTTTGAAAACAAAATTTGTTTAACTAATCAAGATGGTTTTAAATTGCTTTCCCACCATTCTATATTGTTGCTATGGCAACGACAAAATGTCACGTGACAGCACAAGAAGCATAAATACCGCACTTGTCAACTGGCAAACTGAAGCCTACAAAAAGGTAGGCATACACCATTGTATATCTCATTTATTTGTACCAGATTCAACGACGAACTGTAATGAAAAGTATGATATATTGGGTTCGATGAATGATGGTGAGATGAAGATGATATGAAAGGTAATTAGGCCTACTTCTAATGAGGTGTTTTGGACGGTACAATGGGAAGGAAGGATTTGTGGCCTGTTATTACGGAACCATCCCCGTATCCCTTTAATACGACCAAGAGAAACGACGACAGTCACAGTTATAGGATCAGGGGCATATACCATTGCTGGAATCGAACACCGGTCTCCTGAATGGCGGTTCAGTGCGATAACGGTTGATACTTCTGAATTAGGTATAAACTTGCTATCACATAAAGTGGTCGATTAAAGTACATTGAAAAATGCATAAAAAAAAGAAAAAACAAAGAAAATAAAGAAAGAAAAATGAAGAAATGAAGAAAATTGACTGACATTAATTTGTATAAGCACTGCACAGTTCACACGGTTTGACTCATCAACATGGATCGAACTTTTTTTGGACATCCAACTAAACTAAACTAGAACTGTTTAGTTTTGGGTTTCATCGGTTGGACCGCTTTCGAGAACACCATCACAAAGTTTCTAAAAACCCCCATAAGATTAGGCTGGGCGGGAAATTTTGAGAAATGGAATCTTTAAAAAATAAATCATGGAAAAAATAATCATAATATTATATGTATGATAATTAATGAAATAAATATATTATTATTATCATCATTATTATTATAACTCAAATTTCCACTGAATGTAAACATGGAAAATACACATTATAACAAATTCCCATTTAAATCGGACCAGCTGTATTGAAGAAAATAATTTAATAAATATGTTTCATTCATCAAATATAATTATATAAATGTTAGCAAAACCAGAGTCGATAAAGCAGTTCTACCTAGGTAGAACTACTTTATCGACTCTGGCAAAACCATGTTGCCAAGATTCACGGCAATCTAGACTCAATATAGTTGCCCATTCGAGTCTATTTTATACGAGTCAAGGTGTGTAGAGTTTTCGACTAGACTTCTAATATACCTCGCTCATCTTCTAATCTTACAATGCATATACTTCGTTTGCCTATATAGGCCTCTTTCGAATTTTATTTCGTTTTTTTTTTTATGTTACCGCAAGTGTGCATATACCATAGATCAGGAGTCTAGCCGAAGTTATTTTCATATCCTAATTGGATTTACTTGTGCATCTCTTCTCTCCAGTTAACAAGACTTCTTTACGTCTTCAACATACGACTACCATATAATATAATCTTGGTAATCAACTGACGGTCTCGATCGACCGTCTACTCTATCTACTAGCACTAACGTTAGGTAGTGTCGACCTGGCATCACTTGAAACGTAAGACAGTCTGTTATTATAAGCGAAGCAGAGAACAGAGTAGGCCTACTCGGCTTACGTTTGGTTTACATTACAAGAGCAAAATCTTCCAGCGTTTTCTTTATTTCAGCACGTTTTCAGTTACATTTGTATTTTCGTAGTCAGTTTGTTTCTTATAGCCCATACGATAACAAGCGAGATTTATAGGAAAAAGAGGCGGGGAAATAAATGTGGATTATAAATTGTCCACGCGTGCTTGTAATGAACAGTAAGGCGTGTCAATTTCATGATATACTATTATACATGATATGATAATTTTTGAGAAATATGATAAGTAGTGCATTTTCTTTAGTAAATAGCTGAAACTCGATGTTGAAACTGAAAATATAGATCAAGGAACAGTTTAGTATGCAAATGGTGTCTCACACATACAGGGTTGATTTTTCTGTAACATTACATGAACCAAACTATATATATATATAATATATATATATATATATATATATATATATATATATATATATATATATATATATATATATATTATATAAGAAAAAAAATATATATATAAACAACATTTCTTCATGAATGCGATCCATTAGCGATATGAACGTTTTTGTCAAATCATTAAAATGTGTATTCGTGTTGATAATACAAAATTTAAATTTTTCAATTTATCAATTATTAAATTTTTTACAAACAAAACCTGGCGATAGTGAGGTTTATAGCAATTGACCGATGTAGATCGTCCGCCCTCGTGATGTCACGAAATATAAAAACCAATCAAGTGGACAGTGAAGCAGGGGAAATAGGGAAATAACCAATCAAGGTATCTAAAATTTCCCCTGCTTCGTATAAGTCACGCCCATCCACAATGGTCAATTGATAATTCAACTATATAATTCACTAAACCATTTACTTTAATTACTGCTCGCATCCAATCGCTATTCCATATAAACTTCAAATACTTCATATTTAAAAACAATATATAGCCAAATACAAAATTGAATTTTAATTTTAATTGAATTTCATTCTAATCATAAAATCCATGATTGAATTCACTCGCTAACGCATGTAACTAGTTGATTGCCGTGCAAACCTCGTCCTTGGCGCGTCATAAACCACCGAATGCAATCATCTAGTCCACATCGGTAATTGGCAATAAAATACGATGAACCCGAATTGAATTAACAGCGATTTAACGATGAGCATTAACATTCATTACACGAGTTTCAGAGGGTCGACACCACCGTTCGTTCAACAGTAACGTATATGATGGACGGTCGGTCGGGACCACCAGATGTCGTGATCGAACTGTAGGTAATTTAATTGCTTGTTCAAGAGGGCATCGAAGTCATTTCAGCGGAATATCAGTTTTTTTAGGTGAATACTTGTGGTATTGAAAATTTTGATTAAATATAAATAGGTTGTTGTTTATTATTTCATTTACATAAAACATAAGGTTCACTTGTCCACAAAGCCTAGCACAAGGCTTATCTGTGGATTATACAGAGAATAATAAAACGAAGAAAGAAAACACTACATTTGTATATGAAAAATAACATTGCGCTTAATTAAATTAGAAAGATAGAATAATGGGGAAAAAATTAGGATAATGGTGGATACGAATAATACACATTAAGTGACAAAAAAATCAATTTGCAAATAATTACAGAGTGCCACTCAAGGAGTCTAAAAGCCAGTACTTAATTAAAGATAAATAAATATAAATAAAGATTAATTTGATAACTTCGAGAATGGTGTAAGTGAGAGCTGTATAATTATCACATTTATTCATTTATTTTCCCATTTACAGCTAAAAACAGAATTATTTCTGGTGTATACCTGTGAAAATGTTATAGGAATCAAGGTTAATAATTTTCCAATGCATATCATTTTGAAGGTACGGAGACGGGTGGTTCAGTGGCTAGCACGCTGAACCGACATTCACGACACCGGGGTTCGATTCCTGCTACGGCCGACCATCCTGACAAAGCTATTTCGTAGTTTCCCTGTGTCGTTTATGTTCATACTGAGATGGTTCCTTAGCAACATGCCACGACCGCCTCATTCCCACTATCCAAAAACACCCAATAAAATAACCCATCATCTAGTCTACCCATTATCACATTATTCATTCTCCGACGCCATTAGAGCTTATAGTCATCAGTACAGTGCGTCTTTTATCCCAATTTTTGTTTTCCAACTTATTAAAGAGAATCGCGTTTTCATTGTCCTACAGTTTTTACAATTTTGTCGTTTCTGATTGTATAATACGTTTCGAAAGTTATCATAAGAGAACAGATATTTTGCTAAATCGACGCCTATGAACGCTCTTAAGGAAAGACAATAAATATAGAGCACATCTACTCGCTGTAATAGCCAGGGTACAACCCTGGAGTTAATGTTCGATCAATTTCCTTTCGAATGATTGGACGTGAAACTGGGTTTACGGCGGGGGAAATTAAAATCTCCTCCTGGAAATGGGGCGGAACTTGACAGGAATTCAACGGCGGGAATAAAACCGGGATGAAATGTGACGTGTACTGGAAGTGGCGAGGCGTCGCGACGTATTTTGAGAAGCGTCACAACGAGTTTGATACCTATGCATATTACGCCCAGGCTGATTTAAGAAGTATGATAGAAGACATGAGAGGACGCGCGTAACTTTTCACGCCTTAAGAGCCCGCATCTTGGACAGAATTACAGGGTGCACTTTAGCCACATATATCTCAAGAACTAAAAACACTACGGACTTGCGGTAAAATGCAATACATAAGTGATACCCTTATAATTAGATATACTTAACCGAAATTGAAGGATAGTTTCACTATGGAGCAATAATTGAATCAAAATGTGAATAATTTGATGGTTTTCATTGCTTAATTCTCAGTTACCGGTACCGAATAATAGTAGAAATAAACTACAAACGCCATCCTCAAGTTCAACTTTGCTTATCAATATTTGAAATTCTGATTCGCCTGTAATTTTACAATTTTCCCAATTTCCTTGGCCAAAATGTGTAATATAACTAGATTTTGTCCAAATTATATAATGAAAAACTTCCCCATCCAGCGGTGGTTACTGGAACTCTTTCAACATTATCCTCTTTTCACTTTTCAACCCACAACTAAACTTCTTTCAGCTTAAAAAACTGATGTTTCGCTAAATCGACTCCCATGCGGTCTCAATGTCTCGTATAGTTCTATAGTTTTAAAATGACAGTTGGAAATTGAGTTTTTTCATTATGGTTTCCAGAGAAATAAGCTACAGGTTTACGCCAATACAGAATTCTGATCAAATACACACGTAGGTCTACTTACTGAACTTTCGTGCGATTGGCCAACTTACGAATAGCTACTTGGTGACGTCACGTACCAGAGCCACATCGATTTTTTTCATCCATAATGTCAATTTTAATGACACATTATAATCAAGAAGACCGTTTTCGTTTTCGTCTGAATGTGTACGAATCAAGATGCATTGAGGGTTGCGTTTAAACCAACGCAACCCTCAATGCATTTTGATAAACGCATTGATGAAGTACCCGTACTAAACTCTGGTACACGAAGAATTGAGTTCGTATCGAACGCCAAAAGAATTAAATGACACTGACTTCTAAGCTGATCAACAAGTTTACTCTGATTTTGTTTTACCAAACAAAATAAATTCACTCTATTCAATTCAATTCAAAAGGATTAAAAGCCACAAGACTATGTTTCTTATTTACTGTTTCTCTTCTCTTCAATTTAAACAAACCGTTACGGAGATCTACACATTTCTCGTTTACGCGAATATAAATAATAGGCTCTATCTTTATCAATGTTCGACGGAAACCGAGTATATTCCTATCGGGTTATGACAGCTGAGAGAGAAAGAGATACACAGAGAGAGAGAGAGAGAGAGAGAGAGAGAGAGAGAGAGAGAGAGAGAAGAAAGGAAGAGAGGCTTTTACGAATATAGTATATATATATATATATATATATATATATATATATATATATATATATATATATATATATATATATATATATATATATATATATCATATATATCGATAGATTCCAAAATGTTTTTGTTCTCCAATATTACGATACAAAAATAGTTTACGACACACAACTTTTCTATGTATCTCGCTGCCTACAGGTAAGAAAGCCCATATAGTATGATCTGTGTCGTGTTATCGACCCCACAGGCCCATACACAGTGACACCTGACCACACCCTACACGACCCCACCCCCCCGACCCACCCCCAACTCTCTTGACCCCCATACCACCCACTACGACCATTCAAATCAAAGCTTATAGAAACCAATAACATTATTCACAGTGGAAAACCTGGACGATGGCCGACAAACATGAAACAAACATGTTGACATGTATACGTGTAATAAGTTCCTCTTTTGTATAGGCTGTGTTTTATACTGATGGAATGTTATTGGATTTTCTGAATCCTTCTCAAGGAGTGGAAATAGAACTCAAAATGGAATCACCAATAAATGGAAACTTTAAAATGTATACTAAGATTGATACATGTTTCAATATCTGATCTGTAAACTATGAAAATCAATAATTTATTGAATCCTTTCAAGAGAGGTGATTTTTTTTTCGAATGATAAAAACTATAAAATTACCACACACTACTGACACTGAGTAACTGAGTAACAACTGAGTAACAATTGACGACTAGTGATTGACCCGCCCACAAACGTCACAAAACAAAACATCCAGTACAATGGGCTGTTTGTTATGTGGGAAAATTGATATTGCCTATCAGAGTATCTCTAAATGCCCACATGAAGTATAGATCGAGGTGGCCTGCCGATAAGCCACGCCCATCACTAGTGGTCAATTGAATGGACTGTTTTCATTTCGGAAGTAACCTTCATCGACGACACTTTTTCAATTCAAATATAAAATTTTCAACTTTTTACAATATGATCTTTATGATAGTTGAACCATGTAAACCGCATGCAATAGTGGAATTTCTTTCAAAATAATTCCCTGTACAGAACAGGGAAATTTTTCAACGAAACGAGGTATTTTTCATTTATTTATTGTGATTTTCATGCTCGGGAGCGTGATGGCTATACTGGAGGGCCATAGAACATCCTTCTATGCCCTCTTTACCCTCTTTGAACGAGGAATTCGTTTATCCCGATTTATCCCACAAAGCGTTGACGCCCTCTGTCGCAGCAGAAAAACCTACCCGCTCTTCAGAAGTGTCGTAAGGGTTGTCGTCAATTAGGAGTAAGGAAGTAAGTGAGTGGAGTAAGTGGCTCATGATGAGAATTATAAGTGAGACAAAA
The DNA here is from genome assembly GCA_964007535.1 of Brachyptera risi. Lineage (NCBI taxonomy): Eukaryota > Metazoa > Arthropoda > Insecta > Plecoptera > Taeniopterygidae > Brachyptera > Brachyptera risi. The sequence goes on from OZ023333.1 coordinate 27,960,265, forward strand.
GAGAGCTTGAAGAACGTTCGATGGCCCTACAATGGCATTCTTTGCTCCATTTTATAGGCTTCTGGCACGTAACAAACGACAAACAATCGTTACTATAGCAACACGGCGAACTGGTGAACCACTAAATATTCTGATTGGTCCATTCCAACTGGTGCACATTGTTGTCTCTCTCTTTCAACAATGGGTGACGTCACTTGCCAGAAGCCTATAGCAAAAAAAGAACTTATTATATTAACAATATATAGATAGACTCGAAAAGATTGGCAGAATTGAGAGATTGATAACGGACCCGTATTCTTTACAATATGAGGAAAAAGGGGGAGGCAGAATGAAAGTGCTGAATGCTAGCAACTTCGTTGCTTTGTGTGCTGTGTTATTTATATTGGGTTCAACGAAGCACTGTACTGATGACTACGATCAACTGGGGTCGGCGAGTGATATATAAGATGAAGGGATGATTTTTTTTTCCATTTTCATTTTCCTCCAAGTGGATTACAATGTAAAATGGAACATTTTCGAGTGAATCATATTCAAGATGAAAAGTTATTTTTATTAGGTGTTTCTGGAAAGTGAGAAGGAGTCGGTCGTGGCCTGTTGTTAAGGAACCATCCCAGTATTAACCTGAAGGACAGAGGGGAACCACGAAAAACCCCTGTCAGGATGGTCGATCATGGCGGGAATCGAACCCCGGTCTCCCGAATGACGGTTCGGTGTTCATGTACTATATATTTACAAAGCGATGTGATGATAAGTGACGATTTCATTCTTGTTTAAATTTTGTAGTCAAAGCCTACGACTGGCTATGAATTCATCACGCATCGCTTCGCAAAACGCGTTCGTAAATAATTTACAAAGTTGAAACAATTTATATATTTGTTCATGCACTGTTCTATAACAAAGACACATTATTTCTTTTGTGTCAGTTCTTGGCACCGAAACCGACACGACTGTGTGTTGAATGTTTGAAACACTTGAGTGCGAAGTGTGCGTGAATACATAACTAGAAGTCCACGTCGGTGTCTTACGACCAGCGGTTCGGGAAATATTTGGCTAGCGGCTGTTTGTATGTTCGGGTGCAATCTTCATTTTCTTTCAATTGATTGAGTGTATACAAATTGTGTTCGACAGCAACGTGATTGAATCGGCTATTTTTTTTTATACAAACCAAAACTCGAACTTATTTCAAACCGAATTGTGGAAAAAAAATAATGGTGAAAAATAATAATCCTTTTATTCTCTGGAACATAATAAATGGTATAGCGTATATTATAGAATATGTCAGTTCATTTTATGTCCGTTCAGTTCAGTGTCATTTTACATGGACCGAATTCGAGGGGTGAATAACTAATAGATTTGGTGTAGGCCTACACCTGATTTCAGATTTAAAGGTATTTCAGGGAGATTTACGGGATTTTAAGAAGATTTCAAAGAATTTTAAGAAGACCAAAGGGATTTCAGGAAGATTTTATGATAAGTGTACACCAGATTTCATGAGTTGTTGAACCGAATCATACGGAAGGCCGCTAGCCAAATGTCTCCCGATTCGCTTAGCTGTTCTTTACGAGCCCGGCCAAACAAAATATAACGATTCTTATTTTAGCTGAACTTGTTAAGCGATTCATAATTAAAGTCAGAACTTACTACTATACCCACTACAGTGGATAATATTATACAAACTAGGCCTACACAATGTATTTCTGGCTTTTAGGATCTCGTTCCAAACTAGTAAAGTGTTTTCCGAGCGTTTGCGTGAGGCTCAGTTCGTGTGAACTATCTCTGTAGGTCCACGCATATACTTATTTCCACGAGAGTTGAAGGTGTCCTAAAGATAACAAAATAAATTGTAAAAACGTGATTCACTGTAGAGAAACTCGTGACAGTTCAAAATATTTGATGTACTTGGATGATGTAGTTGTGATTCCAATTGTAAAGCTCGTCCCGGATAATCATGGAACCTCAAAATATTATATGCTATATATATAGTACGCAGTTGCGGTTACATAAAGTGGTCGATCAGAAAAACTGATATTATTCGCACTTGAACTGTAAGACAATGTGTCAAAGCGCATAGTCAATGGAAAATCGGTCTGTTAAAGTGCGTGAAGATTAAATTTATATATTTAAATTTAAATTTCGAATTTAATCATTTTATGTGCCAGCAATTGAATGAATTTATATGAAGTTCATTGTAGTTCACTATCAACTATGATTGAATTCACCTCTATAGTTCGAGTCTAATTAGGTAGAAACATATATTATTTAATTGCCGACTCGAAATGGGCGTGGCTTCACCAGTCGGCCAGTTGGATTTATATCATTTGTGGACATTTGGAGATACCTCCATTGGATATTTGAATTTCACCACATAACAAACAGCCCTGATGTCTAAAAACGAAACGAATGAACTGTCTTTTGATTCGTTTATCGCGAATTGGCTCAACAGAATAACCCTCCTGTAGATTGGACGGTATGATTTGTGACGTCAAGGGGGCGGAGACTGCGAGTCGTCAATTATATTTGTATTCCCGAGAGAAGAAGCTATAGTGTCACCTAAGCTAGTGGTGTGAGATACGAGAGACGGTTGATCGCAACCTTCACCTCTCGTAGTATCAAGTGGGTGTCTATAACTAAATGAAAATAACTGAAGTGATCGAAGTATAAACTCACATCCTATTTTGCACCCTTCTACTCAACTATAACAAAAGTAGGTGCATGTATTAGCTAACCCAAGTGTATAAACAAAATATAAATTCAGATTCCAAATTCTAAAAAGAGTATTGAAGATTAGTTCCAGATTAGTTCATATAGTATATTAGCTTGTCGGCACAATTGGTCCACTTTTGATAATATAGGCCTAATTCAAAATATTGAAGATGTTGGAAATACATCAAAATAAAATATTTAATACAAAAATTCAAGAAAATGAAACGAAAGAACCTATGATTTATAATACGTATTTCTGAAGAAAATTAATCAATTCATTTTTGTTTCTCACAGGAGAATGTATTTTTGAAACGTTCGTATTCTACATGATACGTATTCTAAGTATTATACATGTTCTGATGACAATTAAAGCGTTATCCTATTAAAAAAATCAATAAATCACCACACTGTGACAAGTGGTTGAGTAGCTAGCACACTGAACCGTCATTCAGGAGACCGGGATTCGATTTTCGCAGAGGTCGACCATCCTGACTCACAATCGTTGAGGTTAATAATGGTTCCTTAACAACAGGTCACGACCGACTCCTTCCCACTATCCAAAAACACATAATAAAATAATCTTACATCTTATCTCTCCGTCATCTCATATATCATTCACCGACGCCAATATATCTTGGTCATTAAACCCGTCGTTAAACCATCGTTAAATCCGCTATAAATAAATAAATAAATAAATCACAACACACAGAATAAAAAAAGAAACTATATAATAGCAAAACTACAATACAGATAAATTGTGCGTCAGCTACAGACTTGACCGCGTAATCAACGCTTCGCGAAACGCTTGCTTGCGAAGCGTCTTCTTGAAGCGTCGCCAAAACGCTTTCAAGCATTCCAAGCATTTCAAGCGTAACAAGCGTCGGTCAACTCAACATGGCTGACTCATGTTCCCTTCGGACTCGTTCACCTACACCGGCTACACAGGCGAGAGAGTTAAGTTCAAGTGACTGGACAGCAGCCAGGTCCCACGTGGACGTGCTAACAATACTGTTCGAACGTAAATAACAATCACGTATATATATATTACCTTCAAGGGATATTTCGACCAATCAGATGCGAGGAAAAGAAGCTCAACAGCCGTGTGATTGGCGGAGAGAAAATATACGAACGGACGAATAATACATGGAGATTAATATTTGATAAGAAGAAGAGTATACGGTATACATTGGAAGGATGAATACTCAAGAATAAAATACTGGGTGCGGAAATATAAAATGTTATATAAAACAAATATCCGATGTCTTCATATTAAAAAAAAGATGGAGAATAAAATTAAATTTGTTGAAGGACATCACAACTAGGGTAGTATTAGGATAATTTGCACCCCTAGGCCCGAAATTTTTTGGCATCCCCCCTCCCGTCCCTCCCACAAACACACTATTTCAAAAATATGACGAGGAGCACTGTCATTCAGAAGTATACATTTATAATTATTGTGTTGGGCTATTACTATGAGCTATCAATGAGGAGGATCGTCTTAGAAACTTTCATCGTTACTGAATAACATGTTGAAATACTAATATTGAAATGGGTTGATACAAAAGACAAAAAGACAGAAATATTACAAAGCTACCGGTATATTGTACACTAGAAGAAAACTGTAGCAATACAGATAATTGTTTTTAATGCTCTCTTTTTATGCATTATAGTTGGCATCTCAAAACGTGAATATGCCTTATATTGGCCCTATAAATATATATATATATATATATATATAGGCCTATATATATAATAATAATAATATATATATATATAAAATATATATGAATACGCGCTATAAATGTACGATTTAAAAAAAATTACTTAATATTGGATTTTCAAGGGGTTGACGCCCGTTGAAAATGTACCGCCCTCTGGGCCTGGGTCTTGTGGGCCTAGACCTTAATACGGCCCTGATCACAACCCCGTATAGGTAGATTTTACCGAATAATGACGATATTTATTTTTCCAATTTTGGAGGAAACTAGAAATCAACATCTCAATTTGCGGAAATTGAAATGTTTTTATTTGTCCTCTAGGAGACCCGTCCTTTTTTTCTGAGTTGTGACGTAGACATTACTCGATTCTTTTTTTTTACAACATCGAAACTTGATACAAAATCATTGTTCTCCAATTAACTGTCCATGTTTCTATATAGAATCGGTAATGCCTCGATCATGACTCACGGTCTCTGGAGGACAACCAAATTGATTAAAAATTTTGAAATTGATATGATGATTTCTGATTTTCTCTGAACTTAGGGAAATATTTGTCGTCATAATACACTAAAATTTGATTTTGGAGTTTAAATGTCCTTTAAATTCTCAGCATTCAATATTTTATTTATTTATTCATTAGGTTTCTACGCCTATACAGTTTAAATTTTCAGCATTCAATATTTTATTTATTTATATATTCATTAAGTTTCTGTACAGTTTGTATACACTGTATATACACAGGTAGTGTGAATAGAGCGGAAACCCGCAGTAACAACATGTGCCTCACTACATGCAAACAATTCAAACCAATCAATCCCAAATCATATCAATATCAGTTCAGATATAAAAATCAATATCAATCAAAGTTCGACTCAACATGCTTCTCACCAATGAAAACCCGGATACAGCAAAGAGATTCAGTTCACGATACAGCATCAAGATATGGATTCAGAGGGATTACGTATAGGCCTACGTCTTATCTATAGTGGGTGTCAAGCTAACCCCGCCTATAAGCTCAAGCCTACACCGCGAGTATTGGCGGTTCTACACCGCCGACCGTTGGTGCTAACGACTGAAAGGAACGGTAGATCGGGACCACCGCCAACACTCGCAGGACCTATAGACAAAGCACCCTCGAAATCAGTGCTACGGCTTATATGTATAAGGTTATTGCCGTAGGAAAAGCAATTACGTGGCACCGCAACGACGGGGCTGGGAGGAGGTGAGGAGAGGTGAGGAGGAGGAGGAGGAGGAGGGGGGGAAGGTTGACGATTTGTATGGATCCTTTCGTCGAGCCTGTGTTGAGATTATTGGATTGGCCCAACAAAATACTCCCACTCTCCTCTTTATTCCGCACTCCATCTCTCTTCCACTCAGTGACTTTCTCTCTTTCTCTCTCTCTCTCTCTAACACACACACACACACACACACACACACACACACACACCAGTAGCACGCGTCCCAGAAACTGATATCAAAGCTAGTGATATGAAACACTTGGTACACATAATACAATAACCCGTGTTTCCCGCGCTTTAATGATGTTCCCTGAACGACACGATGAATGAAATAAGGGGTTGTCATTCATCATCTCCCCTAGGACGTAATTAAACGAGAGTAACATTTTTGTATTATTCATATTTGGTTTAATGAGGCACGTACTGTAATGGTAATTAAGACCTATTGGCGTCGGATGAATGATTAATGAGATAAAGGTTGCGTATAGGTAATGGAAAGGAAGCGGTTGTGGCGTGTAATAAACAAACTGGTCGGGATCGTGTGCCTGCACGGCAGTCAGTTAAATAACTTCTGTTTGAGATAAGTTCGATTAAAAGGTTTAAAAAATAAAAATAACTTATCCAATAAGCTTGTTGACCAACATATTTAAACACTCAATTCACTTAAAGGCAAAAAGTAGCTTGCAAACAAGCTAGGGCAAGTAGCACGGCTGAGCATACGGGACAGCCATGTATAGGGAAGAAATCCCGAGCAGCTAATTTTTTAGGCCTATACATAATTAGCCATGTACCTGTTTAGCTCAGTGCGTCAAGGCATTATATGTCTTGGAAACTGAAGTCAAATCGTGGATTATGAAGAATTGTGTAAGCAGTCATAATATATCATCCGTTAATTCGTCCCCAAATTAACTGACTGTTGATGGGGTCATTCAGTAAGAAATAATCTCCATATATAAATAATTATGCAATTACGTACGCTATTTATGTAAAACAAGTCTCATTTTGGTTGTTCAGTTGTTATTATTGTCTAATTAATACGACATATTATTGATAAATACATTGTGCACGCATACGTGTATCCACGAAAGATTAAGGTGCGAACTATCCGCGCGTCAGTGGTGTGAGATAGGGTGGGACAGCCGCTCGGAACCTTCTTTCGTGGATACTAATAGCAAACATTCTTTTCCGGTATAAGAACATGGGGCGCCTGACGAGCGTATACCGGAATGATGAATATTCGATTGTGTGATATGTGCTCGGTCGGCAAACCTTATACCTAGACCCCTGGTCACATTTACAACCACTCATTCAAGCCCACGTCACACAACAGAGTATAAATTATTCCGGTATACCCTCTTCAGAGTGCCCGGAAATACACCAGGCAGAAAAAATTCAAAATTCGAAATTATTAATCTAATGACGACACACTTTTGAAAATTTCATTAATATATATGCAGATGAAAAATTAAAAGATTGAAAAACAGTAAAATTTCAGGTCGATAAATGTAGGGCTGTGCCTAATTTAAAGAGATAGAATCTATGTACGAATGTAAAATGTGGTGTACTAGGTACACTCTACTATATTAAATCCTTCCCTATGGTAGACAAGAATATAGCAGACACTGTATAAGTTAGTAGCCTCCGAGTAACTCAATACTCCAGACTAGCATATTAATATTACGTCATAGACTGTAGAAACTAGAGTTGCGATCGACCGTCTCCCTCATTCCGTTAGCACTAACAACCATCTGTCTCGAGCCGTTACCATTCTTATACAAGTCAGAAAGTCGAGTTCATTTGAATGTTTCACAAGTTAATTAAAAAGTGGAGAAATGACTCAAGGTGATACTCGAAATCAGTAACATTCTAGGCGTTCCAGTTTTCAACTCCGTCAAGACTCGAAAAGATGGACTTTTTTTTTAATGGGGTGAAAAAGTTGTATTAATTAGGGCGCACGTTGCGATGACGTGATGAAAAAAAATTAGAGTTTTTTTTTCAACTGTTGGAATTAGCCTGAGTGGAAGTGCCGGGTATTAATAGGATCAGTATTAGGTGCTCGAATTAACACGAGTGGAAGCGCCAAGTAATAGATTTTTTTTAAAAAGATTCAGTATGGGATTATAATCTGTCCATATTATACGATGTGGAATAATAGGCTTAATATTATTATTTAAAAACGGATCAAAGTGGGTTGAAAGGAATTATGTCAGGTAAGATAAGGTTTATGTTATGATAGACGGCTACTTTGGGCTGAGGTTTGCTTGAGCTTCAATAAAGTTTCACCTTCGTTTCGTCATATTTTCTTCAACACTGATACTCAATTCGAATGTCTCAGCAGTAAAAATAATCGCTGCCGTTAAGAACAGAATCATTAAATAGATTGATACGAGTGAAGAAGAGGAGAATGGAATTGCTGACATTGTTCAACGAATTCACACTTATCCTTACGACTTTTCCCGACTTTTTGGGTCAATTGAATTTGTTAAATTCCAAATTCTTATTTCGGTGTTTAGCATCACCGTCGATGGAAATATTTTGATGACGTACTATTTATTCTGAAATAGTTTTTTACCATGAAATAATTAATAGGTCTATATAGACTGAGTTTATAAAATGTAAACACTTTTAGCTATATTCGGTATATAACGAATAGGAAACCACCGAAAAGATTTTCAAAAATCAATATCATGCGCAGATAATTCGAAAAAAATATTTACAATTGTGTAAGTATACAAGTTTGTGTAGGTATTCAAATTTGTATATAGAAATACACACACACACACACACATATATATATATATATATATATATATATATATATATATATATATATATATATATATATATATATATATATATATATATATATATATATATATATATATATATATATATATATATATATATATATATATATATATATATATATATATATATATATATATATATATATATATATATATATATATATATATATATATATATATATATAGGCCTATATATATCAGTACTTATAGCCGAGTGTGATAGAATACAGAGTAGATCCGTTCTATGACATGTCCCCCCTACATAAACACCTCGTGTGTTATCAGTTGCCTGATCCGATCGACCGTCTCCCCTACCTGTTAACATTACCGGTCGGTAGTGTCGTTCTGCCAACAAGCCAGCAGTTGACCCACGTGCTAGATCATACGTGACCGGTATACTACGGCAGCTCGGCCGAGATATGTGTCGTGACTTCTAAGAGCTACTATCCTAATGTGAAAGGGTTGAAGACCTAACGGGTCCTGTAGCTATCACTACTAATGAGTTCATATTAGAGTGTAGATGAAGAGGCTAAATGTAGCTGACATTATATTGGTTGGATTTCATCAATTTATATTGAGTTTAACAACGCACTGTACTGATGACTGAGATCTATTGGCGTCGGTGAATGATGTACGAGATGATGGGATGAGAGGTTATTTTATTAGATGTTTTTGGATAGTGGGGAGGAGTCGGTCGTGGCCTGTTGATAAGGAACCATCCCAGTATTGACCTGAACGATAGAGGGAAAGTACGAAAAATCCCTGCAGTATGTTTGACCATGGTGGGAATCGAACCCCACTCTCCTGAATGACAGTTCAGTGTTATAACCACTCGACCACTTGTCTGAGTTATTATGGTTGGGAATGAAATTGTAAGGGTAGGTCTATAGACAGAAATGCCATATAATTTCTCTATTACGAAAAAATGAAGGTACCGGTAAGTGTTTTATAATTAAATTAGTTCTTTGTTGAATATTCATCCAAATTTTTCACCAGTAGGCCTATATGAATATATTTTCTGCAAACAGTGAAAATGAAATACAACACAATTCAAAAATCAATTCCAAATCACTCAACCATACTGTATATACAAGCCAACTCGCGACCTCTACTATATAATCATCGACATACAGTGCAAACCACGTACAAAACAATTCACCCACTAAACTCTTTGGTTTTATAATTGCTTTGATGGCGTCACGCCACGGCCACTAATGTCTGCTAATGTCCGGGGCACAATGCAGCATATACATCGCTGACGGATTATATACGGTCTCCCAAGTACTCTCGGTCGCCCACAAAACAACCAAATTGTTTGAAATGTTTTCAAATATTGGAAAGCACAACAGAAATTGGGTATATATTAAAGAGTGAGAATGTGAGGTTAAATCAAATTGAGTATCTTTGTTGAAGATTTTTTTCCTAATAACATCGAAACTTGATCAAGTAATTGTTCCCCAATTGACGACTAGTTATTGACCGCCCCACAAACGCCACAAAACAAAACATCCAATCAAATGGGCTGTTTGTTATGTGGGAAAATTGACATTGCCTATCAGAGTATCTCTGAATGCCCACATGAAGTATAGATCAAGGTGGCCTGCCAATAAGCCACGCCTATCACTATAGTGGTCAATTACGGCAGGATTATGTAAGGATAGGATAGATTGAACGGGGCACCACAAGAGCGATCTTACCACCCTAAATATGAATACAAGAAGCTGAAGCGACCCCAGCCAATCTAACAATCCAACATGACCTGATCTAGCATAATTCCACTCAAACCACGATAATCCATTTTTTTAATAATAATATTATTATTCCACATCGTATAATCTGGAGAAATTATAGTCTCATACGGAATCTTTTGCCTAGCAAAAAAATCTAGTTTACTCGGCGCTTCCACTCGTGTAAATATTCAAGCACGTATTACTGACCATGTTGATACCCGGCCCTTCCACTCAAGCTAATTCCAACGACTGAACAAATTATTTTTTTCTCATCAGACAGATGATATTGAAAATATATGCTCGTATCGGTGATAATGGTGACCATTGTGTTATTATCCAATAACCATTGTGTTATTATGACTTATCCAATATCATGTATTGATCAATTCTGGATGGAAATAAATATTATTATTATTATTATTATTATTATTAGAAAATAAATAGCCAACTTTCAGTAGGCGTATCAACCAAACTATAAGCTTCACCTTCAAGGCACTTGAAGCTGCGATTACCGATAGGAATAGAAAAACGCAGCACACAAAAAGTAATTCGCAACGAGATATTAATTAGGAATATGATACAAATCTAAATCACAAGAGTTTTGAAATCGGTGAGCCGATTATTATCAAACTTATCAAACATCCGTAACTGTGTACTTGCATTGCTCAGCAATTACTTAAAAGTTTGCAGCTGAAAATATTTTTCACTTTTTTCGCCATATTATTCTTATGAGTAATTTTTCGAAAGTTCGAGCATGAATTTCTTAAAATCTACGTCACCGATTTGTTAATAAAAACTCGGCAGTTACGAGTAAAAATGGGTAGAGTATAATGCATTGCATTTTTTTCTCGCGGATTCGATTTGTCTTGCGGCCTGTGGAGCGCATCATGCGACCAGTGGAGCGCAGACACGCAAAAAAACAACTGAAATATAGAAATATTTAACTGTAAAAATCTCACAATTCGAATAATCGGATAATAACTTCAACAATAATCAACTACAAAGCGAAACTTGAGTAATCACCAGGAATAAGCATCACTTTCTACACCCGAACCACAATAAAACTGCTTACAAGTCAAGTCCGGACTATATGGGTGGGTGCACTTCTTTACAACTATTTACCAGATCAGATCAAAAACAGTAAATCATATAGTTTGTTCAAATTCAACCTTAAACATCATCTTACTACTATTAGCCCGTATACTATTTCTGACTAACTTGTATATAGCTCTCTTTCAATATTCCACATTATTATTGTCCTCTCCTCATATTGTACTTCGAATATTTCTTACTTTTTTATCATCCTCTCTTCATATTGTACTTTGAATATTTCTTAATTTTTCTTTTTGTGCAATATTTTATTATTAGTAGTGTTCTATTATTTTTCCACTATATATGACGGTTCTATAACACAATTGTACATGTATGCTATATTTATGCGACTGTGTTCCATTGAATAAAGATATTGAACTGAAAAAAAGGGGGGAAAAAAAAATAATAATAATATACCAACTCAACTACCAGGCTCAAAACTTATTTCGTATCGGAGTGAAATTTCAATAAATCGGTAATTAAATGATTATTAATTAATAAAAATAACATAATAATACAAATAGATCAACAACTTTGATCATCGATTGATATAAGTAAGTACAACCACTCTTAAGAATGAATGAATATTATGGTTTTACGGCGCGTCAACGACGGGGTCATTTTGCGCACTATTAAGGTCATCAGTGGCCAACATCCATAGCGACGAGTGTATATATATATATATATATATATATATATATATATATATATATATATATATATATATATATATATATATATATATATATATATATACACACATAGATATGTAGATATATTTCCACAATATTATCGACGGAACCGATTGACCGTCTCCTCTACCTCCAACCAAAAACCTACAGGGGTTTCGCACCGCCAAACACGCGGTGTGCAGTGAGTTAATATAGCTCATTACATTCTACACCCCACGGACATTGCAATGCCAGACTATTAATTAAACACATTTCAATAGTGTGAGTGCATCGATCAATTAGATAGAGTACAAACAGACTTATCCTTCTGCTATCGACATTTCTAGAGGAGGAGTATTATTATAATACTATAGGGTAAGATAAAGATATATATGCTAATTACGTGAGTGAAGTTCAGAGCTGATAATTCTACTTTCTGTAGTTTTACTACTTTATCGACTGTGGTATATATAGACAATAGATATAATACCAAGACAGTTTACGCTGGTAGCAGAACGAGATTCCATTTCCCGTGCACACCTTCAATCCCCTCGCCGATATCTGCAATTAGTATGTCGTTCCTAACGTATAGAAAGAGCGACAAGCGGTCTATCACAATTCCACAATAATACAGTTGGGGAATCATAATATATATCGAGAGGCGTAGACGATGTAGGGCAAGTAGCCGAACTGCCGAAGAACGATATATTCTTATATAAGCCACGCGGGAGACATTATGTCTGTAAGTGTACTGTAAAGCGAAAATCCGCAAAATGAGACTAATATAAGTTATCGGCCCTCAAAACCTTCCCCATAACAGACACACACACACACACACACATATATATATATATATATATATATATATATATATATATATATATATATATATATATATATATATATATGTATATATATATATATATATATATATATATATATATATATATATATATATATATGTATATATATATATATATATATATATATATATATATATATATATATATATATATATATACACACACTCATATATATATATATATATATATATATATATATATATATATATATATATATATATATATATATATATATATATATATATATATATATGTATATACAAGCTAGGATATAAAGTACAATCTATTTACCGTCTGATCTTTATATACTTTCATCCAAGTACTTTCATACATTCATTTCGAGCGAAAACCTCCCCTATCTCACACCACTAACGCGCGAGTGATTCGCGCTTTATCGCAAATGGTTTTTCTCACCACTAGAATAGGCACCGACATAATTTTCTTCCCTCGCCTATCGTCGAGCACACGTCCATTTGAATACGGTTCAAGTCTCGCACAAAATAAAATATAGATCTCTACATTACACTACGTTTTTTTTTTCTCTCCGGTCTTTTAGCGGCTGCACGTAATACGTTCATCATTCATTCAGCCGTACATAAAAGTTTTAATATCCGAGGCTTAAACTAGGCTTTTAGGGAAGGGGGTAGGGGGTGGGTGGGCTTTCACCTCATTCCTTGCCGGGCTTCTTGTGCGAAATTCAATGGCCTGTACGAATGATTAACATGGTCGCCATAGAGGCATGTTATATGTATGTATAGGTTGGAAAACTGTTGGGAAAGTTGAGGGAAAAAGTTCTGGTACCGGTATTAATGTAAGGTAAAAATCTAATTTATAGATAGATACATACCATGGTTTGATTTGAATACGTTAATACGGTGAAACTGAAAAATGTCATAAATGTCATCGCACAAGTTGAGTGAGGACTGAGGAGATGTGGTAATGTTTCATTTTCTCAAAAGTGGTTGAAATCAGTATACATTGAAACTACACAATTTATCATGTAGGCCTGCATATATTTTACCCATCTTTGTGCCACGGAAATTTAAATAATAATTATAAAAATACTACATAAATGAAAGGAAAAGGGCGATGAAATGACCACGCTGTCGGTGTCACAAAATTTTTTAAAAATTGTACAAAACCATTATTTCAAACAAATTATTACTCAACTAATTGTCATTTTTATAACGGTAGTTGACGAACCCACCAACAGCTAGGGTAGGCTATAAGGGGGTACAAACAAACGGGTGCAGATGAAACGATAACGTGACGATGGAAGAAAGAACAGCACAATCCCCTGTAACGTAACTTACATGTAACTGTCAATCCTTTTTCAGGGGTTCGTGTTCAATATATTCACACTCGCTCTGGTTTCCACGCGTAGAATAAATAACGCATTCCAAAACGTTTGGTCCACACGGAGGTAAATAAACGTCTACACCAATAGGCACGTACGTCTTTATCACATAATGCTCACAGATAGAGATCTAAGCTCTTTGGTTTGATCCTCCACAGGCTTGTAATAGATCCTCCCCTGAATCAGGGTTCAAATCAGTGGCGGCTTACAGCGACCACATGCCCACCGAAGTAAAGAAAACTTTTAATATAAAGAGGAATGATTCATGCCTTTTGCTACCCTAAAATATTGGCATTTCCGGCGACTGTTGCTACAGCTTAGCCGACCTAAAGTCTAATAGCCGTTTGGTCAGCAGAGTCAAAAAGTAATTTTGTAATTAATTCTACATTCGGGAAATTTGAGTCAAGCTTTATTGAACAAGTGTATTCTTGAATTGAAACTGCATCAGAAACTTACGCTGACATTCATTGTGGCCCAAGTCACAGCGCTCGAATGAAATATTGAGTTGCTATTTTGACTTCATTCTGGTGAAAAATAAACTATTTTTCCTCTTAAAATGAGTGTGATTCATAAATGAGAACGGGCACCTATATTTATTTTTGCATAATTCTATTCATAATATCGTCATCTACAACAGAACAAGTTTTTTGATTGAATATCATTACTTAGTGTATTTTAATGATCTGTTGAATAATAAAAACGCATGAAGTTTGAAGGTTGTGAGTTGAATGATAGGGAAACATCCAGTATTTGAATCAATATATCTCAAATTTATCCCGGTCAGCCTATATGATGTTTTGATATCATTATCGAGCACATCAAAACAAATCGACTGACAAAAACTCATGATTTTTTAATGACCATGGAAATGGAGGTTGGACCTTAATTTTGAATTCTTTTCCTTGTATCACTAATACTAGCGGTATTTCCATATAGATTTGGCCGATAAATTGGTAAATATTTTCAACATTGCTGCGATAGGGAGTCAAGTCACCACACGAGACCGGGAAACCAACGCCACCTTCAAGGCTTAAATTCATCTTGGTTTGAGGATTTGACCAAAAAAATCCAACGACCAATCAAGTCGTATTGAGCTGCTATCACGTGACCGTTTAATACCACAATGATTGGCCTACACAGATAACTGACACGGACGTCATACAATTAGGCAGTCACGGCCACTCTTAATTACTCATGCAGACTGCTAATAAAGCACGCATGGTATTGTCACACGTATTTGATTGGTTGTCACGAATAGAATTAGGTTATAGCTTTATTCCGCTTGTCGATTTTCACTCTCGATATTGACCAATTGAATTATCACAATCTGTTTAAAATAAGAATGTATACTAATGCACAAATAAATGTACTATATTCTAGCACTAGATAAAGTGAGATAATTTAGGCTTCTATAGAATTCAGCTTTTATGTTGTAGGCTTCTATATTAAGGGACGTCGCTCATTGTTGAAAAAGATGTACAACAATGTCCACCAGTTGGAATTCGAGTCTTGCACTCCGGAGGAATGTATAAGGTCGAAATAGCTATAATCTTTGCCACTAGGTGTCTCATTTCCAATTTATATGGTGTGGGCAAAAAACACGTGAAATTACTTGGAATTCACCTATCACAATGTTTTACACTTCACTAATTCATTAGTTGCTACTTTCTCAGTCTCAGTTCACCAGTTGACTATTAGTCCAAAAGCCAATGACGAAAGGGTTACCTCATCCCTCATGATTGGTACATAATATGTTCTAATTTTTGGAATCGATGCGGATCAATGAATATATTTACCCAATATGCGCTTCTCACGAACAGCAAATGAATAAATAAATAAATATATATATAAATATATATATATATATATATATATATATATATATATATATATATATATATATATATATATATATTTATATATGAATATATATATTCATATGTTAATAACTTAATATATGTGGCAGTGTCAGGCTAGGAAGACAAATATAAGTATCGCTTAAACTAGCATGCTAGGGAACTGACCAACATTTTGATTCGTTGATATCAACTGGGATGGTGGGGGAATTGAGAGTATCACTTCTCGCCACAATTTGAATTCTATTCATTGTTGACATTTTTCAGCATTTTGTCTCTTTCGACAATGAGTGACCTCACTATATATGTAAAGTACGTTAATAAAGATGTTGATTATTAATGATTGAATAATTGAATATCACTTCTCTAATGAATATATGGTTGACTAAATACAGCAAGTAGAGCGTTAACGCTTATAAGGGGCTGTGTGAGCTGGTAGCCGGGGAGTGATGGGGGGGGGAGGGGGGCAAGGGGATGAGGAGATGAAATAATTATACAATCATTACGGTCGGCTTACTAGATAACGCGAGAGAGCTTCTGTTCGAGATGAGTGGGAGGAGGGCGGGTGGGAGGGGGGAGGACATATTCTATTTCACTTATTACATCCCTTATAATGGAATAACAAGGTGTTCATTTCACGACGTCGGTTTGATCTCAGATAATATAAATTCTAGAATAGATAATTTGAGATTCCAAGATATGAGATTCAAATTGAGATTCTCACGTCTTATAAGGTATTCATAACTTTACTGACCATTCTGACTGTGGACCAGTTGTTAGCACGCTGAAACGTAAGACCGGGGTTTGATTCCCAATATGGTCGACTATCCTGACAGACATTTTTCGTGGTTTCCCCTCTGTCATCAGGTTGATAACGGGGATGATTCCTTAAAAACAGGCCACGACCGACTCCTTCCAACTATCCAAAAACACCTGATAAAATAACTTTTCATCTCATCATACCGTAATATCATTCAACATTCACAGACACAAATAGATCGTAGTTGCCAATTGCCATGGGTGATCCTTTTTGGGGGGGCAATAATTGTTCCCGGCGATAGCTCTGCAGATCACGGGAAATCTATACACCATGTCAAGGTGTCCAGGCCTTACCTAATAGGCTTCTGTCAAGTGACGTCACCCACTGTTGCAAGAGACAGACAACAATGTTCACCAGTTGGAATTGACCAATCAGAATGTTTGGTAGTCCATCAGTTTGCTGTATTGCTATGGTAACGATTGTTTCTCACTTGTTAGTTGACAGAAGCCTATACATTCCATACTAGTGCTATAGCTATCTCCAAGAGGCTAGGACTTTGATTGGTTAATATTTACTAGGAGAGCTACATGTCATGGCAACGTGTCTGATCTCTTGTGTATTTCCATTGTTATTAGCAAAGAATCCTAGCGCTGCTCTTGAGGTGGGGTATATTGAGTCTAAGAGACCGTGAATTTGATATTATAATATAATGTCATTGTTGGTAGCTTCTTTTAGTTAACTTTAATCGATCAAAGTCTTAGCCTCTTGGAGCTAGCTGGCACTAGCACGTTATTTTAAGTGGATTATTAGGTATAAGATCCTCAGAGGGGGTTGCAATTTTCAAACCAAACGGCAATCATAATACTACTAAAAAAATGAATGAAAAATTGTTCTGAACGCACGTCAGTGGATACAAAAATCTGTAAAGTATGCACTGTACTCGATGCACTTTACTTGTATTTTATGTGACCTAACAACCACCCGTGTGGCTCAGTAAGTGAAGGCCTGAGAAACTACAGTCAAGTCGGGAGTGGGTTCGAGTCTCGCATAAGGTATGGGTTTTTGTCAACATTATTCATCTGCCATTTGCTCATTTGTATCCCCCCAAATATCCTAGCTGTTGCTGGGGGTATTGAAAGAACAATTAGGTTATTTTTATTCAGAACATTCAGTATTTTACCCCCCTACCCTCTTCCCAGAATTACCAACCCACGTGTTCAGAGAGTCGATCAGCCTACGGTATTTTTCAAAATTTGATTATAGTTTACAGAGCAGTGGTAGAGCTATTGATGTAGGGTTATTGTGTGGGCTTTAGTCTGCGGATTGATGAGTATAGGAGACTGTCGTAGGCTATAGTGGCCTAATATTCAGAATACAGGAAGCATCCCAGTATTCCCCTAAACGACATACGGAAACCACATAGGCCTATAAAACAAGTGTCAGGATAGTCGACCATGGCGGAAATCGAGCCCCAGTTTCCTGAACGACGATTCAGCGTGCTAGCCACTGGTCCACCCAGTAAACTGAGTGTTAATGATACTAATGGTGACGGTTCACAAAAGTTGGTGGTTCCGATTGACCGTCTCCCCTAACTTCTAGCACTACCGATACTGTATTTCGACACACCAACACTTATTGAACGACGTATATAGTCCAATGAACCAGGCAGTAAGTGGCTATTTCACATGAAGGTATCTTGGCACGTAACCGAATGCTAGAGAATAAGAATTGGCTGGCTTGCAACTGAGTAGGCTACTTCAAACGGCCGAGTCGATTATATACTTACAATTATCTTACTGATATAGTTACACTTACTATCAAAATTACAATCTACTAATATCGTGATAATTACTTAATTACTCGTGAAGTAAGTTGGCTCAAACTGTAATCGCGTATTTTGTAAATATGTTTTCTAATACGCTTTCAGATTAAACGTGAGGTTTTTCATTTTTAAGAATGCACGCACGGGGAGTCGATTTAGCGAAATGTCAAGGGTTTCGATGAAAACTTTCGAACGGACGACATATGAGCATCCTAAATTTCATATTTGCGATTGCGATCATATAAAGTGGTCGATCAAACTACATTAAAATGCATTCAGAATAACATATACTGATATTATACGCAATAATACTAGAAGACGATGTGCATACGCACTCTAATAGTCTGTTAAAAAAAAATTGCAGACAAATGAGCGTGGATTTTATTTAAATTAAAATGATAATTTCGGATTATACCATTTTATGTGACCACAAGTGTAGGCCTTCTTGTATCCACGAAAGAAGAAGGTTGACTACCAACTAAATGATTATAAAAACTTCGTCAATTGCGTAAACTCGCTGCAACTTTTCACAGATTTCAATTGTTCTTGAAAAATGTAGTCAAGTTTCTTGTCTTGAACCCCGACACGAAAAATTACGTACACTGAAAATACCACATATATACCGATAATATTGTGATATCTATGATGTTCGTTATGTTAGCAGACGATGCTACTGACGATTGCTATTTCGGTTCCATTTGGGACTATTTTTTTTTTGTTCAGAGTAAAAAAAATGAATGGTAGGAATCGATTGTTTGGTACGGTAATAAAGAGAGCTATACATAGTGACTGTATTGTTATATACAATCATAAATGTCCCAAAGTAGCAATTATGTAGGCCTACATAATTTACAGGAAGGCCATATATAATTATTAATTATTTTCATTCATCAATCTGAATGAATCAAATAAATATACCGGTATATTACAGTGGGCTTGCTTTAATATTTCCTTCATTTTAGTAATTGTAGTTGGAACAATATATGAAATATAAATAGTCAATTTTACGTATTCAGTCGAACATTTGATATTCCGGTAATTCTCGATATTCCACCTTCATTTTTCATCATTCTGTTGTTTTATCATCTTTCTTTCTTATTTAATATTAGATGCTAGTAGTATACGGTATGTACTACTTGTTACAATTCATTAGTATTTTTAAATGGTGCATATATATTATTTGGCTTTTATTTGTTATCATGAACAAATAATATAAATAGGCTACACAAACTAAGAAGTGAATTGGAAATGCGATGCATACTGGCTGTGGAAACCGAAGTGATCTACCACTCGGTATAGGGATATTGAATTGTATCACAGAAGACCGTGTGTATATGAAAGAGTGTAGGCTATACACAGTACGTAGAAATTATTAATGGACTGAGAGGTCCCTTGGCCTCACTGTGCAGTACATGAATGTTTCATTGTACAGTATATTAATAAATAATAACGCACAATCTAGGCATGCCTAGGGGAATTTTGTTGAAATTGATAATTAGCAGCGCTAAAGCCTGCAGGTAGCCTACCCTTACTTTGATTGAAATGAATGATCCATCACTGTTATGCAGTACATGACATTTTGTGCTTTTATCCCTTCAATTTCAGTTCATAATGTTAGTGTTACATAATTTTCACTAATGTCAGTTCACTCAGTTGGGCCTTCAAATAAAAGGCTATACACTATCTCCATGTTTTTATTATTTTTTAATTTTCCAATACATTTTTTCCCCCTTATTATCAATAACTAGGCCTATGCATAAGGCATCTATGTCCGATTATTGGAAGGACGATATCGGTACCGGTACTGTATTTTTATAACATTAGGATCACGATCTACGGGATCCATCAACGGGGATCATCAACTGATCAGTGGTCGTCATAATGATCACCTAGGCCTAATTTAGCCATCTTATTGCGATGTTATAATTTAATATTTAAAGAATCTACAAGCACGGTAGTTTATTATGGTCTAGCAAACCACCAGATCCACTTTAACTAATTAAAAGCAAATATCATACATTCAACTGTACCATATACATCACAAGCTAAGTAGGCCTACAGTTTTATCGATCTTCGGTCAACCATGACACTGGGTGGAAGTAGTGTACCGGGTACGGTACCGGTAACTTTACTTGTTGCAGATTTGAAATTATGATTGTTGGTAACTGAAGTAAATTGTTGTCAACAACATCTAGCATCACGATTGACCATCAAGCGTACAGACTATATACACTTCAGGCTAGATACGATATCAACTATACGTACGATCTTTAGACTTACCCTCTCTGGAAAAGGTCCACGTTGTAGAACTTGTAGAGCTCCACGGAGAACTCTACAGTCGCCTGCAGTTCGCTCATGACGCAGCATCACCAAAGATCATCCTGAATTGAAGAAAATCATGAACGTAACGTATCGTTCAAACTTGAAACACTCGCACTGTCGTTAGTACCAATTAGCTTTCGCTACTATTTGACAATTATGTCAAAAAACCGGTAATCTTTTTTTTCAGTACAAAACCTATTTGAATATTCAAATGCAAACCAATTTGTTTTTCTGAATTTTTAATTTCATGATTCAAAGCCCAGTCGAACGATCTCGTCCATGGAAGTTAATTTCGTTATTAATTGTAATAAATACCGAGATTCAAACATACGAAATAAAATGCTTCTGTTTTTTCAGAGAAAGTTACTTAATATTGAAAATCAAACGATGAGAACATTGATATATGAAGAATCAGCCAAATTACAATGCATATAAAAACATCAAAAATAAATTCACATAGCAATGACAACTCATCCCTAGAGAAGGGGAGAATAAAACGTAGCCCGCCTAGTCTATAATCATGTTCTGAGCCAATTTAGTGACATGCAATATCATATCACGTTGTGGGTAGGGTATGGGGAATTGGATTGCATGTCAAGCCAACGTAAATCAGTACCAGCAACAAGTCTCACTAGACACAAATGAATTACTACTCAAACCCCTGCTAGTAGTCACGGGTGATAAATAATTGGATTACACTTGTCTGTGAAATAATTTTTTGACAAACTAAATATCACTAAGTTACTCTGAGGTGTTGACCTTTTGGGGTAGGCTAATTATTCTGATGTGTTATTACATACGTAAATATATTTCTAAATTAGGCCTAACTTAATTTATTTCCGAATATCTTGTCAACTAAATACTCGTGTTTGGTATTAACGCACTTATTTTAGGCAACAGAGTTGCTTACATTTCCATTTACTACGATCAAAAACTTCCGTGGGCGGAATATCTGAGATGAGTAGGCCAGCTACTAAACACTGGGGTTCGGTTCCCGGGTCACGAAAGTGATCTGGAGTTGCATGGAGTGACGTCTATCCGTATTTAACAAATACGCACACACTTGAGGTGAAACGACAGCTGAACATTGTTCAGTACACTAATTACAGATTGTCTTCATCACTGAACACGAAGCGATCAACACACGTAAACGTTTGAACAGCAAATTCGCATTAATAATCAAGTGTCAAACCAGGACCTGGAGCCATTTTGAAACTTCACAAGTACTGCCAACTTAACATCAGAAAATGGCAGAAAATGACATTAAAAATAATATATTGATTCACGTGTATAAAATTGGGTGAGAAAAATCATGAGAAATAAGTTTTATTCCACAGTATGATGATATTCATCGAAAGGAATTTGTATGAATCATTTGATAAAAAGAAGTAGGATAACTCACCTGACAGCTGGTGACTTTGTTAAGTTTGTAATCGTACTCATGTGCGCTCTAGTAGCTAGAGCGAGAAGCTTGACGAAATAAAGGGAGGGAGTTGTAATCGATTTCGGTAGCTCGTCATGTTAATACTTCTTACAATTTTTTATTATTTACAATACATTCAATTAAAATTAAATTACAATAATTGTAATATGAACTAAATAGATTAACCCTATATTAAATATCATAATTATGCCCTGAAATAAAGATTGATAATTCAATATCAAACTTTGACTGAAAATTTGTGTGTTAAAATAAGAAAAATACAATTGTCAGATTGAATTGACGATCAATAATTAAACCAATTTCGATGCTAAATGTGTTTGTATTTTCATAGATGAAAAGTTTTACGTATAATATAGAAAACTATATTCTCTTTGGGAGAATAAAGGTTATATCATATTTTAGTAATACACTTGTTTTCACATTTCTGTGTGAAGAAAATACTTAATGGAAGGTAAAATATATTCTCGAATTTACCATGAAGCTTAACGCGTTATTCTGCTGACGCAATTGCAGATATTGAAACAGTCAACTGTTATTATTATTAAAAATAGTCTTACGATCTTTTTGCACTTTATAGATCAATTATCTACGTATACGAACATTAGTGTTTGAAAATTGAACAAGGACTTGGATGAATTCATTTTTCAACCAAATCACCAAAACATTTTTGAGTCAATGACCACCAAATTCTCCATTCTCATAATAATATTTTCACGTTTTGTAAACTAAGATTAACAATAACAAGGGTTTATGCGTTCATTTTGAACAGATAGAATTGAAATTGAGTTTGTCAATAAGAAGAAATTAATAATGAAGTAGAATATGTTCTATTATTTTTTTTTCAGTACATTCAAAAATATAGATGATTATTTCAATTTTGAGTAGGTCGTAAAAGATATATTTCTAATTATATTATAGAAGTAAAGAAAATGAAATGATACATGAAAGGTTATATAGATATCATTTTTCAAGTTTATAATAATAGGAACATCATATTCAATTATTCATTATAAATATATAAATGTATTAATATAGTTTCTGATATTCAACACACAACATATTGAACTTCATTTCTGCGCTAAAAAAAAAATAGTCACAATTTTTTTTACAAAAATTCACGAAATTAATCAAATATATGATAAATCTATTAGAAAAATAATATCCATAGAATTGCACGACGCATTTATTCTTATTACTTCCATCTCATATTATTAAATGGACAAAAAACTTCAAAAACGTCGTCATACTTCATTATTATTTCCGATCGAAAAAAATATAACATACAGAAAACTCAAAACTCAAATTTCACTCATTATCAATAATTTATATACACTTTTAAAGCCTTCACAGATTCGTTGAATATTTCAGTCCACATAAAAAATACACCTCAATAGAATCATTATTGCACTTCGCACACGAAAAACGTTTCGAACGAACAAGGTGTGTCGTTCCACTTAAGTCCTTTGCCGTCCCGATTCCAGAGTTCCAGACAGTGCTCCTCTTCGCCGTTCTCGTACCGGAAGTTGTTCGGTTCCCCTGTGTTCCAGTTGGTGAACGTGACGGGACGTCCGGTCGCCATCCAGAAGAAGGTACCTTCGTCGGCTTGATCGGTACCGGAGGTCCAGAAGTGCTCGTGGCCGAGTCCTGTGGGATAGGGAAGAAGATAATATTAGTTGATGACAGAAAATAAATGAAAACAATATTTCGACAAAAATGGTTTACTTCAGCAGAATGGAACTGACTTCAGACTCAGCCAAGGTTCTAATCAGTCCAATATTGTCGGAATATTGAGAAACTGAATATTTTATGACAAGTACCACAGTGATGAAGTCTACCTATAGTATGATTAATTCATATCAATTCGTAGTATGATATTCTCATGTCTTAATTCGTTTGTAAATGATTCAAGCCATTTAAAAAAAACACTAGAAAGAATTATTATTGAATCTTGTATTTATTCATTTGAATACCGAGTTAATCATCAAACAGAACGATCCTAACGACGAGAGCCTATAGGCACAATATCAAAATATTGCTAGTTTTTGTTTTATTCTTCAATATTTTTCAATATTTTTTTCATTCGTTTCATAATGTTTTAAAGATTTGGCTGCTCAATATATATCTATATTCAATGTAATGTTATAGGTAATTAAGCAAACGAGATGCAAAACTTTATATTTCATAATATATAATATAATTTCATCGCATTATCTATCTTCACGATAATCGATCCTATCTTTCATCCATAACCTTAATTGGGGAACAATGATTTTGTATCAAGTTTTGATGTTATTAGAAAAAAAACATAGCCGAATGGGGATATTTTTGCTTCAAATGAATGCACATATAATTCCAAAGATTTTTCGAATCAACATCAACATCTCTTAAAAACATGTTGGGTCAAATGTAAGGCCATTTAAAAAAAATATATAAAATACCAATTCAGAAATATCAAATGTCATGTTTTGCTTTCAGCCACAACTATTATGAGAATCAAGTTATAGATGTACAGGTGTAATGAACATTGTTTGTGCAGGCACTGAATTGGGTTGATTAGTGCTAAATACACTATGCTAAACACTAATTATAAATGTCAATTTTTTGAGCATTTTGAGGCGGTAATCTAAAGAAAGAATCGTGGCTTCATTGACCCATTAATATATTTTATTGTTTTTGTGTAAATCGATCTTAATATCTCAATTTTATCACAGCACAGACAAGGCGCCGTCGACCTAATTCAAGGCATGTATGCTAATTAAAAACTATCATGAAAAACTGTGGGACTACAGGCAAATATAAAAGATATCAATAACATTGATTGAATATATATATGCCTACTACGATGTATTTATATTCTATAACGGATTGTTAGGATAAGAAAAATGTTAACCCAGGTAGAGAAAAGTAAACAAATGCAAGATGACACAAAGATGAATTTATACCATTTCCAAGGTTGTAGTAATTAATGAGACATAAAAAAATTATGAATGAGGTAGAACAAATGCCTAATGTATAACGACAAGGCAGTTAGACTTCTAGTCATCACGATGAAAAAAAAATCATCTCATTAAGAGAAGTATTCGTCTGAAATATGGAAAAAAATGTTCCAATAAATGTATTTTGAGTGCCACCATCTTCTCGAGGGCATCAGTGACTTTGAAAAGATTTCAAGTAACGTATATCAGTAAAATAATGTGATATATAAGTATATAAGTAATAACAAGTGATTGGCTATAAGCGCTTGTGACGATTTTTGTGACTCAAATATTTTGATGGAGGTGCCGGGTTTGAAATGATTTTCTTATAGCTTGATGTTTTATTGTACACAAGTTATATGAAATATACAAATAATCAAGAATAAATTAATAATATGACCACGTTTCATGAATAGTGAAAATGTGATTTTGCTCATTATTAATTGAGGTTGAAAAATATAATTCTAGTAATCCACTTGTCAATTTGCTAGTTATCACTTGATGAACTAGTTTATTGTTCGTAATACCGGACGTAATTAGTATTTATGCACTGGTTATATATTGCGGAACGTTTTCTCACGTATACAATCGTATGTTTTTATATAAAATTACACACAATTTTTCTCAAAATTGGTCAACCCAGGAACTATGGACCTACATTTTTCTACTTTCCATATTGAAACCATAACAAGTTAACATAAATTGGCTCCGATTATTTTCCAGTATCTTATTTATGGTGTTCGAAATCCGGGAGAGCAACAAACAACAAAACGTAGTGAAACATAAAGTTTAGGTGACCGAGTATATAAGCTCGGTGACGATGATGATGGTCAGAAAATAACCAACATCTACTGTCAGTGTCACCTCAGAAACTCTTTTACATTAACTTCACCAGAATGTTTATTTTCCAAAGTTTCCAATACTTGAAGCAAATCTTACCGAAGTCTCTGATATGTTTCTCAAGCTTGTCGTTCTCTTCTTGACTGTTGATGCTCGCTAAATGCATGCCATGGTATCTGCAATACTGTGCCGCTCGGAACCAGTTGGCCTGAAAATAAAACACAATTTTTAGTAATGTGATAAACAACTTCGATAAACAACCTAATCACCACGTCCGGGTTATAACAGGATACGAATGATCAGGAGAAGAATAAACGATGAAGCGATCATGTGAAAAAAAGTTTAACAAAACCCCCATGTCTGTATCGGGCGTCGAAACCACGACCGTTTTGTTCAGATTTCAAAGTCCACTGTCAATCAACTGTATGAGCCAAAAACATGGTATTTTCAGTCAAATATTAGATATTTATTATGAACACCTTGGAGATTTAATTTTAAATATATCGCTTATCGCCATTACCAACATCGGGGTGCATTCCTGTTCATTTCTGTACATTCCTGTAAGATAACTGTAAGTCTTGACTTTAATCCAGAGTTCTAGGTGGCTTTACCAGTTGTTACAATAATTTAATGAGACTACTGTTTTCTGCTGTTTTTTTTATTCCATCTCTTAAAACTGTTTCAAGTCGTACTGGAATGCGCTCCCTGCTGTGTTAGTTGAGGTTGAATTTACATAAAATGTAAAATTGGTGTCTGACAGATTCAAACGACTTGACAACTCTCTTGCAATATACCAATTGCAAACGAATACAATATATTATACATATATAATATATGTAAACATATACATATATATATATATTTTTTTTAATAACATCGAAACTTGATACAAAATCATTGTTCCCCAATTAAGGCTACAGATGAAAGATAGGATCGTTTGGACGGGGCACCACAAGGGCGATCTTACCACCCCATTTTGATTATTTAAAACTAATGGTCTTCAACACCAGGACTGCGCTGTCTGTGACCATAATTTTTCGCCGTAGATAAAAGTCTTTCAGTATAAACACACGAATGTTGATATCTTCCACTTTGAACTAAGTCTCTTGGGCAATGATTACTTCTTTCCCTTGACAGCAGATGTAAAATTGATCATTATACAAAATGCACAAATTAAATTAGTGATAGGCCTATAATGTTATAACTAGGCCCATCGCTCTACTAATACATATATACATACATATATATTATGTATGTATACATACATATATATATATATATATATATATATATATATAAATATATATATATATATATATATATATATATATATATATATATATATATATATGTATATATATATATATATATATATATATATATATATATATATATATATATATATATATATATATATATATGTGATGTAGATTTTCAAGGCAGCCATTATGTGGTATTATGTATTTCACAGTAAATCTGACTCTGTTTGGATGGAATTGCGTTCGATTGCTGACTCACAAGAAGAAAGGACGCCAGAAGATGAATACTAAAATGTATTCGAAGCGTCGCGAGAAGATACGGACCGCTGGACCGTAAATTCATCCAAAAGGAGGCAAATTTACCGTGAAAAACATAATACCATTATGTACCATGTATGTGTATATATAATATATATATATATATATATATATATATATATATATATATATATATATGCATATATATCCATATATATATATATATATATATATATATATATATATATATATATATATATATATATATATATAAATATATATATATATATATATCCGTATATAAATATATAATATATATATATATATATATTCATATACATATACGCACAATAAAGAAGAATGCTTTGGCTCTATTCCATGTAGAGACCTATAACATATAACTTGCTTTACTTGAATCATTTCAACATTTTAACCGAGAAAGTTGAAGATGAAAGTGAAAAACAGGAAAGAAATGTCAATGATGCAGTAATTGAAAATAAAAACATGGTCTTCTTAGATGTATTATATATATATATATATATATATATATATATATATATATATATATATATATATATATATATATATATATTATATATATAATATATATGCATATATGACTTATGAGAGAGAAGTATATTGATACAATTTTGCTATCTTTTCTTGCTGTCATTTCTCATCGGACACGAAAAATACACGCCAAGATAATTTCAGACATTTTTTTTTTAATACCATCGAAACTTGATACAAAATCATTGTTCCCCAATTAAGGCTTTGGATGAAAGACATAAACATAAACATACATAAACATAAAATCACAGACATAAACAACGTAATTAGAATGATCAATAAAAAAAATAGGAAAGCAGAGATATAATTGTTCCAATCTCGAGGTGTGTAGCTTCCCATTTAATTTCATTTAAATAAGCCTGCATCGCTCATCCCACAACTCATGTGTTGCGTTCTCCTAGTAGTGTATATTTAATATTTGATGTAAATAAATATTTCTGAAATTATTTAATATTCACTTATAGCCGATTTCACGAATTTTCTGTCAAGTATCAATCAGCTATTAGTTAATTAGTAAGCAAATATTTTTGAATGATATAAAAAACAGATTCATAATTCTTGGAACTAAGGAACAATCACTGCATCCCTGAAGACAGGTTATAGAATGAAAATAATCATAAGTTCCTCGTAAAATATTCAAGAATGACAACGATATATATAATTTAAAAGTTCATTCAGAAAGTTATAATAATTTGTTGCAACACTGCCTATACAAAATCTCTCTAAACAGTCACTCTAGAGTCGATAAAGTAGCACAGCTATACAAACTACAAAAGCCAGAACTGCTTTATCGACTTATGGTTACTGATTAGTGATTTTAAAGACAGAAACTAAAAAAATTGAATTAAAAACAATGCGTGCTACATATGTTTCAACAATAACACTTTTTTCCAAAAATGTTATTGCTCATTAGGTTGTTAGCACTATTGAATTCAGAAAAGGATTCTTTCGATACTCTTTTTGTCTCGTGTCTCTTTTAAATTATAGACCAAGATTCATTGAGGGTTGTGTCGGTTTGCCGCTTCTTTATCAAACCGGCAAACCGACGCAACCCTCAATAATAATAATAATAATAATATATTTATTAGTCCAGAAGAATTGAACATACAAGTATGGTATTGGACAAGTCAAACTTTGTATATTGCATATTATTGCACATTGCAAATGCATATTGTCGGAGACTATTCACCTGTCCAGTACTCGTAGGGACTAAAAAGGATATAGAAGTAGGGATATAAAAGCGAAGGATTGCAGAGACGGAGTTTAAACCCCGGCCTATCTTGGACGCCGTCTAAGTAAGAAATTGCATTGCAGCCACAATGCAATTTCTTAATAAGACGGCGACTAAGGTAGGCCGGGGTTTAAACTCCGTCTCTGCAATCCACCCGTAGAATACTAGTATAGGCCTATATAGTATACACACATGTTTATATCAATGACTCAGTTCGATCTTCGATATCTCAGTACGATCTACGATACCTCAGTTCGATCTACGATACCTCAGTTCGATCTACGATACCTCAACTCGTTCTTCGATACCTGTATTCTAAATATCAAGCAATGTGACACTTCCAGATCAATGGAAACTATTTATCGTCCACCTTGAAAGATCGCCCACATTTGATACCAGATTGCAACCAGAACTGCCTTATCGACTGATTGCATAATGGGCGTGATAAGGGTAACACATATGTGATTCTCGGTAGACCAGTCGGTCAAGGTAGTATCTGTCTCATTACACGTCTTATGAACTAAATACTTTCAACTTGTTCATTTCCTCAGACCAACTTACAGCACCTGTTCCTTTTGGATTGAGTGCGGGTTATTTTTATTAAGAGTCCATGGGAGTCGATTTAGCGAAATATCAGTTTTTTGGTGATAACTTTTGAACGGTATGAGATATTGAAATTCTAACTCGTGAGAAACACAGATAATTCTTATAACTTCAAGACGATATAAGTTGTAATTATTTAAGTCATGTCAAGTGTATACAGCTGAAAAAACACACTTTGTAGCTGTATACGCTTAAAAGTTATGCGACATGACTTGAAGAGTTATATACGTCAGCAAATGGCAGCTCCCGACGCATAGATATTATAGCCATCAATAGATTCACAGAAGAAGGCTACATCCTGGACCCAACAGTGCGCTTCGAGACCGATGCAGGCCAAGCTGAAGCAGTTGATGCGGAAAAAAAACTTATATATGAGCCTACCATACCTTATTTCAAAACAAAATACCGTCTGCAGAAAATAGAAGTTATAGGGTTAGTGATAGGGGCTCGAGGCACAATTCACAATTTCTTTGTAAAATTTTGTAAAAAATTCAGACTCAACAACAAATTCATTTATAGCATCGTTTTACTCGCCCTTCGAGGATCCCTACAAATTTTACGACATCATCTTCATAGTCTTCAGCTTTGATTTCCAATTTTTGTTTTCGTGGCATACTATTTTTCTTTTTTTTTCCCTTTTTAATTTTTGTATGATTTCGTTATCATCATTTAATTATTTCTTTTTTCTACATTTTCTTATTCATACCTAGTCAAATTATATTTATTTTGTTATTCTCTAAAATGTTGTTATTGTAATTTGTTTTATATTTTAATTAATTGATTTTTATTCTGTGTTTTTGCAATCTTTTAATGTAAGACAGAGTCTGAATAAAGATACATATATATATTATAACTTATATCATCTTGTAGAGCTCTATTATAATTATCTGTGTTTCTCGCGCATTAGGATTCTGATATCTCATACAGTTCAAAAGTTACCACCAAAAAACTGATATTTCGCTAAATCGACTCCCATGGACTCACACTTAGAGCAGCAAATAAAGTTCTATTAGTTGGATATTTCATGAATCGTGTGCATCTTTCTTGGATGAAAACTCTCATTTCTTGACTAAAAAAATAGTCAAGTATTTTGAAGGTTTCCAACAAGTTTGCTAACGAAATAGTTCACAAGGATTTTAATTGGGTTTGGTAATATTGGGAAAAACATCATAATACGTTATATTTCACGTTTCAAGTAAAATGTTATAATTTATCAATTAATTAGGTGATTAAAAAAAACATTATCTCTAACTGGATCTTCAATTAACTTTTGCAATTTATTTAAAATAAATATAGAAGATGAGCAATTCAAATTTGAATAAGTGAAAAAAATGCCGATTGATTTTTATATTGAACATTGTCTCAACATACAATAATTTAAAAATGATAAAGATGCTCATTTTATTAATTGAATGTTTGTGTTGAATTAAATATCATGAAGAATGAATGATAACTCGAATTTGTTTAGAAAGTTGAAACCTATTAATTCATTTCGAACAAAATTTTTGTACAAATAAGAGCAAAAATTTTACAAAAATATAAACTGGAAGGTAAAATGCAGTGTTTTTTGCTGTTCATACTTACTCACTTAAATTTAGTTTTGTCAATTATTTATATATATATATATATATATATATATATATATATATATATATATATATATATATATATATATATATATATATATATATATATATATATCTGTTTATATATATCTGTTTCGTTCAGAATAAATTTATCCACAAGTAATTTTAAAACACTGTACTTGTTGAACTGACTTGAAAAAAATACATGCACTTGATTAATCGATAGGTGGAACATTATTGACCTTGTAACTAATTCATCAAGTTTCAGTTTTACTGTTTCTAATGAAGACTGGTTCAATAGTTATTTCGAAATAGAAGGCTTTTCCATACCGTCACTGAATTGCATAATTCAATGGAAACAAATTTTGCCATGAGTTATTTCTTAGTAATTTTTAACTTTTATTAAATTTAATAAAATCAACCCTAGGTTTTTAATCATATGTGACGATGAGTAGGCGTTAGTTCTATCTCAATACGAGTTTTGATAATGTCCGTATATTCAACAAAAACGGTTAGGCCTACTTATGACGTGGATTAGACTGTTTGGAAACTGAGATTTTTATCTGCGGCGAAGAAGTATGTTCACCGACAGAGTAAAAGAAAATTAGTTGAAAGTTAATTATTTTAATCCAAGACTGTCCTTACACAATTATTTATATTGGTGGCTGACAAGACCTTCTCTATGTGTCAAAACCACCAAAAAGGGGTGCCGCTTTTAAAAAGTCTCAATAATACGGCCTCTGCTTTAATTGGGAAACAACGATTATATAAAAAGATTTGGATGTTATTGAAAGAAAAAAAAATGAAAATAAATAAAAAAAAATATATATATATAAATATATATATATTATAATTATTAAAATTGAATATATCATAATCTATATAATTATTTTTGGGAAATATTCAACTTCCACTGTATTTTCGATTACTTGTCAATCAATAATATTCAATAATATTCAATTTAATATTCAATATGATATATATATATATATATATATATATATATATATATATATATATATATATATATATATATATATATATATATATATATATATATATATATATATATATATATATATATATATATATATATATATATATATATATATATATAGACAGAGTTCCAATGTGTGTGCGTGTAACAGTTTTCTAAACTTTCAACTCAAAGAAATTATTTTCTCTCCATTAAACTGATCAAGAAATTCTTACAATATTTTTTTCTTGAACGTCTTTCTATACAACAGTTAGACATAAATAGTTGAATAAATATCCATATCAAAAACTGCACGACTTTAAGTCTTGAACAATTCAACTGAAAAGTCTCTACAACATATACGATCAAGATATACATGACCACTTGACCACATGTGCATATCAAATCCTGCACGATTCCGTCATTATTAATCTGAATATCGCAAGTTTTCCACTCAACTTTCAGTACGAAGGACAACGAAATGTGATCTAGTTCAGTTACTATGGTGATACAAGTTCACGAGTTTACAAGTCTAGGTCAAGAATAGTTGTTTTTACATTCGAAACAATACTAAGCGATCCACGTATATAGACAAGAAACCAGAATATAAGTAGAGATCATTTTTTTTTATTAAAAAAAACTCATTCGTATCATTTATGTACAATACGTTATAATCATATATCGATATTATATTTTATTGGTGTTGGTGTTGGCAGGTATGAATTAATTTATTGTTAATAACAATAACAGGTTTCATTTCGTGACTAACTGATTGTAATTATTGTTATTTGAGATATATTTTCAGGACAAATCGTGTAGAGGTTCATGATATATTGACAAGTGGTGAATGGTAAAGAATTTATACGAAAAGGATTTTAATATAATCACAACCTATTTTAGTTGTTGATTATATACTCTACTTTTAACATTTTTTCCACGATTTTCGTTCAGCCAGTCAAATGAAATGATTATTCACCATAATAGCTTATGAGGTTACATTTCACATTTCGCAATTTTAATTACTGTCATGTAAATGAATATGATTTAATATGCAGTACACCATAAATAATGAATAATAAATTGAAATAATTCTACTGTGATAACCTTCCAAAGTCCAGGCCCCTATGGTCTGAATTATTGAATAGTTTCTTCCACAAGAGTGCGTATATTCAAACGCTTCGTGTAATGAAGATTTGAAACGAGCTTCCCAATTCAAAATGTGATGTTTCTAAAATGCAATTTTTGATATGTGGCGATTACATTCGAATATCTCCTCTATTTATTAGAAAAAACGTGTGACTTTTATCAAACTGAATATTCACTGAACAAATCAATTGAAAATATATGAAGTTTAATACTCAAATGAATAAACTTGAGTCAACTGAATTAAACAGGCAAAGTTCACTACTCACTATTCTTGTACCCTCGAAAGTTGAGGATCGACTACGAACACACAACACACAAACTGTTACCATTATATTCAATTTATTCAATATAGCTGTGATATTTTGAGTGGCTATGATTTTAAAGGACGAGATTTACGATTAGCAACACAACTTCAGCGTTCAGAAAGCGTTAGAAGTTTAGAGCTACATTGCATGAATTTTTCTAAAATTATCGAAGTTTTTACAATTATTCAGTTGGTTAGACGATTTTTTGTGTGTGTATACAATTTAGTCAGTTACTTGGAACCGTTTTTGACATGACATTTCAAAATATAAAAAAGCGTGAGGTATAATAATATATAGGTCTACTTGCATAGACGAAACAGGAAAATCGTCTACCAACATTAAAATGGAAAAACAAAATGAAGAATGGAGTTTCCGTTTTTTAAATCGTAAACCACAACCTTATAAGGAATTGTGATTTACGATTTAAAAGACGGAACTCCATCTCTAAATAGAGATAAATCTTCATATTTTCAGCGAGATTGTGTAATAACCCAAGTTTTTACAGCTATTTCAGGTGGTAGACGACCTTCTGTTCTCGTGGATACCAGTTTATATATTGATAGTTAGTGACCAAACCATTAAACCAATTATTACAGCGAATTAATAATATGAATTGTTGAATAAAACGCAAATAAAAGAGAAAAAAACATTGATTGTAACCGTTCCACATGGTTGGTTCGATATTATTCTATTCGTCTGTTATCTCATATGAAAATAATAAAATTCTTATTGGACAATCCAGCTTACCTTGAAGAAAATGCCAAGATAGTATCTCTTCTCGCCTAGTTTGAGAAGTGGCATTGTCCACCTGTTACCGGCCAGACCGACACCTTCGTCCACGCAGTTCGGGCAATCAGCTGAAAAAAAACAAATACAGTCGTTAGATACGAGAACTTTTGAAAATATATGTTATTCACCACCGGTAGGCCTACTGGGATATTGTCATGTATGTGGGCAGATTCATATAATTTTTAGAATTCATCAATATGTAAAACTTCACAAAGTCGATCGTTGCTCATCAATTTTTTTTTTTTTTTTATTGGGTTTTAACGACGCACTGTAATAAATTTGCTCATCAATTAGGGATAAGAATGACAGAGGCACATACGCATGAATCTCACAAGTGCCACTTTATTTATATATATATATATATATATATATATATATATATATATATATATATATATATATATATATATATATATATAATTATTCATTTGTATGGGTACTAATTTATTCAAATGTACGAAATATAAGCATACCGTATGGCCATTATCATTAATGAAGGCCCACTTATAAAACTAATTTTCATTTAATGTATCAAGTTTTGAAAGGCGTGAAAATTCGTGCGCATAAATTTATTTAAAATATAAATACCTATATTTAAAGTAATTTGAATGGTTATTATTATTCAAACTTACATTCACACCATTGCATATATAATTATACATTATACTTGAGATTTCGTATTCCTATTTAATTACACGTTTTGATTAAAATGCAGCCGGATTCAAACGCATCCTGAATCGCCGATAAATGAGACCACGCAACTGCAACCTGTTACTTAAACCCGCTGTATCTACAATAAATGTAGCATCATTGCCAAAACTAAGTGCCATGAATCTGCCACCATCATTTATAACGATGTGACAAACTGTACATATAGGCCTAATTGATGAGTGCAAGCTGGATTTTTCTCCTGTGAGACTACACTAACTGTAAGGTCGTTTTAGGGAAGTATCATAATTTTATTACAACTCTTAAAGGGTATACGTAAGAACAGTCTATTCAACCCATATATCATACTAATTCAGTAATTGATCAACTGTATTATTGTAAAGCTTCACCGATATACTGAAACATTTAAAAATATTAAAATTCTAATAAATCCAGAAACTTAAATCTCTTTTTAATAAATTGAGAATGGTACGTATTGAAATACTCATATATATATATATATATATATATATATATATATATATATATATATATATATATATATTTATATATATATATATATATATATATATATATATATATAAATATATATATATATATATATATATATATATATATATATATATATATATATATATATATGTGTGTGTGTGTGTGTTTCTGTATTATTAGAAGTTCGAAATATAATACCATTTGAAAATATACACTGTAAACCCAATATTTCGCAAAATCGATTCCGATGTCCTCTGAATATTTCAGTGTAGATATAAGTTATAAGTTTAGGGTCAGTTTTCCAAATCGAGAGTAACTTATTTAATTGCACGACTTGGTTATTGACACAAGATGCAGGGACATGACACTGCACGGCGAAGAAAGTTTTCAGAGAAATATGTCAGAACTGGTAGATTATTATTATCATGTAAGTGTCTATACGTGATGTAAAGCACTTGCAATGAGGTGTTGAAGGGAGTTGAATGATTATAATTAAATTCAATTTCAAGCCAACACCTGCGGACAGATTATCCAGCTATGTAGATAATTCTAAATTAGTACACAAAAAATATGTCTGTAAGTGTTGATGAATATTTTAAATTAAGTTGATTACATGGCTGAATCGACTTTTTAACATACCTATTTTTAAATAACCCTCTCATCAATCTGGTTTTCAGATTTTTTCATATTTTTTTCATATCATATATATATATATATATATATATATATATATATATATATAGGCATACATGAATGTATTTGTCAAATATACCTATAGGTTTATAATGTCGGTATAGATCTGATTTCATGATTGCAATAATTTCTGTTTGTAACTGGTAAGTGTTTGTAGTTGAAGTGGTTGACTGGTTGTAAGTCTCTTTTTCAATCAGTTTTTAACATTTCTTTCAAATTTGAATGCTATTAATTAAATTAACTTCATTTTTAATAATTTCGAATTGCCGAAGGCAAAAATAGTAACAATTTCAAAATGGAAAGGAAAAATAGGAGTCATTAAATATGAGTATTTTTTTGTATGTATACTCATAAAATATATATATATATATATATATATATATATATATATATATATATATATATATATATATATATATATATATATATATATTAATTCTGTTTGAGATCACTTTATGAAATGTCTACAAACGAAATTTCTCCGTATAATTGAGCTCTCCTAGACAAGAAGTACTATAAGTAATGTAGTTATTTAGGTTTAGTACTTGGTCATATAATAATACCAAC
Source organism: Brachyptera risi (assembly GCA_964007535.1). Classification (NCBI taxonomy): domain Eukaryota; kingdom Metazoa; phylum Arthropoda; class Insecta; order Plecoptera; family Taeniopterygidae; genus Brachyptera; species Brachyptera risi. The sequence goes on from OZ023333.1 coordinate 27,997,607, forward strand.
TACATTAAAAATTAATACTTAATCAATAACCGGATATAACTTGGTACGATATAATGATATGAGAGAGCAATCGATATTTTCATACGAATTATTTTATGTAAGTTGTCAAACATAATTTTACAAAATACTTTCTGAAATACCAGAATGAATACTTGCATTGTAAATATTATTATTTCAGCGCAGTAGGATTCAAAATAAGTAGAAATGAGTGGAAATTTAATTTAAATTCTCACGTTTCAAGTTTTTCATTTTTATAGCTTATATAATTATCTGTCGATGAATCTGGTCCCCTCAACCGCCTTGTATGTATTTAAATTCGTTGAGTATTGTTTAACAATTTGAATAAAACAAAAAGTTAATAATGTGGACAATGTGAATAATATGTCGTCATATTTCGTGTGAAGAACAACTGAAAATGAAGTAAATGCACAATTAGGCCGGCGAATACAGTAACACAGTGCACAGTACAAATGTAATTACACATATCATTTCGGTCTTATTGGTGATTAGGAATTGATATAAAAACGAGATAATCAATTAGAATTCAGCATAAAATATATTAATTATATTCAATTCATCTGTCGTCTAGAACTAAATGAAAGTGTAATTGTAGGAAGATTTTTAACTACACCTTTGATCTTTGAATAATATTGATCCAGACAAGAGAAATCTTGTCACGTCCTGTGAATCCGATCGACCGTCTTCCCTATCCATCAGCACTAACGCTCGGCATATTCGAGTCGTCAGTATTCAGTCAATGAAGCGTGAACTCGCATAACAAAATTGACCATTTTCTACGCTTTAGGCGCGTAAGGTTTTACAGCTTCTGCATAACAACTTGGTTTATTCATTCGCGAACGCACACAAACGATTAAAAATAAGGTAATAAAATGTGTTCTCAAATGATGTAAAAGTACGGGAGCTATGTTACAGATATTATTTTCGCATACACATTTTTAATAGTTTGAAGTAGTTCATTTCAATTACGGAGAAAATCAAAGATAAACCCGGATAAGGAATGCTAATTGATAAGCAAATTTTAATAATCATTATATTATGTGTATCTCTCTTTACTAACTACGTTATGATACCAGCTGAAAGAAAAGATATGCAATCATGCGCTTAATGAGATAATAAAATGATAATTACACACACAAAATATACTTGATGAATATACATTATTCATCAAAATTATTCAAAGAATTTTTTTTCATGTGATTTGTTGGCATTCATTCGTTTATCTTTTCATTTGTGTACTCACTACCAATTATTTATAAGGAGAGGATTTTTCACATATTTTAAGAATATAGATTTTCATATATTTTTATATTCTTTGTATTTAATGATAGCGTTGTGTAGGCCCTATATACTTCTCTAGTTTTTGTGAATTGAATCTATTCATTTCACGAGAATAAAAAATAGCACTACAAAATTTTAATGATAGGACCACCAAGTTACACTTTCCTAAAATGTAGACACACATTACCGGTACTGATGTCTACACGAGTTAATCTAATACATTATTACATTTTTTTGTATCATGCAGCTATATATTTAGATGATGCGGCTCAAACCGATAATAAGAAAGTACTAAAAAGCAAAAGTTAAATTCTTTCTAGATACAACATTCGATTAGCAAAGCACTTAAGAAACGAAGACATATTGGGGACAGAAACATAGGTGAGAATCAGGTGTTTTTTTTTTTCATCCTGTCTCATAAATTCGAGGTCACCAAACAAGTGAAGATGAGAAGATGTTCTTAGTTGACCTACAAAACCTGCTCATTTGAAAAGATTCATTCGTCTTCGTTATATGATTACCCTTTATAGTTTGGTGTTTCGAACATTCAAAAACAAAATAATATAATATTCGAATAACCTTGACATTAGAACTTCAATAAGAATGAAAGTTGTAAAAATATTAGTGATGATAATAGATAATATTGACAGCATATCAGGAAGACGGGAGGGAGCAACATGAGTAAAAGTGATTTGAGAAGTAGTTTACAATTAGTTAATAACACTTTCATTAATTTGACACACGTATTTTGAGATGATATGGCAAAAATATATTAGTTACTCATGTACACATTTATTATACTAGGAAAACGCGGGATGCGCGTTGTGAGATGAGCTTAGAAGTATGGAAATCTAGAATGAAAAATAACTTGTCAGTTCAATTAACATCTACGAACCTTGGATTAATTCAAACGTTCAAAAACCTCACCTGCAACTTGTTGATATTTATAGTAACCTGCAACCTGTCGCATATACAATTTGCAAATCCAATTGATCCAAATATTCAATAAAATGTACACTTTTATTGCGTTTTTTTTTTTTTATTTCTCATTCGATTGTTGCAAAAATCTCTGAAAAGGTGTATAATAGTATTGTTCATATTCGGTGAAAATTTCAGAGCTTTTGATAAATTCTTGTTTTCAAGTATTTTTCCTCCGGGTTATTCTCGGGTTTTCAAACTTTCCGATCATTTTCCGGAAAAACCTTCTGACCGATTTCTCTGAATAACAATCCCAGCCTATTCTGGTATAACAGAAATATGTAGAAAAAGTTTTAATTCGATAAGTATTTTTTCCTGACCTGTATGCCGCGTACAAAATTACAAAAAACAACAACATAGAAACCAAACCCATTTTTTTCGGAATATGGAATGGAATCTTCGCTACGCTCATCTAACTATTTGATGACAAAAAATATATATCATTTTCTTCAAAATGGCTACTCCAAATTGCATATAATTTTGTAATAGTGTGTATCATTTCTGTGTTCACAGTCAGGAAAAAATCGAATTTTTGGGGAGAGATTTTGATTTTACATTTTCCCGCATAACCTAATCTTATGGGTTTTCAGAAACTTTAAGAGGATGATGTTTCTCAAAAAACGTTCGAACCGATTTGACTCAAAAACTATACAGTTCCAAGTTGTTTAAGTCTGCGTGCACAGAAAAAGTTTTCAGACGAACCGTGTGACCTGTACAGTGCTTACAAGCAAACACAAAAAAAAACACAGACAAAAGTCCATAAGAGTGCGATGGAGGTCTTCGCTATCGCTCATGTAATCATCTATAATGACAATTGAGATTGTTTATTGTTGACTATTCAAGTATTTAGTAAATTGAAAATGAATAGGATTCAATTGATAGTCTTATACATGACACAATACACAATACATGAAAACAATTCATTTGATTTTTTTCAAAAACAGGGCCTCACTAGCAATTTATAATTACCGCTAAAATAAAACAACAAATGAATCGTCTGATTCTCACCAAGCAATAATATAATTTTTCACTTATATAAAATTCGAATATGACCTCTGGTCCGATACCAGCCGCAGCGCACAGTGAGTGCCCTGGGGATCTGCGGTTAATACATTCTTTTATTTCCTTTAAAATATAGCTAGTTTCACCTTTCCTGTAATAATCATTATTAATAACTGAACTAAATTAATATTATATCCGAATATTAATAACACTGAATTGATATGTATTTATAATACTGATATTTGAAAAAGCCGAATAATTGTATAGATAGTGAATAATTGTTTTTATATTTGTTGAATCGATTAGTGGTTTGAAAATGTCGGCCTTCTAGAATCTATATTCACCAGACTGATGGAAATACAAATACAAATATATAATTCATATAAATATAAATATAAATAATTATATAATTATACAAATATATACGTGATGTGTGAAAACTAAAAACTATGCCAATACAATACTGTTGCTCAATATAAGTTGCTTAGATGTGTGGAATTTTTTTATGATATCAAGGTAATCTCATGGTAAATTATAGTATATTATAATAATTTGAAATAAATGATGGGATCGAAATTCTAGAAAGCATTATCGGATAAAATATTTTATAGTTTCGTTCATGTAATTGTAATATTGGTAATATTCACCGCATATAAAGCAATATGTTATATTTTATTATTTCAATAATTTTAATTTTTTAAAAGACGATTAATCCGTCAATTGACGACTCGAAATGGGCGTGGCTATACCAGTCGGCCAGTTACATCTATATCATTTGTGGTGATTTGGAGACACCCCGATTGGATATTTGAATTTCACCTCAGTTCTAGCAGCCCCGCGTCGATTGGATGTTATGATTTGTAACGTCAATGAAGCGGAAAAGTCGTCAATTGAGTTTGAACAAATCACATTTTTTATTATTTTTCATTTTTATGTTGAAAATGTTTACACTTTTCTACACATTTGAAAACAACTTTTCATTTCAACATTTCAACACACAGATTCGTTCAATTTACCGAGATTAAATAAACATAGGTCCAGACTACGACCAATAAAAATAGGATTTCATATGTCTATCTAGTAAACACTATAATATAAAACCTGTATCATTTTGATGAATTACAACAGATAGCATCAATTCTTACTACTATTATAATGTTACTAAATAACATCATCTTCTTTGGACGTGTGTAGAAAGTTCACGAAGGATAAATTGGCAAAGTTTATGATTACCTGCTTCTATTTTCTAGTGTACAATATAATGACGTAGTTGAACTAAAACTTGACGAATGATAAAATGTGGTTATCCTTCTCCACTATAGTTGGAATGTGGTTCCGATCGACCGTCTTTTCCATGATTTACATTGATATTTACGAGTCTCGATCCACCATTTCTATTAATAATATTCTATTAATATAACCTTTGACCTTTTCTCGTTTTATGAATGGGGATAACCTTTTCTATGTGTAACTTATTTTGACAGTTCAAAACATCCGACTGTTCTAGTTAATGGTTATAAAGACGGTCGATCGAGGCCACTAACTCATGTTGCTAATCACCTCTTTTCTATTCTCATTACAATACAAACTTTAATCAGTGTCCTTTATAAGCGTGTAAATATAGAAATAATAAAACTGACTTTTTTGTTATGTAATAACAATTTATCATTCCATTTTTGCTATAGACAGTGATGAATCTTGTTCTATTCAATTGTGTGGTGGGTGAAGAGAGAAATATAGAAGCACGTTGCTATAGTAACTTCCATTTGTCTTCATCTTGGTGATATAACAACGTTACTGTATAGCTACATCTAATCGTAATGTATTTGAAATATATACGTGTATTCACAAGGGATGAAGGAGTGTGATCGAATCAACCGTTCGCTCGTGGTGTGAAATACGTGAGACGGTCGTTCGGAACCTTCATATCTCGTGGATATAGATATGCCATGAAAGTAATGTTATACCGGTATATTCATCTCTTGAGTAAAATAATCTTGACTAGTGAAAAATGGAGAAAATGTAAGGTTCTTTTCCCACATATTTATAATACAATTTTTTCATTCTTTGAAAAATATTTCATCGAGGTGTAGTGAAGACTTACATTCAATTCACATGAACTTCTGGTAAATGATTTAAGTTTCATAGATGGATAGTTTTTGATAATTCTAGATTGAACATTGATTGAGACAAATAATTCCAAATAATTACGAATTTAAACAATCCCCTGATAATTCTCTCTATAAATTGTAAAATATCTTATTTATTTGATAAATATGGAATTGTGCAATTGTGTAAATCATATTCGACCTAAGCCCTATACCATAGTCACAAATCATGGTGTTCATTTTTTTTGACGAAGTAATACATGAAATAATATTTATCTAAAAATATCAATCAAATAAAATCTGATAGTCACTTTCAAAGAAGAAATTATACCGAACCACCCACGAAAGAATATCATATCTACCCACACTAACACAAATAATACCGCTATGCCGAGCTGTGATAATTTTAGGGTAACACACAGGACGAGATTTATGATAAGAAACGCAACTGCATCTTTCAAAATCGTTAAAATCTCATAGTTGCAGCGAGGTTGCATGTATAATTACCGACATTATTTAGAACTATGACTTCTTTAGTCGATACACTTATGTACATTCTCACATTTAGCTAGCTCATCCCACCTCTCGCGTGATATTACTGCGTTTTCTCTCATCTTAAAGGTACACGTGTGCAGTCTCTAAAGAAGATGTGTTGAAAATGAAAGCATCGCATCGGATGAGAATGCTTACGTAGGAAACACGATTTCTTTTCCTACGTAGAGGCACAACGTTTGACGTATGAATCGATCGACCCTAATGATCGCTATATGTAAATTAATCATACGCGCCATATTGACAAAATCTTTATTTAAACTCATTCAAGATTAACAGATGATATCGTTTATTAGTAATATATAGAGCAAGCACTAGATCATGTACATTCTATTTCCTGTCAATTGAAATGATATGATCTGGTTTGTAGTATATACTAGAGTAGTATGTTTATTTAATTTAATTGAATCGTGTGTGTGAAGTGCTAATGCACGTCACTACCATGTTCATTCTGTACCTGTATTATAGAGTTGAGTTTTTAAATAAAGTTATTTTTAATATATAAAATAAACGAAGAAATAATACCAACTTATATTGAATTGAAAACCATTTATATAGAACTATTATTAATTATTGGATTGAAAAGAAATAAACCTCGGATCTATTTTTAGAAAACTACGATTCAACTTTGGTTACAAATGAGTTATATTGATCATTTGAATTGAACGAAAATTTTGAAAATAATGAAATAAATATATAACGTCCCAAATATAGCGCGACTCTGACAGTTGGACGAGAGAATAAAGAGTGAATGAATGAATATTAGGGTTTTAAGGCGCAAAACTGAAAATAAACCCAATGTTCTTCGAACAAAAGTATATTAATAATTGCTATTATCCAATTATTACAATATAATTGTCAGTTTATATACGTTTATAGAATTTCAACCAATCATTTCACAACAAACACAGAATTGAATTAAATATAATTGCTAATCGTTCTCTCCAAGATCATAAACAATTCAAAACAGTCATTAATTTCAAAACAGAAGTTGTATAAAAACCTTAAACTTGAACTGGTTCTTGAGCTGTTTTTATAGTTGATCTACTTCAAATGTTTGTAATCAATTGTATTCTAGTGGTCATAACCTTCGGAACATTGAAAAAAATTCACGCATTCAATTTAATCAAATTCACACTGCCAGTTGGAGGTGGTATATATATTATGTGTATTAAGCCACGTGTAGGAGAGTGCTGCAGGGGTGTGGAATTACAGTCCAGTAATACGGGAGACGGTCGATCGCAAATTTATTATGATCAATAGTAATGGTTAAGGTTAAAAGGTCGGAACTACCGTGAAGTAATGCTAGCAGATAGGAGAGACAGTTGCAATAAGTAGTCAAAGTGCTCGAGGTGGGAGAAAACTAGTTTCAAGGTTCGAATTCTTTAATAAATATCGTATGAGTTTGATTTAGATTCGACGCGTTGTTATATTGTTAGTTGATGATGTATTGTTGATGTTTAATCTTTGACTTGTTGGAGATTTGGGATATTGAATTTGATTGTTACGCCTTCTATTACGACACTCACCCTCTCGTTAATGATTGATTGTTGTTTGCGCAACGACCTTGCTACTTAACGCCCCCACCTACATTGAGATTATTTGGGGATACGAATGAGCAGATGATAGATGAATGGTGTTTAAAAAGACTCATGCCCTATGTGGAGCTCGAACCTCAAGCTCACTCTTCCCCCCTCTACCTCGACCACAATAACTTATTTTAAAAGTTCTTGCTTCAAGTTTTATATAAAATGTTCAAAACAATGTGAAATAGGAACCTTTTAATAGAAACGTTACTTCGGAAATTGTTTAAATAAGTTAATTCGAAAAGAAACCTAGATACGATACTTCAAACAAGATCCTTATCATTTAATGATGAAATTTCATCAAATTGAATGAATTAAATAATTTTCTATAAATTTCAGAACATTGTTCATTTCAAACGAAAAAGCTCTTAGTTTTTCGAACCATATATTCAACCAATAGTCTGCATTCATTTGATAATCATATTGGAATATTAATAAAAAATATTCTCATTTTTTTACTGTTTGCTCACCCTAAAAAGGGGCCTGAATGTTGTTGAAGTAAATCTCAGCTTGTCAATCGCACAGTAAGGTTGCTCAAGCTTATCCCACTTTTTCTTGATCACCATTGATAATAAAATTGGGATATTTTTAAAAGTTTTTTTTTTCATGACCCCACTGTTTATTCACTCTCTTGACTGAATTCAGACTTGTCAATCTAACAGCAAGGTTGCTCACACCTCTCACTCTCCTTGTATTGTAAACTATATGCATACAATGGTATAACAGAGACTCGAACCCTGGTCCTTGCATTTCAACTTTTCTATCGAATAGGCCTATAAACACAAAGCTAAACTTTCATTGAATTTTTTGTGTTTTACGAATGAATGAATGATTGAATATTCTACGGTTCAACGGCGAATTAACAGCGAAGGTTACTTGCGCCAATTCTTCAACAATGGTATTTTATCTTGCTCCATTGAATCTATGACTATAAAATCCAGGAGCCAATGGTTAAGCTGCAGTATTGATCTATGAGAGAATTTATCTCTGCTGCGTTATTCTATGTCAATCTACGTCAATCAGTCTTTAAATTCAGAGCGTGGATTAAAGATTAAAGATGAAAGTAAATTGACTCGAATTATGTCTAGTCAATTAGTTTAATGACTGAATCATTAACAAGACAGTAACAATGAGTGAATTAAACAAAATCTGAAAGAAAAAATTCTCACAAAAGAAAAGGTTGCAAATACGGTATAGTTAGTTTTTTATTTGAAATAACTTTAAGAAGTGTTTTGAGTATTTACAAAACGTTGGATGTATGTATATATATATATTGAGTTTACCGACGCACTCCGCAGTTGAGTACGATCTATTAGCGTCGGTGAATGATGTATATGAGTTGATGGGATGGTGAGATGAAAGGTTATTTTTTATTAGGTGTTTTTGGATGGTGAGAAGGAGTCAGTCGTGGCCTATTGTTAAGGAACCATCCCAGTATTGACCTGAATGACAGAGAGAAACCACGAAAAACACTTGTCAAGATAGTCGATCATGGCGTGAATTGAACCCCGATCTTCTGAATAACGGTTCAGTGTATTACGCCACACGTCTCAGTTCAAAACGTTAGAATAGTATAATAAGTTTATCGATGAGTTCTTGCTTGACAACCCCACGAACAGCTAGGTTGTTTGGGGGTACGAATGAGCCGATGATAGACGAATGACGCTTCATGCGGACCTCGGATTCACACCCGTTCTGACCGCAGATCAAAGGCAGTGCTTTGACTAACCGAGCAAGATGGGCTGCATATATAAGCTTAATTCTCTTTCTTGTTTATTTTGAAGCAATTACTACAAAACCATGCACAAGCTATGAACTTTAAATAGAAATAAGAATTTTGATCAACTTTTCACGAGATTTGTAGTCAAGTTGTGTGGAATAGTTGGGGAAAGTATGATTGATTATAAACAAACTTATTTTGATATTGAAAACGAGTAGAATATTATTGATTATAGCTACGAACATTTTCAGCACATATTAATTGAACATTAATAGATTCATTCAATATATATTTCCAATGTCGGTAATTGAACTCGCGTCTCCCGTATGAGGTGTTCAAATAACGTGCAGTGATTAGAAAGAGTGCCACACGAAGAAGATTGAAAAAGTTGGTAAAATTTCTCTTCCTCTTTTTGTACATCGGATAGCTATAATAACATTCATTGTTCTTGAACCGGCTTTTAATCAAACACTGCCTGTGTTTCAATCATTACATAACGTGACGTTTACAACTAACAAAAGTAGACATCAATGAAACGATTCAATTGATGTGAAATGATGAAAGATAGCTCACCTGTGATCCGAAGTATTTTCATCCTCACACTCTCTCTCTCTCTCTCTCTTTATCTCTCTCTCTCTCTCTCTCTCTCTATCTATTAAGCCTATCCGCACACCTACTGCTCCTCACTCGTCTCTCTCTGTCTAATTGACTTCATATTAAGATTTTTAGTATTGATATTGGCATTTGGAAGCATGTCTATTCTTTGGAATACGAATTTAATGTGTCCAGCTATTGACAAGCGAGTTCAGTTCTACTATATAACTTGTATATACACATATTATATATATATATATATATATATATATTCTTTTTTGAAGTTGGTCGGGACTATTCTTTTTCTTACACTAGCTTGAAATTATTGAGATCCGTTCAGCCCAGTTGCTATCGTGCTGACTTCATGTGATCCAGAAGGTGAGGAGCATATCGGGCGTTGGTTCGATCCCCGCTACCGTTCATCATAATTATAGGGAATTTTCGTGGTTTCACTCTGTATAGTCTATGCTGATTTCGGAATGGTTCCTACAATAGAGGCCACAATAACCCGCCACTAACCCACTACCTATATGAAACTTTTATCTCATCATTTCATCATCCATGAATCATCCATCCGACGTCAATAGATCTTGGAAATCATTACAGTGCGTCATTATACCCACTATAAATAAAATACGAGAAGAGTGATTTTAAATGGTGAATATTCCAGATATTTCAAGACAGCTGTGTGACGGGTAGCATCACGTGCGTTGTAAGGAGTATTGCGATTTCTCCGCATCTGTCTCGTCGATTTGAGCAACAAATTGCTTCTATTTACTTAATGGGATTCACGACAAACATGTTCTGAGAGTTAAAACAATAAATACTGCTACACATTGCTTTCAACGAATACGGTATGTGTAATACGTATTTATGGTGTGTCTCTTCGATTTAAAAACAAATGCGATTTATTTCAATTTTTTATTTAATAAAAAAGCTAATTCATAGATAAAATGAAGTGAATCGAGTGATTTTTTATCTTCAATATTTGAAACATGATTGAATCTAATTGTATCTCAATACGGACTAAAATTAAGATCGTAGAAATAGAGATCGTCAAAATATATTTCATACAAAAAATCTGAACGAGAAAAAAAATCAAGTTTGAAGGTTTTCAAATATTTTATCTGGTAATTACTGTTTGTAAAAACCTGTTCCAATATGAAACGAAACCAATCATGATTGTAAGTTAAAGAAATCAGAAATTTTACCAAGCCATGTTCAATATAATAATGCAAGTGTTTGTTTGAAAATGTTCTCGCATGCGTGGACAACCGCGCCCAAAAGCGAAAAATAATAGTTTTTATAGGAAATGAATTAAATCTCACTATGTTATTATTTAAGAATCGTATCAGTGTATCATTTAATTTGTTTATACCTGAATGAATGATATCTTGAAGAATGATCATAAATATTTTATTTACAAATCAGATAAGAGCACGTTGGGCGTTACTTCGACCTTGCGCTCCAGCCCTAACATTGAACCAGAATCATTCAAATATATAACGATTATATATAAAACATATTGAAATTATTCTTTAATTGTTTCTCCCGATTGTGAATGCCGATTGCTGATTGGACACGATAATTTCATTCAAGATTTGCAGTCTCCCAAAAAGGATAAAATAAAAATGAATGGGAAAAAAATGTGTGTAATTCGAGAATACATTAATGACGGGAAGGGAAGGTGGACAAGGAGTAGGTTCGTTACGTTTTCATTTCAAATTAAGGCGTAATTAACCTAGCTATGATGGTTAAGCAAACAATAATCAATAATAACTTGAATTTATATATTAAAATTAATTGAACAATTCATGGATGACTTATCAAATAGCGATGATTTACATTGAATTAGTTGATGCTTATGAAGAATGCGATCACATTAAACAAATACTGGCCCTCGAGCTTCTGAATAAAATTACAATCATTTCAATATTTAATAACCATGTGCCAAAAATAATGACAGTTTTTAAATAGGATAATGACTGTATTTAATGAGCAACATAGTATAGCACAATTCGAACATTTTGATGTCTATATGACTGGGAAGCTAGTAAAGGAGTGAGTTTATTCATATTTTTATTGACACGTATTCAAATTCCAAACAAATGTTTATTAATCTTTAGAATATGGATCGCTTCAAATAGAACATACAAAAACGATTTTATCTGTATTTTCGAAGATTGTTTGAAGACAAACGACGTATTAACAATTAAAATCCAAGATTACGACTTTAAATAATTATGTGAGCTATCCTCAAATTTGTGTTGTTACGCGGTTTCCTTGTGATGAAAGTGTATATGAAAATATCTTATTATTATTTTTCCTTCGTTTTTTTCCTTCCTAAGCCTCTAGCTTGTTCATTCACTGGACGTATAGATTATACAAATTGAATATAAAATAATACAGAATGGTGTCCGAAACACATTTTCAAGTCGATACCAAAAAATTACTTGATTACAAAATATATAATGATGATGATATTGTTTGCTTAACGACCCCACCAACAGCTATCATATTTGAGGGTACGATTGAGTAGATACATGAATGATTACGAGATCTCATGCAATCTGTGCACATATTGGCAAGTAATCTTTAGCGCCGAGAACACTCACGACCGCTTACAGTTTGTGAAAAAAACAATTCACATTTTAATTATTCTGCTACTATAGACTTGATAAAAAAAGATAATTCCTCTTCAATATACAGAAATTTAATCAAATAAGAATCTACATTTACTATTTGACGACACTGACAATTGATATAGATTCATTTGATTGCTCGCTCCGGCATTAGAAAACCCAGAAAAAGGTACATTCACGCAAATTAGCTCTCACTAGTTCAGTTAAATAAAAAATGGGTTCACATCAATACAGAATGCTGTTCAAATACGTTCCAAGTTAAATTCAAGTTAATCTCAAGTTAAGTTAAGTTAATCTTCACCTACCAACTGGCTACACGAACGATAGATATCGTTTCATTTGACAGCTCGCTTCGGCGTCATCCCCAGGTATGCAAACTTTCACGCCATAATCTTTCACGACCGCTCTTTTTAAATCGACTCGTTTTTAGTTTTAATTTTGTTCCTATAATCCAATAGATTCACTTCAATATAAAAATCTGATTAAATACATCTATACTGAACTCTGCGGATGTCGCGAACGCTTGGGTTTGTCTCGAGCTCCTACCCTCTCTAGCATAATCCACTCACCTGTTGGCACCGTCTTTCCATCCCCACTAGCCGGTAACAAATTACCCCCAATAGTTGAACAATGTAACACGATCACCACCACAACACAATGCCGTAATAACATCTTCTTAGTTGCTATAACAACGTAACCACTCGCGACCGTAGGTATCGATACAATGCCTACCTGCAAACAACATCAACTGCAGCGCAAAGGAGAAAGTAAAGCTGGACACTATAGCAGATATTGCATGATGTCCATAAGGTCTAACCTTGATATGGAAGATCATGTGTAGACGAAAACTGTACGAAGTTATGTGGGTGATTTTATTCATAGGAGACCTTCGTTTGCAGTACTCTTTTATAATTATAGAGTAATTAAGATCGGTTAAATTAGAAAAATGTCATTAAAATTGAATGATTGATGGCACGGTTTATATATTTTTTGTAGAAATTAGTTTTTTAGAGGTTATAAATATTGCTAATGAAGTTTTGTTTTTTTACATTCGCATTTCGACTTGACAAAGTGTATCAGGGAATAATCCTGGACGATATGAATTTGTTGTAACGTTTTTTTTTCTTACGATTTCGAAGGGATTATTATTTAATACAATTTATCGATAAATCATGTAAAGTGGGTATTGGATTTTTTATTTTGTAATTTTATTTCATTTACAGGAACCTCAGTCTGTCTATGAACTGTTTTATAATTATAGAGTAAAAATTTACAAAGATTAATTATACATATTTATTAGAATTTGATGGAGGACACGAAGCGTATTACGTTTCATATAATTTATTTGAAATTGTGATAATAATTATAATGAGAAGAATAAAATCTATGTGTTTACATTTGAGTTTGGAATTTCGGTATTCAAAACGTGTAGATGATTTACTAGTTAGCAATTATGTTTAACAAGTTTTACTGCTATTTTTGTAACCTTATTTATTTGGAAATTTAAAATTGTTTGAAAATATTGTGGTCACTGCGTGGTTTTATCATAGTAGAGGTCACCAATTTTGGTCTACACTCTACACAGTAGAAGAAAACATTCTATAGTGTATTAGTATTATTAGAGCTGTATTCGACTCCAATCGATTTTCAGACACTGTCTTCAAACAATGACAAATTTATTGACACCAAGTGTCACTAACAGTTGATCTGTCAATAATATACAATACAGTAAGTTATATACTTGAACCAAATTTTTTTTTCGAAAGTTAAAAAATGAAAAATACCATTCTACTTCAATAAAGAATATTCAATATTCAATTGAATTCATGTTCATTGTTTGATTGTGTATCATGCAAATATCTCTAGCGGTATCTATAACATCGCGTTACGGAACCAGTTTCATTGTATACTTGTATCCACGAAAGAAGATGGGCGTCCACCAACAGAGTAATTGAAAAAACCTTCAGTTTATATATGTTACTTCAAGGTTTCAACGCTTTCGAAAGATGTAGTTTCGTTTCTTATCGTAAATCTCTATTGAAATATCATAATACACTATAAGAGTCACACAGTCATACAAATATAACGGAGTCATTTGAGTTTGTTTTGTTGGTAGAAGACATTCTTCTTCATTGGGTTTAAGTTGTTGGTCACACTCGACCCTCTCTTCCGTCAATTATCATGTATTTGTATGTTATATTTATAGTTCAATAGTGAAGTCAATGGAAGAAAAGTAAAAGACTTATGTGCAAATATTCGCGTTTTAAATTTTGATATGTCGAATAATATTTATAATCTCCCAGAATCCTCATATTAGTGATAATATGTTGACAATTCTTGGTAATTCTACCAGAGAGGTATTTTATTTTTTTTTTGATAATTCTTGGAAATTTTAAATAACAATGATTATTTAAAAATAACACGTTGATTTGATGGTTTAATTTACGCTCAAGTTATTTATTTGATACCGATTTTATCTTGATGAAGACGGAACTAAAATGTACTTTCAACGATTCTAAATTTAATGATGAAGGTTGTGAATATACCAAGTAAGCTACGTCTGAATACAGAAAAGAGTTATTTGTGGACTGGTTATTGCTCTGAAACGTCATGTCAGAGGGAGGAGTTCAATTCCCGCTGTCCATAATAATAATCATTTATAATATAGGACGAACCCTTTGAAGTTAGCGATAGTGAAGATATCTATTCGGTCATTCGATGATCTAACTGAAAATAACTAAATCTAACTAACTAACTTGGTCCATCTAGGCCTATCTAACTAAATTGAAATAACTAAATTTTGAAATGTTGTAACTTAAAAATGTAAAAGTTTTGGTTAAATCGATCGACTTAATTTCGAGAAATTGACGAATAAAATTTTGAAAATACCCGTAGGAGTAACACATGACAAAAGAGAGTAGGACCTATAATGAAAATTTTCACTAGAAAAAAATTCTAGTTCTTGTGAGGACATGGCTTATAAGTTGTATGAAACCGCTAAGGTTTTAGTTGAAATCTATAAGTTTCTGATAAATTGACCAATGCAATTTTTAAAATAGCCTACCCATAAAAATAACATGATGAAAAAAGTGATACATATATTTTCATGAGAAATAACTAAATTTTGAGATTTTGTAAGGACAACAATTACGCGAATGTTTGATGCATTTTATGAAAATCGGGTGAGCGTTTCAAAACCATGCAATGTGTGTAGATTTCCATCACACATCAAATAAATATCTCTCACATCTTACAACAAATGCTAAGTTTCCTCAATATAAATTCAATACAAATGTGTAAAGGAAGATAAATTAAATTCAACTCATAAAATCATCCCAAAACAGGAGCAGGTGTAGTACACATATGTAAAGAACAACAACTATACTTTCTAATATACCAAAAGTACATAAGAATTATTACAAAAATAATTACGTAATGCAATTTATCATTACTGTAAACCCATATATTAACCTTGACTATTTCAATACCGACATAGTGGGTGGGTTTACAAACTTGATTTTGACCTACATATATTTACAGATGATAATTTATCAGATGATATTGGAATGTTCACGCATGCGCAGTAGAAGTGAAAGTGACGTCATGATAATTAAACTAAGCTACCTAGATCTCACGAGAATGTGCATGTGCAATTTGCATTATTACGATCAGTATCGGAAAAGACAGTGTTTAGAATATGGCCACGGGGGGTTGGATGTCAGTAAGTAATAGCAATGAGCATGATCTCATCAAGTAAGCGGTGGAAATTAACTTGAAACGCCTACAGCTGATTTCATACGAGGTTTGAATTTGAATGTATCAATCTGTATAAATTACAATTTAAAATTACGAAGTGAAAAGATAATCATAATCATTCAGATAGTGAAAATTGAGAAAATAATCAGAACAGCTGCCAATACAGATATTAATGAAATAATATTGATGTAATATGAATATTCATTTGAATTTCTGAAACTATACAGAAGAAGTGACTACTCCCTAGATTTAATGGTCGCAAACATATCTGAAATTTTTCATTCGAAATATGAGAATACAATAAATTTCACTTTTTGGTACCGATTTTCTTTACTATGAAAAAAAACAATGTTTGGAGAATACATTGGTGGAGGTGCCGGGTTCAGCTTCCTTTTCATTTTAATCTAGTTTCTTCGGATTCTAAATGAATATAAAGGGCGATATACTACTGATAACTTCAAATCATCTCTCATTTATTAAAAAATCTCATTTTATAGTTACTGTCAAGGCTAATTTGGTTATTCGATTCCTCTATACATTCTTCACAAAAATTTCAACCAATTCTTATCTACAGGCACAATTAGATCCGATTGTTCTTATAATTTCATTGTTTGGATTTAATACTTTTCATGATTGAAAATATCACCGTACAAATATCGAAGACGTAAGGTTACGATATTTATAAAGATTTTATCAGAACGGACGTATATGAAAGTTTCTACAGTTTCAGAGTGATGAATCCAATAAAAGCAACAGATGGCGTTGATAAGTGATTGACAAGTTGAATTATATAATCTGACATCCTGATCTCTAATTGGTAATCCTTGAATCAAACTGGAGGCCATTTGTATTAATTGCAATCCCCCCCCCCCCCCCCCAGCAATGTAACATGCTGATGAGAAATAGAGGATCAGCGTGCAGCAACAAAGCATGTTGCAAATGCAATATTATGGATTGTACGCAAATACAAGTGATACAAAGTCAATAGCTCACTAGATTGGCACAAACTAAGGCACATGTTGGTTAAGGTACATGTTGACTAAAGCGCATCTTGGATAAGGTACATGATGATTAAGGTACATGTTGCGTAAAGCGCATCTTGGATAAGGCACATGTTGGTTAAGGTACATGTTGCCTAAAGCGCATCTTGGATAAGGTACATGATGATTAAGGTACATGTTGCGTAAAGCGCATCTTGGATAAGGTACATGTTGGTTGAGGTACATGTTGCGTAGAGCGCATCTTGGATAAGGTACATGATGGTTAAGGTGCATCTTAGTTAAGGCACACGTTGGTTAAGAGGCATGTTGGTTAAGGCTTATGTTGGTTAAAAGGCATGTTGGTCAAGGCACAGGTTGGGTAGACCGGTAGAGCACAGGTTCAAGCGCATAGGCACATATTGGTTAAGAGGCATGTTGGCTAAAGCACAGTTTGGATGAAGCACAGGTCAAGACAAATATTTGTTAGGGCACATGTTGGGTAAGGCGCATGTTAGACACATTTTGACACGTGGAGCTAATGAGCTAAAGGTTTCAATGTAGATTGAAAGAAAACAGGACCCAGATTCAATAATACTCAAATAGTCTTATATCTTGTGAATTTAATCTTAGTTTGGTTAGAAGGCAATTCACAGAGTGATTGAAAATTAACTCATTTTCCAGTTGTGAAATTGTAATAATACAATATGTTTTTGAAAATTTGAATCCATATTGTTCAAACGTTGGTGTAGCTAATGTGCATAGCCTATAATTAAAACGAAGGACAAAGCCTTTTCCCAATACAAATCATCCCTGAAGTTGAAAGCTACCTATCATGAAAGTGTTAAATAAGTCACATTATAATACATCTATTGTTTCTTTGTATAAGATCGCCATTGAGGTGCCCATTCAGTTCAAACGATCCTACCTTGGTATCCCTCCGTGCTAATTGGAAACTATTACTTCGTAACAACTTGTCAATATAATTAATATTTTTAAAAAGAATAAAATGTAAACGTAAGAGCATAGATGTGAAATCGTGAAAAAAAGATCTATTAGATTTTTCTGAAATTAGCTTTACTGATTATATGATTTCCACATTTTAAAAAAATATCACAAAATTACAATTGATTCATTTCAGACATTTGATTATGTATCTTGAAAATTAATTAATGAGATGACATAGATGTTGCTGTTAATTCGATAATTTATTCGAGTATACTCCTCAATTTTCCCACCATTTTAATCATGAGCGCTCACAATATTGCTTTTGTTGCAATATTAATTTATAATATTAAAAAAAAAAATGGGCCTCCCGTATTATTGGGCTAATCAATGGAGATGATTTGCTTATTGTGAATGAGTGGATTATAAAAGAATAATCTATACAAAAATGTATGATTTATTTGGGACTCCAACTCACGTCCAAATCAATTTCATTTTCTAAAGCAGAGTCTTAGCTAACTGAGCCAGATGGGTGGCTAGGAAATAATTGAATCAACATTCATTTTAATAACTTAATTATTTCATGGACGTAAATATACTGTCCACCTAATCAAGTCAATAATATATTACAAATGGTCCGGAATTTATTTGTGTGTCAAAGTCAAACGTTTTGCAAACTAAAACGCGTTTAAAAAAACCATGATTAAAATACTTGTAAGTTTACAACTTGTTTGATTTACCTGTTGCATGTTGGAAACATGTCACAAGAGCAAGAGATACATTAATATCAGTTAGGTATAATAAACTATAATAAGTTGATCAGTTTTATTTATAAGTTGATATTATTATGGTGTATGACAATTAGTACCGTTTAAATCATGTTCAATTGAAAACTAGTTGTTTGTCATCATCGAGGGTAAATATTATACCATTTTCATATTTCATATAATATTATCTCGTTTATTAATTATTTATTACATATTTATTATTAATTACTTCGATCGATAAGTGTTAATAACTTTCCAATATTAAGTTGATAAATATATAATATCCAATACACATTGGAGGAAAACTTTCCAACGATCTGTGTCTATATTTCACTACTATTATTCTCATTTGTTAACAAAAAGTGCAGCAAAGATAAAAAATGTGGATATGCAAAACTATCGAAAGTTTTTTTTCTCATGGCAGGTTAGATTACATTTTTTAATGACGTATTTCATATAAGAT
Source organism: Brachyptera risi (assembly GCA_964007535.1). Taxonomy (NCBI): domain Eukaryota; kingdom Metazoa; phylum Arthropoda; class Insecta; order Plecoptera; family Taeniopterygidae; genus Brachyptera; species Brachyptera risi. The sequence continues at coordinate 28,016,996 of OZ023333.1, forward strand.
CATAATGATGTTTTTAAACACATCCGCATAAAAAACTATTAGATTTCACTGTAATTTTTTCGTGTTATGTTTATATTATATTGAAATTTCCCCGAGAAATTACAATTACATTTGTACACAATATTTGTATAATTACTATAAAAGTTAATAACCACTAAATGTGGTACAAGGAGTGGATCTAACCACAAACTAAACCACACCTTTAAATGAGATCCATTATCAGTGTAATCATTCTTATATACACCCTGACAATCAAGTTTGTGGTTACGATTAAAGTCTCTCCTATTGTATAACTCAGTCGTTCGGATGTTTCGATGCGTCAGTAATTATTTGGAATTGAGGTATAAGTTAAATACATAACGAAGATGTCGGTAATTGCATTTTATCTTTTGCACACGACGCAGAAATCATGACGTTCTGCATCTATCACGAGAATTGGCTATATCAAGGATGGGCTCTCAAATGTCGTGCACAAATAATCCAATTGAAGAAAAATACACTTCACGATTTATTATTACACAATTAATTTTACACACAACAAAAGGAAATTCTAGATTGTAGTCTATGTGTGATTTATTTCAATATTATAGTTTATTAGTTTGAAAATGAAATATATCGATAGTCGTTTCGGTTCCAGTTATTTTTAAATATAAGTCGATAAACTCGGATCTCGAACTAAAATTGCCAACAATTGTTATTTTCTTGATCATAAATTCATGCAGGATGGTTGATAATATGTGAAATTATTTTATAAAATCATCAATTATTAAATATTTCCAATATTATTGTTATTATTATATTCAATTCAATATTTATTAAATTTTAAGACATATAAACGATCATTCATTTTCCATTTATGTCCTACGATGAATAAAAAAATCTAATGCTGACCAGTTGGAACAATTATATATTTATTCTGTTTCAACACATGAACAATTATTTATTTCTTAATTCATGATTTTATATTCATTTCCCCCGGTCGTGGAAACAACTACAACATCACACAGTCTAGACAAGGACGCCAGATGACCTTATGTTTATAACGTACATAAAACACAATTAAACAATTACACAATTAAACATAAAACCGTGTTTGTTTTCGGGGGTAAACCTTACTAGTTGACTATACTAGACCGTGACACAGAGTAAATAAATGCCCTACAGGTTGGCATGAATATGTTGAGATTGAAATTAAAATTAATGAAATACGTGATGACAGAAATGAAATAATGGAGATTATAATATAAAGAATTAAATTGGTTATTTATTCACCAGGAAAAACATCTTTAATGCCGTTACTGGTAGTGCGATTGAGGTGTGAAGATATTATACTAGTACCGTTACGATGGTGGAGTTTATCATACATATTGTCTCTTGAACCTTCAAATAAGTGAATCAATGATTGAATATATATATAAACTATTTTCTCAAAACTTTTGCAATAAATTCACCCCAAAAATATATTATATCGTATTAGAGCGTATAGTCGACAATAAATGATAATTTTCGAGTTTTTTGATAGAAACAAAGTAGGCCTACACTATAAAATCACAAATCAGGAAGTGACGATTGAATAGATGTTAACCGTCGATACGTTTGCCATAATCATACGGTAGTCTTTTCAGATAATATAGTGATTTATTAAATTTCTCAATATTTTCTGAAATCGTTTTATTATTTCTGTTGCTCAAGTAATATCAGATTTCAATTAATATTTGATGAGCTGGCCTACGATATATTTTCACCTTGAAGATGTTTTATTATATAACGTATAGTTAAAAATTGAATTATGATATACTATTTTTCATGATCCATCAGAATTCTTCAAATTACATCACATTATTATTGAAAAAGATTATTATGTGATTCGTTTCTTCACTTTATCAAAGCTGTCGTAACAAATAATGAATTTTCGAACAAGATTATAAATGCAATCTTTCTGATAATTGTGATGGTGAAAACGGTCAGAACACTGCAGATCATATCAATATGATAGTTCTAAGAGAATGGCAAACAAATTAATCAAACACAAATTAAATAAATTGATCGAAATGAAAGCGAATGAAAGATGTACACATTAGTTTGAGTTTATCATGAAATACAATCATGAAGTGATTTTCTTCTACAAATAACACCCATAAATTAACCTGGATTCGAACTCGGTTCTCTTGTATATCCGTGAGACTTGAGGTGTGCCGAGAGGATATTGAATAAAAGTCAATTAAACACTTGACTTACGACATTCCGCTGTAATCATTCTCAATGTAATGTAATTATATTCTATATAATAGTTTTCAACCATACAAAAAGTGAAGTACTGAAAACTAAAAGAAGTGCATAATTATGCATATTTGATGACTTGAGACCATCTCAAAGTCGTAAAATAACCAAGTCGTAGTAATGCTGTCAAACGGTCAAACTTATTAATTCATCCTTGGCGTTCATTGGAGAACAGTGTTTGTGTCCCACGATTTCGATGATGATAAAAAAACTGAACTAAAATTACAAGTACATATATATATTAAACCAAAATAATACATGTAAGAATGTATGGTGGTCGATTTATTGGAAAATTCTAAATTCATCGTATTCCAATACGGGATGAATAACTCAAGGATATTTTCCATTTCTTCAAGATGGTATACATAACGACTCTTTGACTTATAGTGCATTATTTTCACAGGTATACATCTACAAAAACAAATTTCTAAGTGTTTACCTTCAACAAATTTTAGAATTCGAGATTAATAATTATATTTCTCATTATTTTAAAGATATTAAAAATATCTGTGTTCATTCCATATTGAAGTTTTGAAGTGTCATCCTGTAAAAAGTTAATACCAAATAAGTGATATTCAGAAAAATTGACTCCCAGGGAATATTGACATGATAATTCGTGAATATATATATTCAGAAAATTTCAATGAGTTCAAAAATCAATTTAAATTTGTCGTCACATCTTTGAACAATAATGTTTGGCAATGTTTGTAACATAACAGTGCTATGGATGACATTGATATAGATCTATATCATTATTCAATTGATTAAGGTTTCTGAAAATTATTTTCATATAATTATTCAATTCAACTTTGAATACGTATATGCTTTTTGGGTTATTGACACCGACAATGTGGTCATTTCATCACATATTTTCATGCTAATAGTTACAAATTTTTATTTTCAAATCAAAAGTTCATATATTATTATGTGGGTTGAATTGAATTTATCAATAACATTACTTATATATCATATTTTTTTCATTATTACATATACCTGCCCTGGTGAGTAGAATGATGAGCGACTTTATAGTATTATTCACTGTCACAGTTTGACGTCACAGTTTGAGTATTTATTGCAATGGAAAAGGTTAGTATCGTGTGGTAAAAATAATGATTTATATATATTGATTGAATATTTGACTGTTGGTCTGATTTTATAACAGCTGGTTACGAAGATCAGATATGTAAACAGGTAAAATCTATCGTGGGTAAAAATTGGGTTCAGTATGAGGTTAAAGTTCAAATGGTTATTAGGTAGGTCATAAGAAGAACATCAACTACGTAACGTTCTTCATTAGATATATTTATTTCGAATTCTATAACAATGAACTATTAGATAGTTCGAGTAGGCCTAGATAATTTATTCAATGAGGGTATTATGAAGATCTTTTATTATCATTATTATTATTATTATCATTATTAAATGCTAATATCATAGCAATATCTTTTATGACAAGATTAATATGTTTTATTTATTATTAAAAGAGAAGTGAATTAAGTTTTTTATTTGTTTAAATTGTAATATTAAGTCAACTAGCTGCTATCCAGACATTTCTTGTGATGTATATTTTTGTATGACAACATAATTAGTAGACCCACAGACAAGTCTGTTTTGACTTTGTGGGTCTACGATATTTGTAAACAACTTATATTTTGTGAAATAAATAAATCTTCTAATAAAAAAAAAAATATTATTATTACTATTTTGCTTCTTATTGATTAATCTTGTGTGTATGTATTATTTGAATCTAATAAAAAAAATGATGAAAAAAACTTTAATCCAGAATCTTGAAGGAAAATTACACCATACAACTATCACATGACTATAATAGTTCATTGAGATCTTGCAGAGAAAATGTAGATACGAAAGTAAAAAGAGATATACACATTCAATAAAAACAAACAAATGGATCGCGGTATTCATCAAGATCCGAAGATACCACCATTAATAATTATAAAATCACAATAAAACATAATTAACCTCAATAATTGAGGAATAAACTTATATAATCGATTTCATTTTCGTCAAGGAAGGAATCTTTTCCTCTTCGTACTTCTCACAACAGATGATATAAGGATCAAAACCACAGAAGCTGGATTATCAAAAGACGAAGAACTCTTTCAAGATTTGATTCTCAAATTCTCAGAACTCATTTGATGAGCTATACAAATATATCAAATTATTTATATTCTTCTTCAAATTTTACTTTCATAAACTTATGACCAATTATTATGAACAAGATAAGTCAATCACTTTTCGAAAGCATCTGTCAATTATATCCAAAAGATAGCACTCATTATATGAAGTGTTTGTGCAAATTGCGTAAAAATGATATAGGTGATGTGTATTTAAGACTGCATGACATATAAATCTATTGTGAAAATAAATTTTTACAGGAGTCAATAATTGTGAGTAATTGAATAAACGATGAGGTTTGTCATTGTAGTTATATGTATATTTTTTTATGTTGATTTAAGAAGATGGAATAATATTTATAATGAAAGCGAAGACTATTGTTGTAACTTGAAGTGTACAACTTCAGATTTCACACTGCCACAATGCACTTTTTTTTTTTTTGGTTATGTAACTTTTAAAAAATTAGACACAAATGGACATATGTTCGAGACGCTCGATCGTTCGCTAGTCAATCACGCATAGAGTTCAGTGTGTCTATTTTATCCTGAATCCGTATTGGCGGTAATCTGGATATTCTCTCGTAAAATTATAAAAAATCAAATTGATATTTTGAAAACTACAGTCATAACTTACAAACCCGAGACGCCAGAGATATCTTAATGGAAAATAATACAATTTAAATTATAAAATTCAATGTAATTTTGATTAAATTAGCACTCACGACCCTTCTATAAATAAAGAACCATATAAATTTTGAGAATTTATTTATTTCAATTCTGTTTAAAAACCCCACCAACAGCTAGGTTATACGGGAGAAATTTTAATTCTTCTATACTTTTGTCTTGACCAAAATTATACGTCTATAAAAATACAATAATATATATTGTTCACCTCGTCAAATAGATATAGTAAATCCGATCTGTTCAATGATACGTACAAATAAATTCCAATGTACCATTACCAATAATTAAATTACAAACTCTTTAATATTTCTTATTTTCATTCCCACTTCTTTTCCCTATGATCATACACCTCACCTTATCAGAACATCTGTGTCAAATTACAGTCTTCAAAAGTCAGGCTTTCGAATTCAGCCAGTTTTGATTACAGTATTATATACGGATATAACAGTGGTTTTTTAATAACATCTCTTTCAAACTAGTTCAAATAAAACTGTCCAAAATGTACCTAAGAATTAAAAGTTGAATGCCTCGATCGACCGTCTCTCATATTAATTACTATTGATGTTCAAGAGTTTCGACCAAGTATTAATGCATCATAATTATATAATGATGTCATTACACTTCCTTGTATATTGTTTTTAATCGATCTTTTTATTACATTCTGAATTACCAACTACTTTTATTTGTATCAAGTTTGGCGTATTTTTTCTTTCCGTCAGTGAAATTTGTGTTATAAATACTTCATCAAATTTATTACATATCTCATTACACGGACTGATGAGTTTTCAAGATAATATACTTATAAATAATTATAGGCTCAGATTTGACGAATCGAAACTCATAAATGTCAGTACTATTTGATAGGCGAGATAGTCGATCGGAATAACAAACACCTTGCAAGATATATGAAAGATATATATGTGTTATTAAAATTATTTTTGAGAGTAACTTATTATGTCTATTTTTTCATACGTGATTTTCGTTCACAGTAAAAAATGAAAAATTGTGTTGTGATGAAAGAAAGTTCCCGGTATCAACAATGTTTCATTATGACGTGTAGTGAGATTGTATGGGTCCTGATTTAAATTGATCGAGAATGTTTTGTTTATCGAAATATTTCATCAAAACTGTTGTCGATTGAATGAAAAAATGAATACATCTTCAAGCTATTTTGCGTTAACCATAAATATATCTGATTGTGATTTTTTTTTTCAGTCTCACTGTCTTGTTGAAATTTGAAGCAGTAATAATGAAGGAAATTAATATTTAATACAAATATGTCAAATTATCATATGCATTATAAATTATTGATGTGCAAATTTCAATGAATAGGCCTATCATTGAAATCACCAAGATAATATCAGTATAAAACATTTAAGACATTTATACAACTATGGGAGAAATTCTTTCACTGAAATTGTTAAAATATTGTACAATAGTGAAAATGGAAAGATACTACTTTTCAAAAGTGTCATTTCAGTTCAGTCTACATTCCTGCAGCTAAATGAAAAGAGATTGTAAAAATAATTACATGTACTTTTAATTGTATGTGATGCTATTCAAAGTGGAAATGAAACTATCAATATTATCTTGGTGTTTATATATATATATATATATATATATATATATATATATATATATATATATATATATATATATATATATATATATATATATATATATATATACATATATATATATATATATATATATATATATATATATATGTATTGAAATAATATCAATAAAATATTTGTTCACTATTACCTGTAACAGGTTTGAGTAAATTTTTATAAATCATATATCGGGCCCATAGGTTCAGAAATAATCTGAACAGAAATCAGAAATATGGGAATTTCCAGCCTCAATATTCTGGCACTCACTCCGTTAATTCAAGAGCAATTTCCTAGTATGATAAAATCGCATGAAGTATTCTTCATCTCCCAAATACATCTTCTCGAAATTGATATCGCATTAAATAACATTGTCAACTTGATTTTTATTCAACTTCTATATATTCTTTTTATTTAAGTTTACTTCAGCACCTTCTTGCATGTTTATTACTCATTCAACTTTTCTTGCCGTTACAAAGAATATAGTAACTAACTGTAACAGAGAAAAGAAGTGTATCCTCCTACTCTGTATAAATATGTGGGTGCGAGACAAAAATGTAGACATAAATATCTTGGCGCTATTCCAAAGGGTGGAGACAAAATCAGAACATTATGTTTAACTTTTATTTTAAATTTCAAAAATGCACTGTCCCATTCTATTTGATCTGCATATTTAATGTTGGTACATTACATTCAAGCAGAAGCTATAAGGTCACTCTGGCTGCGACAAACTTGGTGGCCTTGGTAACGGTCAGCACGTTTCAAGCATTTTATAAAATTAAATTTAAAAGTATGAAATGCTTTTATTAGTCACTTTATTAGTCACAGCTGTGTAGTGTGTGCTACTTTTTTTTTAAACATCGAAACTTGATACAAATTCATTGTTCCCCTATTAAGACTATGGATGAAAGGTAGGATCGTTTGAACGGCTATATTGTTCATGTATTTTCAGTATAGGTAGTCGTATAAATATTCTCAATTCTTATTGTACATATTGTAATTGTACATTATTATTTATTATTATTATTATATATTATTTGTATTTAATTATCACCCATCTATAATAATTGACAGCATTCAGAATGTTTCTGGAATGAAATACAATCTTGAAAAAATAAACCTGGCTTGGATTAGTTCAAATAAACTCGATCGAATCCATGAGAGGCTTCTATGAGTATGCAATCGTTTCTTATTGGCTATAATTCAGCTTCAGCTTGTATAAGTAATTTTATAATTAAACGTGATATCATCAGTCTGATATTTAATAAAATAAATTTAATTACAGCATTTTTTTTTCAAGTGTAACTTATAAATGAGAAAATATGTCATCACATGTATAGGGTCAGGTTAAGAGTTCATTAAAATTGACTAACATGATACAATAATGATCTAGTACTCTTTAACAACTATCATGATTCTAATCATGTCTGTTTTTAATCGATTAATTCAAGCATAGTCTATTTTATGAAAAACATGGAAACATTTTTTCACATTTATTTTATAGGAGTGTCTGAAATTCACTAACAAAAGATGTATTTTTAAAGAATGAAAAATTGACCATATTATGCCGAAAGGCAATTGAAAGTGAAACTGAAACGCTAATTCGGTTTCTCTACAAACCAGGTAAATAACCGCAGAGAAGGTTAAACACGAAAAAAAACGTCAACACAACTATTTAATAACAACTTCGACCAAATACATGGAAACAAACAATAGCAGATCAGTGATTACGAAACTGATTTGAATAATTTCAATTCCACACGTCCTTGGATTGCACCCTTAAGGGCTTAATGAACTTGAATCTCTGTTTGACCACTTGACCACTATTGCTAAATCACTGCGTTCCTTATAATCATTCGGTGAATCTTCAAAACTAATTTTACATAAAGACACTCATTATCTTGAATTCCTTTCAAAATTCCACTTTCGATCTCTACAACATGATTATTGGAAAATCGAAGCGTCTGACCGTAAATGTAATGGTATAGAAAGGACGGTCGATCGAAAGAAGATGTCACACCTGTTATTATGCTTTTTTTCAGATGTAAAGATTTCTAATAAGTCTATTATTTAGTGTGATTATCGTAGAAAATCATTCTCGTTTTCTTTAGAGTCATTTGCTCTGGTTCAGGGCCGGTTACAAGCGTTTTCAAGGTGAACGGCGCGATTTGAGAGTTATTAGATTATGGCTGATATTTTCCTGCTCGTGAATTCCAGCGACGTTGTTCGATTAAATCGATATAGGGGTGAATGTTTGTCGGTAGAAACTTGATCTATTAGAGATAAGTGTTTTCTTGAACTTAAGATGAGAATAAAAATGCTGGTTTGTGTTGTGAGATGAGAAAACAAAATCATGTAAGTACGAAAATACTATACAATATAAGATTACTTTTATATTTGAAAACAATTAGTTGGTCATATTTAAAATTTGATCAAATTCAATTAATTTTTTTTTCTAATTGAAGTTAAAATTTTACGAAATTATTAAAAAATACATAACCTAAGAATTATAGGATATATATAAAATATATACCAAAAATCGAGAACATTTGTAATTTTCGATATATATATATATATATATCTTTCCCAGATAACCAATTGAATTGGGCCAGGGGGTGTTTCCACCGATTCATCTAGGGCAGGATTCATCTCTCCATCGGTTCCTGCCAGTTCCGACCTGCCAGTGACCTGCCAGTTTCGATAAAAATAATAATTCCCATTAGAACAACTAAACTTTCACCTGAATTATAAGATTTTTTCCAAATTTGACCATGTTTTTGAAACTAGAATGTATTATTCTCAAAATTCCATACATGACTGAGGCAAACCAGTATGTACAAATATACTTTACACTAAATAAATTTAACTACCTCATCAGTAAATAGAAATGTATAAAAATAATCTACTATAATTAAATGAATGTTTTCACAGCGAAGCGTGGACAAACTAATCCAAGACAAAGTCAATGCAACCAAACTATAAGTGTACGTATGAACATCATCCTATTAAATAGAATTGATTTTCCGCTTACACATTAAACCATTCTACCTATATACTTGAACATCGAACGTGATTTAATGTGCATGATAATGGGTGTTTTACCAAGTATACAATTGATGGTGTTGTAAAGGCAATCAATCCTATGATTAGTAGTAAAGATGTGGAGTGAATCGTGCTTCAGTTTACGTTTTATTTTTAATTCCACTTCAATATAATAGAATGTAGACCAGTATATGTGTAGGCTCGACTGAAGTGATTGAAATCACCCTACTTTATTTATAATTATTACTTCTGCACTTTGACAGGGACAACATTTTTTGATCTATATTATATTGAATTGAAGTGAAATATACCTCTCATTCTCTTCAAAACATGACATTGTATGCTTAATTGCAAAGAATAATGATAAATGTCATGTAAGCGGACAGTTCAGAATATGTTTCTCGACCACATCTTTTTTTTTCATCAATGGGAATATATTATAGCTATACTATAGATCATTAATCTGCAAAACTGCAATACAGAGAAAAGCTAAAAGGTAGAACCGTTTGGATGGGGTATAGACCCATTCAAACATGATGATGAATATGATGCATTTTACCTTCAAATGCCATGATTTTCAATGCTAGAAACACTCAACTCCGCCTAATTGCACACATTGAGTAACTGGTATCAAAAAGAATCATAATATATTAATTTCATAGGAAACATTCAAGTATCCTCAAAATGTGGAATAAGTAAATATCTATGATAGAGATATATATATATATTTTTGTAATTGAAGTTTATTAAGTAATTGGCTTTACCTCTTGAAGGCGTCGTTAAACAACATTAATCAAGACCTCCAATCTTCATGTTAGGCCCAACAGTCTATCAGTGAGGAGTAACTTATGGTTAGAAGCATGACTAACTAAAACATACCTCGTCATGACCATAGCTAAAAGCGTCCTTGGACAAAAACTAGACTCCAACCCACACATCTTTAATGTCGATTGTTGGCATTAAAATAACATTTATTTTATTCTCTTGAAGTTATGATCGAATTGTTCTCCTACATGATAACTTTATTCGATGATTATTGGCGGTCCCGATTATCTGTTCCCCCTATCATTTAGTATTATCGTCCAGGAGTTTCTATCCGCCAACAATAGTGGAATGAAATATAGTTGCCGATCCCTAAGGGGTGACATCATGTACCGTGACAATCAGGATCAAAACGAATTCAAACTAGTTTCTAGAATCGAGACGATAGTAAAAATAAAACAACTAAAGACCGAATAAAAATGCAAATTTTCTTGACTTATCTTTTCTATAAAAAGGTTATCAACCCCCACATCTAGACTTAAACTACTTTAGGGGTTATGTTAGATGTCAATTATGTGAAATAATCGACATTGTAGTTGGTTTTTTGTTATTTTAATGAGTTCATCTAGAAAGGTATTGAACTGGGTGGGTTCATGGTCAAAATAAAGGGCACTAACCCAATCGTAAAGGGAACTCCTGTATTTGAGACAATTATTCTAATTTGTTTTCAAATGGCGATGGCAGATGAGAGAGATAAGTGGGTGTATGTAATACAGGACGTTTTTTGGAATTGGGTTCATGGTCGAAATAAAGGGCAGTAACCCAAACCGGTCACAGGTATCACGGAAAAATAAGGCTTTTGAACCCCTCTTTAAAATGTTTAAAAGTTGAGCCACAATTATTTTAATCGATTTATAAGGAGTTGACTTGCTGAGAGGAAAGTAAATGTCTATACCGAAGAGAGTGTCCATACAGAGTCTTCAATATTATAATTGATGGATAAGTACTTCGCAGAAGACAAGTTTTTTGTTGCTGTCGGTAAATTATTGGTATACCAAGTATTCACGTGGCCCTACAGACTCTTCATGTTCAAAAGTCTGCAAGGAGACATATTTACGAATAATCCTTGTTTCTCGACTTTAATCCAAAATTGAACAAATGTAAAGAACCTGTTTGAAAAACTTATTGGAAATAATACAATTCGATATCCATATCCGAATCTTTTATTATAATAAGTTTGATTGGATTACCCTGAATAATAAGGCACTCAAATTGTTTGAATCGATAGTTTTGCGATTCAAACTGCCCTGCCAGTCAATTGTACTACCGCAATTTAATATGTAGTATGTATTCTCTATTTATAACTGACCTATAGCAGATATATGTATTCCCGTCCAAACGATCCTATCTTTCATCCATACCCTTAATTGGGGAACAATGATTTTGTATCAAGTTTCGATGTTATTATAAAGGAGAAAAAAAGGTAATATAAAGATTCACGGTAGAGCAATTGAAATGAATAGAACATAGTTAATTATTACGTATTACATTCTAGTATAGGTGTTGGAGTTTTTTTGAACATCATGGGGTGTTCGTGTAGGCCAGGTTAGTTTTCCGATAGTAGAAAGGTCTCGCCTTCAATCTTGATTTCAATTTCAATTTAATATTTGAAAATTTCCAGTGGATAAAATAATAATCAATGTCTGATTGAATTATTCTTTCCATAAGAAAGAATAAAAAGCTCCAAAATTGAGAGAAACAAATATAAAAGACAATTAAGTGAGAATGAGGATTGTAAATTTTGAAAATATCAACTTTCGTTTTTAGAATCTTTACCAAATGTTTGTTACTTGGAAAATCTCTGGAATAATTAGTCAAACCACTTTATATCAGAAAAATTATAAGCAATCACATAATAAAAATATAAATTCACATTATCCGTTATTATGACATTTAAATTTAATTGCCAAAAGGTGTTTTTTCTATGTGGGTTGATAATAATTGTGAAAGATAATCTAAAAATGAAAAAACTCTATAGAGTTCATTTAGTATGGAATATGAATCAAATGTATAAACGCGGAGGGCGTTTAAAACCCCGTTATGGTACTTTTATGGTATGCGACAAGGTTGCACTTTTTACAACCCTCAAGATTGCATGGGAGTAAATTTGGTGGAATCTCATTTTTTGGTCATTATAACTTACGAATGGTATGAAATATTACTTTCAAGATGATATAAGTTATAACTATTGAACTCATATAGAGAAATTGTCAGACATATACAGTTAAAACAGCACACTTTTCAGCTGTAAACCTTTGACAATAATATGATATGAGTCAAATAGCTTCTACTTGCACCACTTTAAAGATATTAAAAATATCTCCGTTTCCCTCGTATTAAAAGATTGACATCTCACACCGTTCCAAGTTACAACCAAGAAACTGATATTCCGTAACACTTTGCTTAAAAAGTGCACATACTTGTATCCACGAAAGAAGAAATGAGTCTACCAACCAAATAATTATTACCAACCCCACCAACCATACCAACACCAACCTACCAATTACCAATTTTTTACCAACCCCACAATTGTGAAAACTTTGGTAATACTACATAATCTTGCTACAAGTTCAAGAAGTATTCGCTTCTGAATATCCAGTTGTATTTCTTGTCGTGAACCTCAACATGAATACGCGAAGATGTACACAGATATATACAAATATAACGGTGAAATTTGTATTTGTTATGTTCGTGAACAGCTTTCTTCTTCCTAGTAGACTATGTACAAGACTCAGTGTATCTAGACACACTTCTTATTCATCTAATTTTGACATCAAAATCTTAACATTTTAATAATGAAATTATACATTTTCCACATTACACATCAATGTAATTAAGTGAACTGACCATCTTGAAGAAAAAAAAAATTATTACAAACCAATGAAATTTTATGGAATTATAGTGAGGTATGTAATAAATTTAGGCATTATTTGTTTTTCTAACTGAATTTGAAAATTAGGTTTGTTACGTCACTTGAGATGGATACTCATGCAAGTTCTGTATAGAACTTATCTTGGTTCAAATAATCAAATAATCAAATAATCAAATAATCGCTAGTTCCATAATAGTAAGGAGCAGTTTAATATTTTTTTCGTCGACTGAGAATGACGCGGAGAAATTGGGTTCAGACAAGTCGACCTGCGAGAATCGAACCCCGATTTGCCTACTCGTCTTGCCGTCACTAACTTCTTTGATGTCCCTTATATGTATCTATTAGTTTCTTGACCAGTTACGTACATAGTTTTCTTAGTACCGAGACATGTAAATAAGTTGCTGGCTCACTGAACTGTCATTTAAGAGACCGTGATTCGATTTCCGCCATGGTCAATCATACTGACAAAACGATTTTCGTGGTTTTCCTTTCTCAGTGAATACTGGGTTGGGAAGACCGCTGGACCCTTACCGCGACTGTCACTTGAAATAACGTCCCAGTCCTGGCTTTAGCTCCAAGAGAGTAGGACTTTGATTGGTAAATATTTACTTGAAGAGCTGAATACCATGGCAACATGTTCAAGTCTTGCGTATTCCCATTGTTGTTGGCAAAAAATCCTAGCAATTCTTATGAGGTGATCGCTACGGAAAATGTGAGGTTTTTGCGATCTATCAGACCGTGACTTTGTTGTTATCTTGAATTGTAGCTCTCCTAGTAAACATAATCTAATCAAAGTTTTAATCTCTTGGAGCTAACTAGGCCTAGGAAGTTATTTCAATTGACACTCGCTGTAAGGGTCCTGTATTCCCACTCTCTCAAAACGTAATAAATAACTTTTCATCTCATCTTCTCATCATCTCTTTATCATTCACCGACGCCAATATATCATACAATTACAGTAAGTCGCCAAGCCCAGTATGAATAAATCAGTTTTCTTGAAGAAGCAGCTTACACGGAACCTATGGCCGAATATCTCTCAACAGAAAGTGATAGTGCTTTAGCAAGCCCACAGGTGTGTAGGTGATGATGTTATATTAGTAGGTCATATCAGGTTTAAACAGTGGCTAGCATGAAGATCCGGCTGTAGGCCTACTGTCTACAACACTCAGTTCTTAACTTGTTGCACGAAGCTGTGTCACCTACATTCTATAGACTAGTTGACACTGCATTGGACGAAAATAAAGACGCAATTGAGAACGCATATGTATGACGAATAATTGAATATCGCAATATTAGTATAACATTTTAGAGCAGTTAGCAAATTGTTGTATTTTTCTTTTCAATAGCATTGAAACTTGATACAAAATCATTGTTTGAAAATTTGGCTATGGATGAAAGAGAGGATTTTTCAGACAGGCGCACAACAAGGACGATCTAACCACCCCAAAGAATAAATTAAAATAAAATGACTCGTGGAATTTTTTTAATTGATTTTTTTTCTGAAATTTGACTGTCAATATAAAGTATTTTCTATGGTTGCTTTTGAATATAATTGTATGATCATCAAATAATCAAACAATGCAGATATCGTATGATATAATTTGAGCAAGATGAACATATTAGAAACGAATGGAATATGGTATATCACAAATAAAAAACGAAAACGATATTCAGTGTTGGATCAAAAATATGAGATCGTTTCTTATATCTGAATCTGAATGAAAAGAATGTTTGAAAAAATTATTCGTCAATAATCTATGTATCTATTATTTAGATAATAATAATGATGGAAATTATAATATTATATCAATATTCGATCATGAGAAGTATACAGCAAGAGTTTGTAACCGAATAACTTGAAATTCTCTTAATAAAACTGAATGACCTGTATTAAAATCAATCGTTCAACAAACACAATCTAGCCATATTTATACTAGGCTGTATGATAATTTTTATATGAAACTGACTATGTGGAAGTGTACGTATGACTGTGTGTATATGAAACTGGATGAATGATTGTATATGTGAAATTGTATAATTGTATTTGTTTTTAGCTGCTAACTGTATTTATCATCTGATTGACTTTCCATATATGTAACATTATGTCATTAATGTATATGTCCTTTGGAAGAAAATAAAATAATAATAATAATAATAATAATAATAATAATTTTGTGATTCATATGATTTGTTAATGTCAGTCACAAGGAACATATGATAAAATGCATTACTTCTCACGCCCATCTGACAACGACACAAGGGAGCACGCATTTTCGACCTTTCAGTAGGGCCTGTCTAAGTCACACCTACCGGGTTATCCTTGATCTTTCACAGTCTCCTACAGTCCTTCACATAGGGATGAACACGGAACACAAAATTGCCGATCAAATAAGTTTCTTTTTTCTGAAAGTCAGTCGTAAAATCTTCGAAAAGTTGTTTATCGAACTTTTAACGATTGTTAATGTAGGTATAAACTACTTTTCAACCTGTCGTTAAAACTCATCAATGTATTGATGAGTCAACAAACTCGTTTAACCAAGTCATACAAAATCATCTCTAGATGATAAATAAAAGAACAGAAGATGAAATATAAAACGTATGTTCAATATGATTTTGTAAAGTTCCCAGAGAAAGTATGGAGTAGAGTCTAGAACGTATAGTATATTGTATATTGAACACATATTTTGAAAAAATATTTTAAATATTCATAATGCAGTGATTTCGCTGAAGCATCTTATAAATATTAATCGTAGCAATAATGCACTAATGCAACCCTTAGGGATGCATGGAAGTTTTGTGCATCCCTTTAGGGGTACAACAAGATAAACCCAGTCTTCACTTAAACTCAAGGTTCAAGATGGCTGTACTATCTGTTAGTATAGATTAATAGGCCTATTTATTTTCTGCAGTTTTTTCGATAATATCTTTTGAAACCGTTTTAAATCGTACAGTAATTTGGCATTTCCAAGGGGGACATTGGAGTTTAGAATCTTTGCTATGAGTTCCACAAGCTTTCATTGTTGACAATAATAAGTCTCAGTCACAAATCATAAGTATTTTTGTCCTGGTGACAAAGTCAACCAGAGATGAAATAGGTTGTTTACTGTCAGTATAAAGGCTAATTCATATAGATGTATACCGAGGGCTTAAATCTGGTGTAAAATTGACGTGGAATCTCTTGAAATTGATCGAAATCTTCCTGAAATCTCTTGAAAGTCATTTGAAATCCGTGAAATCGCTCAGAAATCTCTTAAAATCTTCTGAAATTTTGAAATCATCAGGTGTGTACACAAAATTCACGAGTTTGTCAATCCCTCGATTCATATTATTTATTATCATATTTATTATTATTTAGGCACGCTTTTACCAATCTTAGTTAGGGTGCTAACCCACTAACTATTAATTAAAGGTACGAAAATAACATATGTAACCAATGGTGATAACAAGTTAATCTGCTAACCATCGCTTAATCCAGTTTCGTAAACCGGGCCTTAATCAACTTATTTTGCACTAATGCCAGTTCTTCTTTATTTTTCTTATATTAACGTTATATCGTATTGAATTTATTTTGTTTTTATCTCCATGTGTTGTTATTCTATTTCATATTTGTCATGTAATTGTTTAGTGAGAATAAAAAACATGTTGAAATTGAAAATTGATACCAAAGTATGATTACAATTGTCATAGAGGAAGTTTTGCTCTTAACCCTAACCAAGTAACCTACATGCACTATAACCACATTATAATGGGTGATCAACTGATCATATACCAACATTAACCCTGAACCACAAAACTTGTACAGTAAAAACCTGATGGCAGAATTGTTACAAAATATAAATTTCTCTTAAATCTATTGCCAAATCACGACTAACATTTTGTGTGTCTAGAACCACGTATTTCGCACTATTTTAAGTCATCATTGCACGCACATTCGTCCTACGTGTGATTCTGCGATGCGATTACATGAATTACTTCATTTCATGTATCCTCTTTCAACTATTGTTATTGCGAAACATCCTAACGACTTTGTTTCTGATTATAAATATATTTGATTACATTTGCAATTATTTTAAATACGTTTGAATGTTTATTTTGGATTCGCGTGCGGTTTAAAAAGTGAAACGGCAATAAAAGTATGAATAACTCTATCGGATTTTTCCTGTTAGATGGTATTTTTTTATACCATGTTCACGAAAATATGTGGTTTTATATAAATAAGAACACTGAACTATTCACAAATTTATATTGTACATAAAAAAAGGATTTATTTTCTTATTGGTACACTTATATAAACTTTACATCCGCTGTTAATGAAAAGAAGTGATCATTGCCCAAAAGACTTGGCTCAAAGTGGAAGATATAAACATTCGTGTGTTATACTGAAATACTTTTAACGGCGGAAAATTATGATCACAGACAGCGCAGTCCTGGTTTTGAAGTTCATTAGTTTTAAATAATCAAAATGGGGTGGTAAGATCGCCCTTGTGGTGCCCCGTCCAAACGATCCTGCCTTTCATCATTAGCCTTAATTGGGGAACAATGATTTTGTATCAAGTTTCGATGTTATTAAAAAAATATATTATTGGTTTTAAACATGATTTGACTGTTTTATATATAATAGACATAAGCGATGCCAGCAGAGATGTACTCTTGTTGACATATAAAAAGGTTTTGTCGAAATTGATATTTTAATTTGAATAAAAACTAAACATATCCGTCCACTATTTTTCATGTATATGTGGAGTGTTTATGACATCGTCTGCTAGTTCTATTGTAGGCCTATACAATGTTAGTATACATTTCCGTCAACACTTCACACAGTTGCATTTAAATGTAGCTTGATCGACAACTTTATGTGACCGCAAGCATATGTACTTTACGATTCTATATAGAATATTATGGATGAGTTATATTTTTATTGCTATGTTGTACTTGATTTTTACTACAACGAAGTGTTAAGATGCAGATACGTGCAACAAAACGGCTTTCGTGGTGCTAAATCCATGGGTATTTTTACGTTAGGTTTACGTGTTACTTTATGTTAATAGAATCTCGGAGAAATTTTCTGATTCATACAGAGTGTAATAAAATATGTTTTATCAGTACATTCACAATTATTATGAATGTAAATGGAGGTTTAGATACTTGAATTTGCTGTAAAATATTGTATATTGTTTTTTTTTCATTATGTAAACTGTACGTATTTCATATTTGCCAGTCACTATTAGAATAGGCCTACAGATATTGAAAATATTCAACATTTCAAATTATTCTATCTGTATTATAGTGAGATCGTATTTCGTTTTTTGTTTTTATTCGTGGTTTTTAAATTTTCAACTTCATCAACAAAAATTGGATTCTGAGTTTAAAGTAGGCCTATTAGAAATAACAATTAAAAAGTGAAGTGCTATAGTAGTTCGTCATATTCAATGAGTTGTCTTGTTTATGGCATAAATTGATATGTATATATGTATATATATATATATATATATATATATATATATATATATATATATATATATATTTATATATATATATATATATATATATATATTTATATGTATATATATATATATATATATATATATATTTATATATATATATATATATATATATATATATATATATATATATTTATATGTATATATATATATATATATATATATATATATATATATATATATATATATATATATATATGAGCCTACATATATATTGAAGAGTTGGACAGATTTATAGAAATAAACCGTGCATAAGTATATAATATTTGAGTTTATAGGCACCTCCTAACGCATCCGAGTCTCTGAGAAAGTTAGAAATCTGCTCGCTCTCGAACGATTCCAAAGCCTCTTCGCCCTCGACGTCAGTGTTAGTGGTGTGTTCCTTATCGTCCCTCTGATTCCTAGCGCTCGGAGCGTCTTCCTCGAGCGACGGCATCAGATGCGGGAAGAGGCGTCGCTGTAAATACGTCGCTAGTATCTGTTGGGTGATGCGATTCTCCCGCGCAATATCACCTGCGCACACAGAAGACAACACCAACGTCTTCAATATTCGTCACGATAATGTATAATATTCGCAAGTAATAGTAACAACAAAATGCGCTCCTAAATAGTAAGAAATCTGTCAAAATTGGATATTTTAATGAAATGTCATTGTTGTAGTTTGTTCGCGCTTCTTATCCACTGGTTTTCCTAACACCATTTGCAACGTGGTGAATACAAAATGGTGGCCATTGTATAGGTCCTCTCACATTGTTACAAACTAAGGTGCGTGTTAGGCCTATATAGTTTTATATATTACCTTGCAAGAAACTTCATTTGAAATATTAATTATTTTAATCTTCATTCCCTGACATAAGTTGCAGTTTTATCGATTCTTGATTAAGGTAATCAAGAATTCAATAAAAATATTACTTGAATTCAAATTCAGATTAAATTCAGATTCAGATTTTGTTAGACAACTTCAATCTTCCAAGTCAACAAGATTTTGTAAAACCGACTCCTAGTGAAATCTGTATTATTATTTGATTTTGTGTCTATAGTTCATCAGTTTATCGCATGTACCCCAAACACTGATATTAAATTGTGTGATTTTTATTGTTGTTATTGTTTTTTGAATACAGTTTTCATTAATATTTGTTCAAATTTATTTCAGTTATTTCACCACTTTTGATATCTATTTTAAAAAAAAATTGAATAACTCTATATCCAACAAGAATATAAAGAGAAAAAATAGAAGGAACTATAACTCTAACAAGAATATGAAACGATCTTTCGAAAGTTGGTACAAATGAACATCTGATTTTAAAGCAGATTTGGGTAACGCAAGTCTTAAAATTGATTTTACACTAGAGTGAGTGTACGCTTTGAACTTCTACTATCTCATGTCAAATATTAGAACTAATATTATTTCCGCTTTTACTATATTGATATGTACGATTTTTCATAAGTTCCTTCATTTATTTCTCATTTTGAAGACTACAAAAGTTGATTTGATTAATGAGGTATTTCTAGGTAAATAATAATCACGATTTTATAACAAGGAAATACATTTAAAATGACTAATTTATTGCCTAAAATGTATCACAAATTCCCTTTAGATTTCTAAACATGATTCCGTACGTAACGAAGTTTCTAGTTTTTCGTTCTCAACTTGTTGGGACTGTCGTAGAAGCACGTACAGACAGTAAAAATCGGAGAAGAGAAGAATCAAGAAAGTAAGAAGAATAGAGGACTAACTGATGAGAAGTTCGGATAAGTTTATAAACTACAGAAGAATTATTAATATTGGGTATTGGTAAATGATAAATATATTCGATATTACATATCATGTGATTTAATAATTGTTATAAATGCTATTTTTCTCGTTGATATTTTGTTCTCAACACTTCGAAGTGTTGCTTTCAATTTTGTATTTGCGATAGTATTTTTTCTTTTAAATAATTTGTTCAGAATATAGTACTTGAAAGTCTCTCTAAATAGAAAAAAATAAGTAAAAATACTTGTAACAATTATCATTTTTGAATAGCCAAGGATCGTTTCATCAACCTCAGCATGAGGAAATTTCAGATTCAAATTGTTGATCAGTGTAGACATCAATGTTTTTTTCAACTAATCCTAGGTTCAAATCAAACTAATTCTCATATCAGTATTTTTGTGAATCCGACTTTAAATATATTCCCAAATCTCTTGCATCTATTGTTTTTCACCTGTGAACCTGACGAAGATATAGAACATCAGAAAGTTGTGTATATATATATTTTTTCGTTCAAAAAGTTTACAAATCAAACTAATAAAAAGAGCTCTAAAACAAAGTAAATCGACTCCATCCTACAGGAAAGAGAGCCCACAAGTTCCATGGTATATTATATTCACGCCCGTAGCAATACGTCAGATAGAGAAGTAGGGCAACGGATGCCGACAACAAGAAGATAATCACATCTTACTCATCCCGATCGACCGTCTCCCCTATCAAATACCACTAACCCTCACCCGTCTCCATCCTCCAACACTCTTTCGCACTTTCATTGAGATGCGTGATTATTATGATAGACCAACACTGCCTTCTTGATGCATTAGTAAGATAGTAATCCATTGTGATTATTATTACACTTTATAAACTCATTGTTCACCGCTTCCTAGAAACTCCCCCTGGTAAATATTTTATGATTGACTTGACACGATTGCTTATGGTTGTTTATTTATTAATTCGATTATTTGAATATTTGCATTATATAATAAATGTGGGTAAATCTAATTGAGTTGTATAATTGTCTCATTATTGAGTATAGATTTATACAAGATATAGAGTTATAAATGACGGATATTAAAATATTAATATGGTGTTCGTTATAAATTTTCATGAGTTTTTAGGATGGTGTATGACTCTGCAATAATGAGAATGAATTAAAATATATAGAGGGGAAGGTAGAATGACGAGAATTCTTCTCACTATAAATTATGTATGGTTGATTTTTTTCCATACATCAATACATGACATATTTATTTGATCAAAATCAATGGTATATGAAGTGATAGAAAGATTCAAATACAGAATTATACCAATTCATTATTATTGTAGGTAGCAGTTCTGATAAAATTTTCAGTGCACTAGATGTATAGCTCATTATTTTTCATCAACTTCCTAAACTTGACACATTTGAAGTAATTGTTCCACAATTAGGGCTAATGATGACAAGTTAGAATCATTAGAACGGAGCACCACAAGGGCGATCTCTGATCTTTTGATTACGTGTCCGAATATTGGATGTAGTACGTATCACAGTCTAGAGAAGGACCTGAGGAAGAAAGTGCGGCTCACCCTAGTTCAAAGTGCGAACATGTGTGTACGAATGAATCCATCAACGTATGTGAAAGGAGAACATATTGTATTTCGTACATCAATAATTTATATACAGAGGGTTTAAGTATTTAACCAACTGTCTTCATTCGGCTCTCGCACTTAAAAAAGAAATCTGCCCATTCATGTCGGGAAACAACATTGTCAAATGAATTAATTACTTGGAGAATAGAATGTTTGGAACTCGATTTTTTTTTCAGTAGTTCTAATCAATACATACATACAAGAATAATCAGCACGTTCTTCCACAAAGCCAAAAAAGGCTAATTTGTGGGATGAAAAAAATGTGTACTTTCGATTTATGAAAAATTATGGTTTAATTTTGGTAATACTCAAAGATACTGATGAATTTATTGAGAAATAAAACTGATCCCTATAAAACTATATCAATTGATATTGATGTTTTACGAGACAAAATTCGATTCTATATTTTTCGTAATTGATAATAACAAATTACGGTCAAGGTAAAATATACAGCAGTAATAATCTGTTGCAACAATACTAAGGAGATGGTCGTCATCTAATATCAAAGAGCTATCCCAGGATTCACTTTAAAAGCTGCGGAAAACAAGTCTCAATTTTCAGACTGTCAGGATGGTCGACTATGAAGAGAATCGAACCCCGGTCTCCTAAATGACGGTTCAGTAACTTATCCACTCATCTCAGTATATTTATCATATCAAATTGTTATATTGCTATGGTAAAAATATCAGGAAATCGATCGAAGAGGATTAAAACTATTGTGACACATATATGTAGGACATAATTATTATCTTTTTTAGTTATGATCTTTGTGTATGCAAGATCAATAGAAAGCACATATAATATTTGCCGAAAGAAAAAGATACTTAAAATACAACTATGCTAACTATATCTATACTTCATCTCAAATAATCTACAATACGATTGTCATCCCGAGATGAGCTCACACCGTATTGTTACGTCATCATACCTCGTGGCATATGTCTTGAGAATTTAGTCAACATTGCCTACTTTGGATGCAAGTAGCTCGTAGACTACTTGACATATTGTTGGTATTACGCCGAAGAACTTGAAAAAGAAAGTGTATTGAAAACTGGTAAGTACAAGAAAACAAATATTCATCTTTATTTTTCACTTCAACCAATTTTTTTCTCGTGTTAGAGAGAAATAGAGAGAGAGAGAGGGGGGGGGGGGGGGGAGAGAGAGAGAGAGAGAGAGAGAGAGAGAGAGATTTCTGTTGATGTATATGTGAGAGGCGATCCAATCAATTTCAGTTGTTTGTAGCACCCTCGGTATAATATTATCTTTGGTTTGTTTATGAAGTGTTATTTGATGTGTTCTCTTTCAATACAAGTGAATATAGTATGTTAATTCATAGGTTATCATCAATATCACAAATAGTTTATTAGTATTTTCCTAACATTCTCATCAACCCAGAATATTTTAAAATACATTGCACCCAAAATATCTTACCAAATATGCTATCCAAAATGTACGCAAGAAACGTAATTAACAAAACAAGACTTTATTTAAAAACGTAACAACTGAACTCCTATACGTGGAGGCTACAACGTGGATGGAAATGCTGCTCGATGTTCCTATTTGGTTTATTTCATGTTACAATTGTTGATTCATATTGATCAGTACTTTTTAGGTTTTAATCATGTGTCTCGTAGATGAACTAGGTGGTAGAATACAGCTCCACACAAATCGTTGCGATCCATCACTGTGAAAATTGGAATCGCCTACGAAAATAATTTTGCTTCACTTTCAACACTTGAAATAGAGGCGAAAAAAAATAATTGGACTCGTTTTTAATCAAATAAAATCATCTAATTGTTCATTAGCAATCAAGTCTTTAACTTGAACGCAATTTGAATCAAATTCTCTCTCTCTCTCTCTCTCTCTCTCTCTCTCTCTCTCTCTCTCTCTCTCTCTCTCTCTCTCTCTCTCTCTCTCTCTCTCTCTCTCTCTCTCTCTCTCTCTCTCTCTCTCTCTCTCTCTCTCTCTCTCTCTCTCTTTCTCTCTCACTCGCTCTTATCTCAACATCCCAATTATTAAAACAATTGAAATCCCAGTGACCTTGCATTGTATTCGTTTAATTATATATACTTGAAACTAAACCATTTATGGGTTCATTTATGATTACTATCTGAACATAATTCATCATAACACGTTATTGCGTTATTTGTCGCTTACACATTACTCAGCTTAAATACGTGCACGTTAATTTGTCCTGGGGGCTGAGAGGTAGGGGATAATTTTGATCTTGACCGACTTTTGGGCAGATTGCCCCTAGAAAATTTATAACTAAATTCAACCTCACGTTTCGCATATGGATTTCCATATAAATGATATTAAAATCGTTTAAAAGATGTATAATATGAGATAATATATTACGATATTGTGCAAGTATAATGATTTAAATTATCGCGGTTACAAGACATAATTAAATTTGGGTGTAATTTGCAAAACAAACATACTTGTCAAGGTCGTAAGTGTAATGTTTCCATTATCGCATTGTAATCTGAGCACATAAATGCTAGTATTATTAAATTAAATTTGTAATTATTTTATTTCTTTTACGTGCATTCAAATCTCCGTATGAAATCATGCAATCAGTCGAATGTAATGGAATGTAGATTTTAGGAACAGATGTTTGAACATTTTTATGAATTATATTTGAAGGTGAATTAATGATATCATTATTTCTTTACATTTTTTTCGTTTTATACATTCTTAAAAATTGATTGACACATTTCTGACCTGAGTAAAAATAATACTAATATTAGTGTAATGCACAGTGAATGGCAGGTCGTGAATATAATATATAGGAGCAGTGTAAGTGTTATTTTTATGAATACTTGACACAAATATCTTGTTATGTTCATAAAAATGAAGCAAGCAAGAATATAATATCATTATATCATTAAGAAATGTATATGAGAAAACTTGATGATTTTTAACATGGCAATTTTTTCAAAGTAATTTCTTTGATCAAATTCAAAAAATATAAAATTTCTTAATCATTCCTCCTACATTTTATAACCTTCGACTACTACTTTCACGGGCTAATCATTCAATATTGATTTTAAAAACCATGTATGTTGAA
This sequence comes from Brachyptera risi, assembly GCA_964007535.1. Lineage (NCBI taxonomy): Eukaryota > Metazoa > Arthropoda > Insecta > Plecoptera > Taeniopterygidae > Brachyptera > Brachyptera risi. Next base: position 28,042,397 of record OZ023333.1, read on the forward strand.
TGTAAACATTTTCGATTATATTTACTTCAAATAATCCTAATGACCCACCATATACCCATCATATATTATTACTACTTTGAATTTTCAATCGAACATTCTTACCTAATAACCGGCACAGTAGCTGAGTGGTTAGCTCACTTGCTTCGTGATCCGGGAGGTGAAGGGACATGTCGGACCCGGTTCGATCCCCGCCACCGTCCATCTTTACAGGGGTTTTTCGTGGTTTCCCTCTGTAGTCTAGGCTAATGCCGGGATGGTTCCTACAATATAGGCCACGACCGCTTCCTTCCCACTATCCTTCCCACTACCCATAAAAACCTTCATCTCATCATCCCATCATCTCATTAATCATTCATCCGACGCCAATAGATCTTAGTAATCATTACAGTGCGTCGTTAAAACCCAATACAAAAAAAAAAAAACTCTTACCTAATAGGCCTACAAGTGATTAAGCCTAACATCATAGTTGTAGGCCACTATACCTGTTACTCTCAAGACGTAGTGGCACACATTAGAACTATTTAGGACAGGTTATAAAGCCTGTGACCGCACAAGGTCGATCTTGGTCAACGAATATGCATAATATTAGCTATATGCTAGAATCATATGGTAAAGCGAAATACTAGATAATATTGGGTAATCTGCAATATTACCCAACAAATGTTAATAGTGCGTGAAATTATTTTTCTGAATAAAACATTCAAATCTCATTGTTTGTGTTCTGCCTGTCGAGCAAAGAAAAAAAGGAATGAAATATTATCACATGTTTATTTATTCAATTGAGTGGTTAAATTGAAAAAAAAAAATGAAACGTTACAAAATTTCGAAATCATAACAAATTAAACTTAAAAAAAAAACTTTTTATCAACATAGAACATTGTAAGCAATGTCATTGCTCTTAATTTAAGGCTATTCATGGCAACTAAATAAACGACTTGTAATGGGCGTGACTTATTAATTGGTCACCTCTGGATCAATGCAACTTAATTGAGATAACCTGATTGGAGATTTCAAAAATCACCCTTATTAAACAGCCCACTTGATAGGATGTTATGTTTTTTTACTTCAAGGGGGTTAGAAAACGATAGTGGTTATTTGATACAGGATACAAGATATACAGGATATATGATTGATTGATTGATTGATTGATTGATTGATTGATTGATTGATTTAGTCTTTATTAGCAACAGAAAAATACATTTCCACTAGTGCTAATTTAATAAAAGGATTATATGATACAAGGGTGATTCTATCTCCTAATAGGAATTCAATTCATTATTAAATCATTTAAAAAATTCATAATTTATTGTAGAAATGATTAATGCCATACAGAGAAGAAAGAATTTCCATCAAATTACAACCAAATTTGAAATTCATGCGAACAATTGTATTTTAATTACGTTCATCACTTATGCTAAATATTGAATCACTTCTCCCAAAACTATACAACGTCCGTTACCAAAAGCCGTTGATGCCAAAAGATTACAATCATTGTTGTACTCTCACTTTTTAATTACACAACAATGAGTTATTTGAACAATGACCCACTGTTTGTGTTTGTTTTCCTATCTTCAAGGCCATCTTAAAGAAGATCTTCAGTATTGTGCCGCGATGGTCTCAAGAATCGACTTGGGAAAAAGTAAAAGTATATAGTACGGTATTTTTATGTCGATGAAACTATAAGAAAGAGACCACTCAAGATGTGCTTATGGTTAAATGTCGAGGTTACAATCAGTGTTATAAAATAATAACGGGTTACGAATTTTTATTTTATCATTTTTGTTCTATTTGATCCCTCCAGCTTCCTTATACTCTGAAGTGGTTCTAGAAAATGAAAAGATCCTCCTAAATTATACATAATAGTCAAGAATTCATGATCAAATCAATCTTTCTTCTATAATGATATTGAGATTAATTATTTATACTATCGCATTTCCTACTGAAGGATGTTAGAATACTCTCACAATAAAATAATAGTTCAAATTATAATGAAAATACTATAAGGTGTGCCTTTGTTCATAGTTTATTCTTAAAGTTACCTAATTATTCGTAGGATCTAAATAAACAGCATAACAGTAGCACCAACTGACAGTCAAGCGTTCTTATCACCTTTGTTACCTGTGGTATTTGTTTTCATCAACTCTCAAAATCAGGCTATAACTGAAATTTGCATTAACAGGCGTTGGAAATCGTAATTTAAACGATTCCTAGATATTTTTTTTCAATATAAATAATTAAAGTGACACTTCCAATCAGTAAAAACTACATGCATATTGTATCAAAGCTATTCGTTCTACGTTTAGAAAGTAATTGACATTTTGTATATATTAGTTTAGAAAAACTTGAGCTGAAGTCTATGGAAAAGTATCTAATTTCGAAAGAAATTTCTGCAAACTCTGTATAATTATTGATAGTAAATTATTCAGTAAGGACCGGTCAAGATGAAAAAATAAAAAATATGAACCATATCTAATCACATAAACTTGAAAAAAAAACGTTGTATTAAATAGAATCGTAATAATAAATTAGTGTGTTGGTTTTATTGTGAAAAAAGAATACCGATTTCTCAATCATAGATTCTAACAGAAGTTAACCATCATTATACACTTTGTTCCACGCATGTTACTAGGTCGACACACCCAGTCGTTAATGTTAACGTATAGAATAGACGGTCGATCGGAACCATTTTTATATAGTAGCCAACAGTAAAAAGATTTCCTTTTTTCTATACGCGTGGGAACTAGTAATCAAAATGCACAAACACACTCACACATATATGTAATAGTCGATATGTAACTTTGAATCAATGAATTTATGAAAGATTTCCTAATTCTATATACGCAGACTTATAAACCATCAGATAAACAACAATAATGTATTCTAGGTTGATACTGGCGGCGAGGTTTTAGGTCATTTCGAACATAACTCAAATACACTTGCATATTCGTCTGGTGACTAAGCTACAGGTCAAGCAAAGTGAAACTTTAGATGAAAAAGATATTTTATGAATTGAATTTCAATTCGAAATTTGTTGCAATCTACTGAGGTGCATTAAAATCTCAGCTGATGGATTAGATGGCTGCCAGTGATCTTGAACCACATATCATTGATATATATATATATATATATATATATATATATATATATATATATATATAAATATATATATATATATATATATATATATATATTTATATATATATATATATATATATATATATATATATATATATATATTTATATATATATATATATATATATATATATATATATATATATATATATATATGTATATATATAATCATATATATATATATATATATATATATATATATATATATATACTGAACAACATTTCTTCATGATTTGACAAAAACGTTTATATATATATATATATATATATATATATATATATATATATATATATATATATATATATATATATATATATATATATATATATATATATATATATATATATAATAGGGATAATATTGATTAAGTGAGCATCGATTGAAGATATATATATCCGAGATATCCAGGATAAACTATCCTACTTTGTCATCCTGAGTCTTAATTGGGGAACTATCGGTAATTGCTATGTCTATTGCTTTGTCCAGTTTTAAATGTTAATATCATTTTCAAATATAAAATTCAATAGGTATATAATAATACCAATTGGGTATTCAACTTGTGATGTTTTAATATTTTCTATATTGTAATTTCTCACAAATATATCTTTCTTCTAACAACGTGGTTGATCTTATTATAATAATTATTCACCATACGTAGAAGCAATCAAGGTCGAAAAGCAACAGCCATTTTCATAATATGCCAAGTCGTAACAATCAGAAATGATTATTGTAATAATAAAACTAATTAAATATTATATACAGCCAAAATATACACATTTAAATATCGGACATCTTTTTCCTCGCCAAAGATGAAACATATTCTAGTTGTAAAAACACGGAGTGGTCTCAATTATATTTCATTATTTAAAATATTTTTATTTCATTTGTAGGATAATAAAACATTATTTTTATACTCATTACATGTATAATTTCAACTTCATAATTGTTCTAGACATTATTGTGATATTATCAATGAAGTACTCTGCATATTTGTACACACGTGACAGAAAGTTCCGATCGACCGTCCCGCTCATCCCACATCATTAGCGCTTGGCGGTTCGCTCCGTCATCTCTTGTGTTAACACGTATACACGCCATCAGTTACTGTTACAGGGTATGTATGAGTGATCTTCGAGGTCCCTCCTGAGTACTGCTGGCACTAACACGTTACTCCAGGGACTTTCGTCGCCATATCGGCATCATGCAATTTCAAGAAGACTTCAATGAATAAACGCATCCGTAATGTATATTGATTGATGCTCGGTACGTGGCCTTGATCGAATAATCGTTTTTGGGTACGACCGATATTATTATAACATGCTCCTTAATTTTAATCTATTGATGATCTTAGTAATCAACAAATAGATTTCCTTGAATTCCGAGGAATCTATTAATTTAAATCTATTCATGATCTTAGTAATCAACGAATAGGTTTCCTTGAATTCCGAGGGTGTTTATATTTTTTAAATTGGGTGTCTGAAAGATGATTTCAAATTTTGATTGGTTGAATTAAAACTGAGAATATATCAAGTTAAACACGCGTGAATTTATTTTCAAAGAATATTTGAACACTTCTTATGTCAAATTTGGATTCGAATATATTGTTTAAATTAACAGTCGAATCTAAGTTGATAATTAATCAACCTAGTTATTCGATAAAAGTGAAACATTTTTTCCTCTCGATCGATCCATCTAAACGAGAATATGCCCTATGCGTTTCCTTATTTTTAAAATGTTTTGAAATAAATAGTATGTTCTATACCCATCTATATCAGTGAACAGGAAAAATAAATACTTTCTCATAATACCTTCAATATTATCTCAATATTGTTAATTATATATATATCTAAAAATGTTGAAAGTTATGTACCATTCAACTTATCAATATTGAACATGTTTTTTAATCTTTTGAATCCTTCTTATATTCTCAATAAATCCCTTGTAAATGTCAGCAAATATTTGATTAAACAAATTTCATTTTGATATAAAATAAATACACATCACTATGAGTCATATATAATTTGTTTTGTTTACCACCAGTCCTTATATAGCCTCGATATTAAACCGTTATTTTCAAATATCAAACGAAGATGCAAATAACTATAGTTTTCGATCAACATCAATCAATTTAGATTTACATTTTATTCTACATAGTTGGTAATATGACGATGGATCAACGCCTACCAACCTGATAATAAATGTTATTATCTAGCCATCAACCTGTTCTTATTGGTATATCGTGCACTTTCATTGACGGATTGTAAATGTTCATTCCAATCAAAATATTATTGCATTATGTAATTCAGGTTGAATTCATTCCCACAATCTAGCATAGATTATAGAGTGCAATTTATTTATACATATTATACGTGTTTAGATCATTTAAATATTGAATGTCATGTTTTGCGATTATTGCAACGAATGCATTCCTAATATGTAGTTTTCTTACAATGTATGTTATTTGGTCTGAAGAACATTTTTGTTGATTTTGTTTGTGAATTTTAAATCCATACGCAGTCACTTATCGGATTTTTTGTACTACAATGTATGTATAGTAATTATACACCAACATAATGTATAAGACTGATGAACACAGTGAAAAAATAATTGAAAATTCCTTTTTTTTTATATTTTACGTGACTAGGCCTATTTATATGTGCCATTCACAGTATAATTGTGAACAGATTGTATGCAAAATGTGGAATGAGATATGACTTCAAATATTATACAGATGAATAATTCTAATAGGCCTAAGGATTATATATGAGGCATTTCTTAATAGATATTTGAGAGATAAAAACCACTTTCATAATCATACCTGTATGTAAGATGATATAGACTTAAGACTATAGAGAGTATACTTTTATATACCAAGTGATCAATTCTGATCGAACGAAAGATTTGTCGGTTTATATTATTGTAAAAAAAACTGCCGTCACAAAACAGTATCATTTGCGATGCACTTAGTCAACCAGTAAATAGGAACCAAATCGATTATTTAATAATATAATTATATATTCTTTATTTATTTCATGTACCACATTATTATGTATAGGGCCTAACTTTAAAATTATTTATTCATAATTTGAAATGTATTTCCATCACATATATCTTATGAATACTTTGTTGCAATAATAAGTGTGATCTAATGAGAATAACCTGTGCAACAATTAATACAAATGGATGTTTTATATCTTTGATTAGTGTTTAACAACTGTAGTCATGAACGTTCTATGTATAGTTGTTTCACTTGTTGGTTAATCGATGAGTAACTAAATATAAATGTAGAAAAAATAAGATGAGCTTACTAAAATAATGTTTACCATCACGACGATGATTGAAGGTTGGCTATTAGTACATTCTTCAAGAGTCCGGGTTTGTACCTCTAATGATTCACTTGTTATCCTTCTGAATGATGACTCGATCTCAACATATATTGTAAAATTGCAACATTGCTGGAATGAAACGAATTGAAGTAGACATTCTTGTTTTTTATCGATTTTAAATCACACCTCGAACAATCTGATTACACAAATTAAAACAACTTTAAATTACGTATATTTGATGTTCGATTTGCATTCAGAACCAATTTAGAATGACATTTAACGAAGCAATAAATCATTATATCGATCATTTTGATGCGCGAAGTTTGGTCTAAGCGATCGTAATCACATGTTATTTCGATTGATTGACTTGATGAACTTTAAACATTTTTCACCAATCAGAAAGGTTGTTATAAAATGGAGTAAGAACCAATCACAGATCTTGTTAGATGATTGTATTGATCTTCTCTGTTGTTCGCCTTCACATTTATCGAATGAGAAATTTTACATCCATTCAAACAATGCATCAAATGATTGACTACAATTTATAATATGTATTATTAAATCACGATTACTATAGTTGATGTGAGTTTGTATTGTATTGTAATCAATGTGATTAATTGTTTCTTATAATTCGTAAAGCTTTTCGTTCATATATAGGCCTATACTTTACACATAGTATCGTAATAATTTTCATACACCGCTTCAGAAACTGAAGTTACCGTTGGGCGTGGGTTCGAATCCAGCATAAGGCATGGGTTTTTGTAAATGTCCTTTCACTTATCATCACTTCTTAATTTCATAATCATCTGTTCATTCGTACCCCCGTATGACCTAGCTGTTGGTGGGATCGCTAAGCAAACAATAAGCATCATCATTTTCATAAGAAATGTTGAGTATAGGCAAAACACAATGTATTTCATGGTTAATAATTTTTATAACAACATAATTACTCAAAGTTTTCTGATGATTTTCACTGTTCGACTTTATTGAAACATTCATTTCATTACATAAAAATTATTTTTCCACCAACAAGATTTGAAATGAAAAGTTAAATTTGTTAGATCTCGTGAGTTTACATCATACTTCTATTCATACTTCTATCTGTCACATCATAATATTTTCAATCATTTAGAATTTAGATCATAAAAATGAAGAAAATTGTTAAAATGGAATCATTAATTTGGACATTTTAGTAATACATTTGTACAAGAAGTTTTTCACTACTCTTCATTTTCTTATCATTTCATTCCGATTCAATTTTATTTCTAAAATGAAAATATAAAAAAAAGTACCAGATCTAGATCGTGGATTTAAGCAATATTAACTATTATTAAGTACCAAGATGCAAAGTTATCACTATCTAAACAGAAGAAAAAAATCTATCAGCTTACTCAGATCACATGTTCATAATGAAGTTCCGTAATTTCGTGGTTTGTATTATCAATTATATATTCTAATTACTAAATGAACGTTTCAATTAAATTTCAATTGGTTTTGCACTTCATTTCAAGATATCCTTAACGTGATTATTCTCACCCGATCAAAAAATACATGCATGTAGGCCTATATTTCATGTATGTATTTTTTATGTGTGTGGTAGTATCGTCATTGTTGCATCTCGTCCGAACGAACCTACCTTGGCATCCTTTGTCTTAATCGGGGAACAATAACTTTAAGTGTACGTATCGATGTTAAGTAATACTTTACGTGATACTTTAATATATCCAGTTCTACACAACAGTAAAAAATGATAATGTGGTAATAAATGATGCATATATTTAAACTTCTGCTTATAAGAATTCCTACATATTTTGCGTACTAAGGTGGGCCATGTAGATCTCAGAATACACAGGTGGGATGGCGCTTAACATTTACCTCTCGTTTTGCCTTACAAAATGTCGACAGTTGCCCTTTCAGTATTTCTACTAGCCTTTGACTGCATGCTTTTATTACCTTATGAGAATAGCCTCGAAGGTCTAGGAATTTGAGACTAGAAAAATCTGACACTTTCGTCACGAATGCATTTTTAATCAGATTGTATTCATTTAGTTGCATTTTGTTTCGATATGAAAACAGTGAGAAATGGTACGGAGTTCACAAAGTTCTTCGGTTGAGTGAGCGTGCATTGTAATGCTTGTGAATATAGATGTACTTCACTAATTGGTATTGATAGGTTTGTGCAATGAATATTTTGTAACTTGATCACATTTTTATAATATAGAATCAAAGTAAATGTTAAAGTAAACAGTGTGTACAAATGAATGTGTACTAAAGTACACATTTCAAAAGTGAATTTTCAAGTTATAACAATGTGAATATTTCAGACATAATATACTATAATACAATATATGTAAATATGATACTTCTTAGAGATGTACATCAACGCATTCTTTATTGTAGGCCTATTAAAAATACTTTATCATTATTTACGTATTCAGTAGAACTTATGAATGGATTTTTTTACAAACCGTATGAAAAAATTCGAAGTGAAAATTCATTCTAATTCCTTCTCTACATGTGCATTTTTCTATTTCCCAATTTATCTACATTTTATATGAATCAATTATGTTTTTGAATAATTTTGAGTAAATAGAATATATTATTCTGAAGTTTAAATTCACCAATTTTACTTATTTCACGAATTCTGATTGATTATAATTTATATATTTATATATATCTATGAGTCACATCATCGACATGTAATGAATAATGCGCATACAAGAAAGGTCCACACATCTATTCGAATACGGACGTCAATTACGTTACTCGACTGATTTATGAAACGTTATGGTTTCTCATCTCAATAAAACAATTCAACCTTCTCTCCAATAAATTATTCCATCTCTCAAAGTTCGAGAGTATATAATTTCGACTTATGAATCGTCTCTAATTGCATATATACATCTGCATAAAACTTCATATTATTAATTTATTGCATCCCAGTAGGTGCATGTGCAACAAGTGATTGTAGGCTGTAATCACTGCATGCACAGTAATCACGATCTGAGGGGTGGGGGGGGGATATTGATGTAGGCTGGTAGAGGTATGGTATGAAGGTATCACTGTGAGAATCTTAATTATAGTACACAGTGTTCCTTAGGGGCTGTCAGATGTTTTAAAATTTAAGAGCTGCTATTAGAATTTTGTAAAATATATTGGATATTATTGTATGTACAATTCAATTCAATTCAATTTTTATTTGGTTCCGTTGATTACATATATAGTAATATAGAACACATACAATCAAGATTGTGTTCGCCAGATTTATTCAAGATGATATTGTTTCAAAATAATATTTTTAATAAAATTAATTTTAAATAATTATTCATAGTACTATTTGGAACAAACCGTGGCAATATTCATTCACTTGGGAGAAAAATTGTACGATATAGTTATATTATTAACTGAAATACAAAGTATATCTGTAATATTTTACTACCAATTACGTGATTGATAATACATTTTCATTTTATGATTAAATTTTAAATACATAATTTATCAACTACGTGATCAGTTGGAAGTAAGATCCATAATATATATATATATATATATATATATATATATATATATATATATATATATATATATATATATATATATATATATATATATGATAATATTACAGATTGAGTATAGCACATTCACATAAAGACATAAAAACGAATATAGAAAACAAATACTTTCTTAACAAAATATCAATCAATCAATAACATAAAATAGATATAAAATTAACCTCGATTATTACCTTATCAATGTAAATTATTTTCACTATTTTCTATTTGTAACATTGCATGATTATACATGCACGTTATTTCAATCAGTATATGTGGGAATAATAATTTATTAGTAACGGTTGGTCAAACTGCAAATGTGCATTATAACATCATCACGACTTTACATACGATCTGATACTTAAATTAAATTTCAGTTCAATGTTGAATTGAAAATTAGATCAAATGTAAGCTGCTTTGATTTTTATATTGTCATTATACTTTATATGGCTTTATATACGTCTTAGTAAAACTTATTGTTCTTGTCCAGCCTTCACAAGTCTAATGTATATAAATTTGTCAAGGAATTATATATTATATGTTTGGTAATCTGTAGTAAGAACATTAGAAAGCATTATAATTAGATGCAGTATGAAATACGTAATTTATTCTGTAGAGAACGTTAATTTGATTGTAATTGCTTCATTTTTAACCACGAATAAATATGTTTTGAAAAGATTAACCATAATAAATTGAATGTAAGAAAACTGATGAAAAAAATATATCAAAGTCTTGCAAATTTTGTACAAAATCCTTCGGAAATTCGTGGTCTCATTATCTTACACACGTTTCATTCAAACAGTCAAATCTATTTTTTTTCTAAATGTAGAAAAAAACGACAAAATATGTTGACACTCCATTTATCGTACATATAAAAAATGCGATAATGATTTTTAAAGGTTGATAATAAAAACCATGAGTACCACTTTGATAGCTCCATTGTTGAATTCATTCACATATTTACATGACAAAAAGAGTACTTTAAGCGATATGCTTTGTGAAGGATTAACAGCAATGAAAGCTCTAGCAGTAATCCAAGAGTGTTGGTGGATCGAAACCACATGTCGTTATTGATAATTGATAGGGGAGACGGTCAAACGGAACCCCCAACAGCTAAGAGAGGTATTTACAGGTGTGTAAATGTAGTAACAACCTTCAGATGAAAAAGATAACACCATATCTTTGCAGGATCGTGATTCTATTCATCTAGATCTAGGATTATAGCCTAGATCTAGACAATTGCGTTCGGCCTATACAACGGTTTTTAGCTTGGCTTTCGGGCTTGAAACGGTATACAAACTTACACGAAGCAATTATTCAAAATTGTGTAAAAGCTTATTTCAAGTGATGTCACTCATTGTTGTACTAATGAATAAAAACGTACCCCAAATGTTATCCTCCAGTCACAACAGAATTATTTTATTTTTTACCAATTTTTCTACCTGCCTAGACAAACCTACATATTATACAACCTGCAAGCATGCTACCTATGAATAAAATTGATCCATCAACAACTAAATTAATTGTTATCATTAATTATCACATTTTTTTGATTATCAATACGATGTATTCTTTTAAAAAGTGGTAATATCAAATAGTTCTCAAATATTCGTTTTGGTTCAATTGATACAGAATCAATATTATCTCAAATATAGTTACGACAATTGTGAAAACTGTGAAATTGCTTCAGCTATTGAAAGATACAATTTCTTCACCGGACATAGAGAAGATGGTGTCATTAGCTACCATCAATAATACTATAATGCAAGTTGGGAAATAAAAGAAAAGTTGGGTATTTTGTTAAATTACCTTGTTGCACTAGAAATAAAAATAGGAAAGCAAAAACGAAAGTACAACGATGATATAACTCACTAGTAAAGAGATATAGCACTTTTTGCAACTAAACAAAAGAAACTACAATTTGTTTTATTGCTGTGTAAAAACATTTCATTCATAAAAATAAGATCCTAAAAACAAAGATACAAAGAAACGATCCTACCTTTCATCCATAGCCTTAATTGGGGAACAATGATTTTGTATCAAGTTTCGATTTTATTATATATATATATATATATATATATATATATATATATATATATATATATATATGTATATATATATATATATATATATATATATATATATATATATATATATATAAATATATATACATATATATATGTATATATATATATATATATATATATATATATATATATATATATATATATAGATAGATAGATATATATATATATATACAAATAAAAACATCAATAAGAAGAAGACATTAAAAATAGTTATATACCATATTTTAAAGTGGATGAATGAATATGAGGGTTTAGCGGCACGAACATAGCAAATATTATTGCCGCCAAAATGAAAGCAATTGAAGAAAATTACTACACAAAAAATTAGAACCAATTTATTTTCTATATGTTTGATATACACTTAGTGTTATCGTACAACACAAAACACTCTGTCATATAATCTGTTGCATCTTTGCCCAGGTTTTTTCAATCGTTAAAATAAGTGTATACGCTTCAATGCAATAACAATAATTACATCGATCTCCTCAACCTTCATCTGTTTTATGGCTTGTGATCACTTTTGCAGATGCGTCATCACATTCTTGTACTTTTTAATTTGGATTATTTATGCAATAAGCTCGTAATATAGTTGTATTATTACTTGTTAGGAAAGAACACGTTGAATGGTACTTTTTCATATCCACTTTTGTGGAATAGTAATTATTGTTATCGTATAGAACTGTAAGCATCCCTATTACTTTAGCTGTTGTTCTGATTTGTAATAACTTATAAATATAAAATAAATTATTGATAATTGTTTAATTTGCAGGCACGTTTCGAGATGCAACCAAAAGACCTTGTAGGCCCATGGCTCTGAGCATTTCTCAAGGAGATTTTATATATATATATATATATATATATATATATATATATATATATATATATATATATATATATATATATATATATATATATATATATATATATATATATATGATTTGTTTACTGGATTTTCATCTGTTACGTGGAGTAATTACAAGAATGTCAAAAAATAATGAAAAAAACTTCAATGAAATAAAATTCTAGATCATTTTTTTTCATCAACATCGAAATTTGATACAGAATCATTGGTCCAAAATCATTGCTCCCCAATCAAGGCTATACAGATGGAAGCAAGTTAGAATCGTTCGGACAGGGCACCACAATTAAGATCTTTTATCACTTCATTGTTATTGTTATATATATTGTATTGTTCATCATACAATATTGAGGATATAATAATTATCAATCTTATAATAATTGATTTATTGAATAGCTTGGAAGCCAGTATTTTGTACATTACCTAGGTTTTAACGTACTCTGATACACTTGCAAATACACATATGAATACACAATTACGAAAATAAAATAGAAGTTCAAATAAAAGTTGAAACTCTCATTCAACTAGTTAAATCATTTCTCATTATAACAATTCGAATCGTATGAATATTTCAGCAACTCTTGTAAGTAGATAACTTTCAATAAGTATTACATTTTTATGTTTGCTCACTTATGAAACTTGCACATTCATGATATTAGTTCTCCACTCATTATTATCTCGTAGCATATTGTCTGAAGACGAAAACCAAATTGGAAACAATTTTGAAGATGAGAAATATATAAATATTAGTTAATGCAACGGTACATTTTTTAACCTTGAATCGTCATTGATGCACCAACATCACGAAAGTCTCCACGATTAGAAGTACTAACAATTAACAATATATACTATTTTCAGGACCAACTACATATAGGGCTAAAACTAATTATAACTATACCCTACTTTCATAATGCCACGATTTCAATTAACAGTTGTTTTGACTTACCTTCGAATATTCTGCAGTGTTTATTTCAATTAATGGATGACTGCATATTCCATCTAACATTATCAAGAGCTGCATTTAATCTACTTATTTATGAAACACAATGTCAGAAGACCACGACTAGTCGACTGTAGATATAATTATACACCTCAATTATGCACTTTTTCTTTAATTAAATCATCTATAATAGTCTTCGTGAGATGCATGTATGTCTCAAGTGTATGATCTAGAATGATTCACTGAAGAAACACAACATTTTTGACCTCGAATTATGAAGTTTTTCGATTCTGAGTTCTTATAAATGTCAGATGACCATAAATCATCACAGTAAATAATTATTCAATTCGATCTTCTCAATTAACCTTCAACGTCCTGATTAATATGGTGAACACCTACTTTCACAGATTGTAAAAATATTGGTGTATTTTCATTTTTTATTGTCATTTCAATTGGACCCTATCCGATGTTGAGGCTATTGAAAAAATATTTTTATATTCATAAGCCACTCGGCTCAGAACTATGTAGGCCCTATATATAGTTTTTATTAAACTAACAAAATATTGATTGCACATAACTTATCCCAATTAATTCGTTATAATTTTTCAATCAAATCGATTGGACGCTTCCTATGAATATCACAAATTCATAAATTTCAATTATTATCAAAACTTTTTGATGAACACTGTAAGATTAATTACGTGGAAAATACATTCAGTAACAAAAATATACTTACCTTAAAGTGTTACATTTAAATTAGGCGAACTTCACATTTACTTGAATTATTCTACTTTTTAGTCAATTAATACTCAAAAAGACTCACAAAAATATGATAGCAATGTCGCAGCATCTTCTACTACATTCATTTATATTTCATGGCCCTCCTTATGAGCAGGCTAGGATTCTGTATTTTTAACAACAAAAATATGCGAAGACAAGAATTCTTGCCATAGAAACTAAAACTCAATTATTATTGATCAATATGTCTTGGTCCCTTGGAGCTACAGATGCCTGGGATGTTATTTCAAGTGGTCATCGCGGCAAGGTTCCCAGGATCCGTATTCCAAATTAAAAACTGATACTTCGATCTAAATCCAATAATTCCATCGAACAATGGACCAGCAGCTGACCTCGAAGCGGTATGGAGAGACAGGAGTATCATGCCAAAAATCTAATATAACTTCGTGCAGTTGGTAGGCCTGAGCAAGTGTTATCAACTCAACAATTGTTAATTAACCTAGATAATAACAAGTGTTGAAAGGTTGATTACAAGGACGTGAAAAATAAGACATCAATCGAGCCAGTGTGGGTTTGTTAGGATGGACGTAGAGAAAAATACTCCCATTCTACATCAACATTTTAAAAAGCATACATTAAAAAAAATTGCTTCTAAATATTTTTCTCTGGTTTTAGATATTATGATAATCTATATGTAATAGAAACTTTGTTGAAAAATGATAATGTGAACTCATCTAACTTTGATCTGTACAGGTTTTGATAAAATCAGATTCAACACGTCCGAGGAACAATATAAAATCACCAAATAAATAAGATCGGTGATTCAAGAAAATTGGAAAGTAATATTAGATTTTTTCATGAATACGATTAACTGAAAATGCTCCAGATGAAAATGAAAACAAACTTACAAAATAAATTATTTTGAATTGGAGAAAAAAAATTTAAACCGCTCGTTCACACATCTAGACATGTATGTATTGCATTTTCCCTCTTAATTTCAACGTAATTTTCAATTAACGAGTTGTCAGTCAACTTTGAAGGTCGATGAAAACAAGACATCAAGACATCAAGACATCAATATAATGTTGATCTCTGCTGAAATGTGTAGTACAAGAAATAGACTTCTGTATTAGATCCAATCATATGTCAGATCATAGTTTTTACATAGAACACTATACCTATTTATTATCTGCTATTACCAATAGCTATTATTGATAGATCGACCTTCAGTAGCATTCTGTTACGTATTTTGACAGCCAATGATGTGTTATGAAAGGATTGTGACGCCTACTACAGCAGATGCGATCGCAATGTGTTAATAATCACGTACTCTGGTACGTTCTGTCAGAGGGAAGGACGATCCGGTCCTCTCACTTCCACTCAAGACTCTGACTATGTGTCATAGATATCCAATTGTGATTTTATCCAGTTTTTAATTGAACAGTGTGCAATAAACTCTACTCACCATATTCATGTTGGTTAAATTATTAGTACTGATCAGAGTAATAATTATACATTAAAATTCTAGCCTATAAAAAATTCTATTAAAAAATCTATAATATAAAATAGTGTTTCATTATTTTTATTGTAGATCATTATATTGCATTTGTGCTTTTTAGTACATGTGTTACAAAATAAGATGTGGTTGAATGTGGAATTGAAGTGATATCTTACAAATTTTATTTCTGGTATATTTTACTGAATGAAGTACAATGTGGAAATGGAACATGCACCGTAATTGATACAGTATAAAGATATGTAAAATATAAGTATACCTCTCAATTTTTTACTTTAGTTGACTGATTGTTTTGTACAGTTTTAGTAGGCCTAACTGTGAAACTCTGTAACTACTGACCGTGATACTGTAATTGATTAATTTAAAATTAAATATTTTTTATTGCCAATTATAAGATTAGACCCCCTACCCCTTGATGTAACATGGTTTTATATGGCTATAAAACTATAAGATTGTCATTGACTCTATAATTATTCTTCACTTTCTCAATCCTGATGATGTTCGACAGTAAACATCACACAGAAATCAAACAATCGTGCTTTAGATATGTTTCATTATCTTCGAAAAGTTTTTAATTCACATCTTCTTTTACTTTAAAAGCATAATTGTATGAGCGATAGCTGCATGATCCAAGCATTCGGTCCAAATCTGGTAATTTCTCTGTCGTTGATCGATGTATTTCCAAACGTTTCCAAGGGTCGCAAAGCAAAACATATCCACATACAACTTACATTATAGGCATCTTTATATTTTAACTTGGAACTGTGTAACTTTTGGGTAATAATTGGTCTGGTGATAGATTTTGAGAAACCGATAAAATCTGTTTCAAAGTCAAGATGTGTCCTTTTCAACACGAAGACTGCGCATTATAATCAACTATTTCTTTCATTGTAGTAATATCATCGTAGGTATAGTTACACCATCCGAATGATCCTACCTTTCAACCTTAGCCTTCTTTAGGAACTGATCACTCAGTGTCAAGTTACCGATGTTAAGATAACCTCTTCAATCTCATACAAAGTTATCCAAGCCATCAGAAAAGAAAGTGAATTTAATGGGATGATTTTATTGTCTGACTATTTTGTTTAGTAGTAAAGGTTGTTTATTTATCATTCATTTACATTTTTGTTTTAATTTTATTACTAATTCTGATTGTACAATAATTACCACTGAACTGTTTTATGGGCTGTTTCTTGAGTAGTCGTGCACAGGAGTGCAAGTGATTGAGCACGATATTTGTTTACTCCGTATACAAGCAACAAGTAGGCGTATTTACTGTAGACACGTGGGTTCAGTAGATCTCGATTACCGAGTAAGAAAGAAGAATAAAGTATCTTCTAAAGATTCATATCTTTTATCAGATGTTTTCTATTTTCCGAAGTAAAAGCTTTGTTGATGAAATCGTTAGTTTTCCTGTTGATAATTTAATAGCGAAGATCCCACAAACAGCTAGGATATTTTGGGGTGTAAATGAGCGACTGATATTTACAAACCAATCATACTACATGGAAATATATATATATATATATATATATATATATATATATATATATATATATATATATATATACACACTATCATAGGCTCACTTAATTAACCTGACTTTTTTGTGGGATGCTATTTTTGTTGATCTTTTTATAGACAAATAATGCAAAACCGTTTGAATCAGTCAAATAAATTCAAACCATTAATAAAACAAAATATTTTTGTGAATGTGAAATAGAAAGTTTTCTATACCCTATCTCAACTATCTTACGTTATAATAAGGCAATAATATGTCAGATGAACACAGAGCTCTCATATCTATATTTTTCGATTTATTATACAGACATACCAATAAAAATGAAAGTGCACCAATTACTAAATCATATATTACTAATATTATGTTATCACACAAAGAAAATATAAGAACAGATATAGGCCTACTTGTATATTTCTTGTATGTCCATAACAATTTACCAAATTTATATATCCAATATATACACATCTCATATACCTGAATATATACATTTTTACATTTCATATTCGAAAACAAGTATGAACTTATTCTGCTGAAAACCAATTTTCAGATTTTGAAAATGGGAGAAAAATCGAAAATCAATGTACGCAGTCAAAAATTATGTTAGCGTTTCCTACTGATTCCACTGACTCTACTACCATTCCTATCTAATACATTTTCCTTCAGCATACGGTTACACAAAAATATTTTTTTTGTTTTTCGTCTTTCACTGCGCGGCATTTTTTTTTTTAATCTGTGAACATAACACATACCGTACAGTTATCTTGTTCATACTCCCAACTTTTCGTTATAAGCGGAAGTAAAATTTGAAATTCATCAACTTTTTTCTAGATCTTAGTCATAAAGATCTCACTTTTCATCGGGAGGCCTCTTTTTTCCATTAAGGTTATAAGTTCAGTGGTTTATTGTCATGTTCAACAGGTTGGGCGAAGGTGATTGGTGAATCTATTATAAAGGTCAAACAACCCAATTAAATTTTCATCTTAATCAAACGAAAGTTTGTCTTCTATACAATAGAATATATTCAAATTGATTTGATTGAATTATGAACGAACATAAGACTCTTTCATATATCATGCCTCATTTGTTTCATATGGTACTACATCAAGTTTGCAGGAATAGCGTTAAAATTTGAGTATATAAAGTTATAAAATAAACTACTCGCTAGGAGTTTTTCTATAAGAACTGAAATAATACTTGGTAAGAAATGTAAGATAAGCTTGTTACAGAATTTATTATTTCAGTTCATTGATTTCAAACAACTACATGACCAAAACGATTAAATAAAACGATTAAATTCGCCTGTTATTATGATTTTTTTTATTGAAATGTATTATTATTCTGAAACTGAAGATTTTTTCCAAAATAACGAAATCGAACAGCTCAAATTAGTTGCTTTCAAATACACCCTTAAGACAAAGATCTATGATATTTATGTTTGTTGTATTTAATTATTCAAATCGTGAATTTGATATATTGGACTTTACAACGAGTATATAATATATATATATATATATATATATATATATATATATATATATATATATATATATAAGGTATATCTATATATTTATATATATATATATATATATATATATATATATATATATATATATATATATATATATATATATATTTATATGTAGATATATATATATATATATATATATATATATATATATATATATATATTTATATGTGGATATATATATATATATATGTATATATATATATATATATATATATATATATATATATATATATATATATTATATAAAAAATAATGCTCGAGATTTTTAACTATCGTACGGTCAACACAAGCTAGATAAACAATAGCTAATTTTGCAAGCTTTTTTCGCTTCATGAAATTATACTCCTGCTATGTAGGCATATTGGTATATATGAACATTCATCTTTTATAGCTAGCATGCGCAATAATTCCATATCGACAGCGCATACCATTGTTCAGAGCTTCACAGAACAATGCTACAGTTACTCAACCATTATCTCTAATACATATCTTCGTCTCGAAATCCCTTTACTTTAATGCACGTCTGAATGAAAGTGCATCCCATGTTCAGCAAATGGCATGCTATTAGATGAGCAAGCGAAGATTCAATTTCGAATACCGGAATGTTCGAAGTTCGTTCGAGTGGTATTTTTGTTTCTTAACCTCACAACAGGCCAATCGCTCAAACTGATCAGCTAAGAACCCTTTTTACGAATCTTAGGCCCGGTATTACCAAGTTCAATTAGCCTTTATCTGAGAGTTAGAGAAAACAAATAGCATGGGTAACCATGGTGATAACAAATTTAAATTGTCAGCTAGAGCTACTCTCACGTTGGCAATTTCAGCACTTTCAAATACTAATTCGCTAAGTATTAGTTAAGGTACGAAAATATCATATGTAACCAAGGGTGATAATAAGTTAATCAGCTGACTATTGCTTAATTCACTGACTATCAATTCGTAAAACCAGGCCTAACTAATTTTGGGGGCGCCCGAAAGGAGTAGGGGCCTATACTAGAATATTTTATACTCAGTTGTGTGTCATGGGCTTGGGTGACAAATATTATCTGAACCCCTGATTATATTGGCAACCATTCATTCAAAAGTATCCTCAAACCCATGTGATACAGCCGAGTATGAATTATGTCGATATACGATCTTCAGCCTCCTTTAATTTTTCTCAACATAGATCTACATCGCTTTTGAAAAAAAATCCTTTTTTTTACAATTTGTACAAGCACAGATAAAGAAATGGTGTGCATGAAGTTGAAATTTTGGATATATCGATATGAATGACCTAGAAAAATGTCTACAATTACTATTTGAATTTCTTTCACGATCCAATCTTCAAACTTCATAATCGTCTACTCATTCGTACCCCCGTATAACCTAGCTGTTGATGGGGTCGTTAAGAAAACAATAATCATCAACATCTAATACATATCCATATTTCGATGACACAATTACAAGTAAAAATGCAACAGTTGCTTGCGCGTGTAGGCAGGGGCCAAACCTGTTGCTGTTTCTTGCACATGGTTGCACGATCGATTAGTACAAACTTGACATCCTTAAGGTCGACGACTAACCTTTCATGTGTATAGTCTTGACCATCATCAACCATCATGTCGGTATATAAGGTTATACCGCACGAAAAAAACATAATCTGGGAGATGTATAATTGAAAAATTGGGAAAAATTAAAAAAGTTAATGAATGAATGTAATAGGGTTGAACGGCGCGTTAACGACGAGATTTTTTTTTCACGTTTGTGTGTATGAATGCAAGGACATATTTGATACAACCATGTTTCTGGTTTATATAGTAATTGTTGTCTGTTAGAACGACATTTCTGTATATTTTTATATAAAGAAGCTTGTCTAGAAAGAAACAATGCTTATTATATTTATTGTGTAAAGAAGAGAATTTCGAAAAAACGATATTAAAATACCAAGTTCACATACGTACTGTCCGAAGCCTTGATATCAGTGGCGGAGAAGGGAGTAGGTGTGAAATGTGTCCAAATAATAGTGATAATAATAATGCCAAGATTGTTTTCTATAATAAAAAAGAGAGAAAACCTATCGAAGATTGATATGAATTCTCGAAAAGACACTTTATAGATAAACAAATCGCAATCAAAAGCTATATTCATCCTAACATTCTCTTCGTTGTGACCATTTCATTTCTAGTTCCGTTCAGTACATCATTTTTCGATTCAAATGAGCAATAATGTAATAAAAACACATTTAGACAAGAACAAAATATTAATGAATTTTTACTATGATATCATATTCATAGGCCTAACGCTTATTGTTTTCACCATTGAGAACAAACATAATATGTTCGAAATTTGTATCACAATTGATGTTCCAAAGAAGATAATTACAGAGCTTTCAGTATTAACATTCTCAAACTTGCAAAATTGGTGTCAAAAAATACTAAACTCTGATGATCATTAATCATGAATAAGAAATCGTTAATCATACATTATTCCATCACGATATACAATAGAAGAACAAGCAACTCTATTTTGGACCTGTTACTAAAACGTTCAGTATACAAAGAAAGTTTTTCGTCAATCTAAATATTATAATTCAATACTCTATTGATGGGTTTGGCCGCCCAGAGCTATCGAAAATTATTCACTACAAAAACACTTTATTAATATTGAACTAGATTATATAGTTTTTCTAAAATCATATAGGCCTATCTATTAAAGAAAGTTTGAATATGTGAACATGTCATACACCGAAAGATACTCAAATTATTCAATCAATTAACTCGAACCTGGTCCTTCTACGTATATATATATATATATATATATATATATATATATATATATATATATATATATATATATATATATATATATATATATATATATATATATATATATAGGCTATATATATATATATATATATATATATATTTATAAGTTAGATGCAGATTGCAGGTGACGATGCCTTATAGGCAGTTTACTTTCACATCAGGTTAGTAAAAAAATGACGTTTATCTAGTTGTTGATTTCACGAGGTGATCAAAGAGAATTCAGAAAATATTTGTCGATATATAAGGCGATATTTATATATATATATCGATGTATCAACACGATCGAGCGTGGTGCTACATTCACGTACTGTACGTACCTTACATAACATGATATGAAGGTACTGATCTTGTTGACAGTGGTAATCTGTTTTATCATAAAATGATTATAAAATGATTTTATAAATAATTATGAACTTATAAGGTGTTTTTTTTTTATTCAAATTATGTTATTATTTATATATTATATTTGAAAACAACATGTTTATATATTCATGTATATTTAAATTGATAATATAAAGATTCAATTCAATTCAATTTGATTTTCTTCATTTTTTAAAATACATATACTCAGGAAGTGAAATAATATGGTATATAAGTACAAAAATGCGATATTCAATATTTTTTATGGCAGGACCGTGTCACTGCCCTATTGATCTTCCATGTAACCCCAAAAAGTTATACAAGTAATAATAATGATGTTTTGCTATGTGAATTATGATGAATTGAAAATGAAGAGATGTGAAATTGTCATCAGAAATGTCATAATATAGGCTCAACAGTTCTCGCAAATGTCACAAATGTATAATTCGACATTTGCTTTGAATATTCGTGTTCAGATCGTCAATTATCACGTTTATAATCGTCATTGCTATTTTCGGGAATGAAAACAATGAAATTTAAACATGTAAATATAAACAATGAAAGTTACATAACGAACAAGTAGTATTTGTAATATATATTTTATTTTTTAACAATAGAAGCTAACAATAAAAAAATTACGTAACCCTATGGAGATTTTTGCCAATTTTGAAATTTACTATTTTTACCTATATAGGACTACTAAATAATAAATTTCATGACTGATAAATATAAAACCAATAAATGTACAGTAGGCCTACTGTCGCAGTATTCTTCGTTTAGTATTTTGTTATGAATAATAATTTCATTGAATTAAACTCACCAGGCTCAGTAGGCTTATCTCTCTTGAATTGCTGTGTACTCGTATTCGGTAGAATCAAAAACACACATGCCCACAACAATGGAACTATTAACACGTTTTGACGAACCATTATCAATTCGAACAATCACAAACGTGATGAAGATTATCCCGTAAAAATGGAACTAACACTCACACAAATTAAATAACACTTATCACAACAATGTGAGAATATCACGTTATGAATTGTTCAACAGTTTGAAAACATTCGAATTTATTCAAGTGTGTTCAATCGTTCGAATTTTAAATTCTCGTCTACAGTGTAGACTTTCTCACACAGCCCACTAGATCGAGAATAATACCGATGTTTGGTCTTCGGTTACAATAGTGACACTGACTTTCCCGATCGAGCCTACTTACTGACCGCGTCTACAACCGAACACACGTATGATCAGGTAAGAAAAGTAAGACTGGGAAGTCAGGTTAACTATCTATGTTTACCAGTCGGATCCGTCAGTAACACTGATCTTTGATGGCTCCGTATTCGGATGACGATTAATACAGAGGCAGAGGGTGACTTCTCAAGGACGTTACTTTCCAGAGTGGAGCAGCGTAGGGGTAAGATGACGTTAATGAGAGCACGGAAGGTAGTGTTTGCCAAAAGTAACTGGAAGAAGATCTATGTGGTTATGCGAAGTGTTACGCGAAGTTTCATGCTCCTTATATTTGATGGATTATAGCTTTTTGGCAAATATTTAAAAATTGAACGTTTTAAGAGTCGTCATCGTTTTATAAATTTTCATTCATTATTTATTTATTTTCATTATTTTATATCTTCATTTGTAATGCTTTTTTGCTTACAGAAAAACTGTGCAGTAGTAGATCAATCATTATCTTACGTAAATTCTATTGTTCTTAATAATTATTAAATATTTCGTTTTTGTTCCAGTTTATAAGATCGTTACGACCTGTAAATAATAACAATACGTGGCGGAATAAAAACATCAATTATTAATTATTACCAACAAGTGAACAAAAGTGAAGTAAGTGAATTTAAATTTTAAATTTTATTAGGTAAGCCACAAATGACTTCTTGTTTAGATATCTTTTCAATGTGATGAATCAAAAGTAGTGTGAGTTTTTTCAATTTTACTAATATAGCTACCAAATATAAATATTTATTGATTGTAAAGTTATCAAATCACAAAAACTTGGTTTCTTCATAAGCTCAGTGCAGGGCGAGTACATCACACGCTTACCAAAATAATGATACATGGTGCACTCTTCAAGCTGAAAATAAAAACTATAACAAAGATATCAACCGTATAGGCTATCTTTTCTAAGAAATGATTGTAACCAAAATCTAATACTGTCCAAAATGAGTGACCCACTAGTGAAATCAATGTGCAAGGCTGATTTCAGCTAAACCATTATTTCATTTCTATTCACTTCAATATGATTAATAATTATTAATGCAACAACATTATAATTAATTATATTCTTTCGGGGTGGTAATTGAGATATCTTTCATGGTGTTACGTCCGAACGAACCTACCTTGTCATCCTTAGTCTTAATTGGGAAACAATGAATTCTTATCAATTTGTGGATGGAAAAGGTTCATTATTTTATAATGGTTTTATTATTATTTAAATTCCCCCCCCCCCCCCCTCCCACCTCCCTTCCAACTCTGCACTCAGCGCTGCTCTGTAAACACTGTATAAGTTCGAACAAGTTACTAAAAGCAGTCTTTGTAGATCTAAAAGAAAGTACACACCAATTATATTGATGTGTAATTAGCTATTGAATATTCATGATTGTTGATAGTACAGAGTGGATCGGTAATTTATTAGACCGGTGTTTTTACAATCTCATGCGGCGACCTTCTAGTAAACCCCTTTCCCCAACTTCGTGCACAGCCCGTTAGTCGCAACCCCCTGGGTGATCGAAGTAAAAGAAAAAAACGAAAAGATAATATAATTTACTTCGCGGAAAGTTTCTACAACTCTGAGCAATGTAAAAGTGCAGTTTTTTCAAGATATAAAACAAAGAGAAAATAGGTGCATTCGTATTCTTTGTAACGCCTTATTGTATTCATATTTATTTATATTAGTTTTAAGAACGCCCTCTAATAATGCTTTATTTATTAACTTTTTGCTTCGGTGAACGATCGAATGAGATATTGGTAAGGTGAGATATGGTAGATTTTTTATTATGTTCTTAAGACAATGGAAAGGAAGCGGTCGTGACCCGTTCGTAACGAACCTGCACAGTATTCTCTACAGCGGCGAGGAAAATTGTAAAACAAAATCCAAGTTATAGGATGGTGGACCAAGACGAGAATCGACCCCGGTCACTCAAAGGATGGTGTAATTAACTTCTTCACTCTATGGTGCAATGCGCTAACGACTGGGTCACCCTCCATCAAATGCAAGTACAATTCAAAAACGACAACATCGTTTTCATACAGAAATCAACAAAAATCGAAGTAGACTCGGAAACCCCTATTGTGATTCGATATTTCGAAAATAACGTTCTCTTTTCCGTTGGACATGCTATAAGTCTACTTGTCAACTAATAGAATTTTTGTCAAAGTAAAAGTTGGTATCGGTATCTTCTTTTTCGTTTTCAAACATCACCGAGATTATTTAAGGTGTGTAAGAAACTGGTTAACGCAATACAATATTCAAGCAGTCGCGACACCGAACGTCATTAACCATAAAGAAAGTTATCTCCGAAGTTAACGAGAATTGTCGGTTCGAAACTACAGTGTGTTAGTACTTAAGAATAGGGGAGACTATCGATCGGAATAACCAAATATAAAATATGAATTTTTGGTTCCGATCGCCCGTTTCCCCTATCAGTAAGCATTATCGATATGAAGTTTCGACCCATGCACGTGGGACAGTCATTTACGTGACAGGATAAATATTGAGATTTTAAGCAATATTGTGAGTTCCTTATTAGGATGCCGGTTAATGTTTGGTGTTTGTTGATGATGAAGAGTAGAAAATCTTGTGAATAAATCAACAAATTATTTAATCGAGCACATTCCGAATCTGGGATGGGCAATGAGCTCGTCCACCAACTCCCCCTACAAATCTTTTGCATAACTATATCCATCTCTCTCGTACATATGGAGTTCATCGGAGTGAAATTGTTGCAGGTACAAGAAAATAACGTAAAAGTGCGTTTTTGTCGACAAGTAGAAGTGGGATTAGTTTTTTATGGACGTAAAAAAATTATCTCAACATAAATTAATTTTCCTAAAAAAATCATAAAAAAAATTCAATTTGATTATTTTTTGGAGATTTTTATGACTTTCTTAGATTTCTCCGGGGAGTCAACTTAATAGAAGAAGGGTGACAAAATTCATAGACTATATAGGCCTATAAGAAATGAAGGAAAAAATGTAATCTTTACCTCGAAAGAAGCCATACAAGTATGATCCATGAAGCAATTTGTAACTGTATTGAAAAGATAAAATAGGGAAATTGAAGGAATGTAAACTGGGGATGTTTTATTTCAGATGCAGAAACAATATAATATTGAATAACATGAATTTTAATATTTTCGAAAAATTTAGTGTTACCCTAACTAATGTGATTGCTGAATTAGTTCATCAATCTGTGTATTAGTTTAGAGTACTTTTGTGATTACTTCATTTTGAATATTTTATATATTTTATACATTAATATATATATTATATATATTATATATATTATATATATATTATATATATATATATATATATATATATATATATATATATATATATACATATATATATATATATATATATATGGGATTTTATAGTTATGTCGAAAAAGATACGCCTCGACCGGGATAACTATTTCGACATAACTATAAAATCCCAAATATCTCGATATTGGATCGTATCCAAGAAGTTTAATTATCATATATATATATATATATACATATATATATATATATATATATATATATATATATATATATATATATATATATATATATATATATATATATATATATTTATTTATACATTTTGAATATTTCCTATTTTAAGTTCCTCCCGCCAGATCGCGACAATCCTGACAGAGATTTTTCGTGTTTTTACCCAATTATGGATCCCTGTCACCAACTTGAATACTTGACAAGCACGTTTCGTTCAATTCAAAAACACCCAATGTCCCCGAATGATACCAAAATCATCATTCACCAACGCCAATAGTTCTAAATCATCATTCACCGACGCCAATAGTTCTAAATCATCATTACTGTGCGTCATTAACCCAATAGGTACATAAAAAATAAATTTTTTCAGTTTCCTTCTACAATTAATAATTGATTTTATAATTGATTTTTTACTGTTGATGTACACAATCCAATTCCAATTTTAAATTCCACAAAATAGGCCCATATGATAATTTTCCGATACTTTTTTATGACATTTTGATTTATGACCATTTTCTTGGTACGTGAAGGTTCTGTAGATGTATTACGGTACATGCCTAGAAACACATCTTTAAAATAATATCAAAACATTTTCTTCTACATCCACATTCCTGTTTACTCTGAACATTTCATGACATATTCTGTTATTCGAGATGTCAAGGGTAAGTAAGTTTAGCAGACCACGTCCTTCAGACTTCAGACTTCACCTACAAGTGCTGTGACTACAGCCACTTGTTACTGCGAGTTGTTTGCGAGACACTTGAATTACGTGCACCACGCAAGCTGTGCAAGATACGTCATTCTTCTAGTGACGTAAGACAAGAGGATATCGTGATGGATTTCTTAAAGGACATCACAACCACGAAACTAAATTTTAACGAATAATGACAATATTTATTTCTCCAATTTTAGAGAAAACTAGAAATCATAATCTCAATTACAAAAATTGTAATTAATATATATTTGTCCTCTAGGACTTGGCCCTTTTTCTGAGTCGTGATGTAGACATTATTTGATTCTCTCTATGTTTCTATGCAGAATCGGCCATGACTAATAGTCGCTGAAGGACAAAAAAATTATATAATTTCTGAAATTGAGATGGTGATTTCTAGTTTTCTCTAAAATTAGGGAAATAAAATACCGTCGTTATTCATTCAAATCCAATTCCAGAGTTGTGATGTCCTTTATTTATATTGGGTTTAACGACGCACTCTACTTATGACTGAGATCTATTGGCGTCGGTATTTTATTAGGTGTTTTGTATAGTGGGAAGAGGTCAATCGTGACCTGTTGATAAGGAACCATCCCAGTATTGACCTGAGCGACAGAGGGAAACCACGAAAAACCCCTATCAGGATGATCGTCCATGGCGGGAATCGAGCCCCGGTCTCCTGAATGACGGTTCAGTGTATTAACTACTCGACCACACGTCTCAATTTGTTACGTTCTTTAACGAGATGTCTCTCCGTCAATCGTGAAAGTGATACTGGTATTGGTTATCTATACAGGAACATTATAGTTATACATAATATGGGTATACTTATATCCACGGAAGAAGAATGTCGTCTACCAATCAAATATGTGTAAATACTTCTGTATTCACGTGATATCTCTGACACTTTGAGGATTGAACGGTCTTGAAAGACGTAGTTGCGTTTTTTGTCGTAAACATCGTCCTTTAAAATCCTAAAAATATCACAGCTATAACAAATGAAATATTAATATTTGTGTTTTTCATGTTAGCAGACGACCTACTTCTCTCCTGTATATAAGTATAAAAAGCCTAACGATAAGAATTGAGAGTTTCAGTATAAAGTATGAAACGTCAAATATTTCTATCAGTGGAAATAAAATTTTAATCCATGTTAAATCTAATTAGTTCTATATTGTTTTCCGTTACTGCTAGTTATACTTGCTCAATTACGTGACACAACTCATTTTAGTGATGATTATCATTTATTATCCAATCAATTTCTTCATTATTAATTAATTGAATGAATACATGAATTGGGAAAAATGTCATTGTATTCCACCGGACATGCGGATCTAGGTCGATTTATCACATCAACTAGTTTTATGAGAACAATTGCATATATGATATTAGTACGGATATATTAAATTACGACGTTGTTATACTACCCCAGTATTATACTGTTCCTATCCGCGAACTAAGAGAGCGCGACCCCAAAAAGTAGTTTCTTATTAGTATACATATAGCTGGTAAAAGAAAAAAAAACGATCAAAAACTGACGAAAACCGGCCAGTTGTGAGTAACTGAACAACTGGATGGAAATGATTGAGCTGTGATTCTATGAGTGGAGATCTGAGATGAGATCAGTTAAAATCAACCATAAACTTGAATAAACCATAAAATTAATAATTTACCATACTCAGCCCACACACAGAGTTTCATACTCTACGTAGGCTTCTTACAATTGTAACTTTCAAATTGTTAACTTCATACCTGTATTGTATTGATTGTGAGAATAAAATGAATTTTAAAATAAAAATAAATAAAAAATAAATAAAAAAAAATCTGTCCTCATAACTTCACTTTCTGACTTGCGCGAATAACACTAACCTAAATATTGAGGCCAGCTTATCGAAAGTGGTGAGCACATGTACTGTTATTTGCGCTTGTAAGAAGAACCCATGGGTTATGGGACAGGATACAGAATAAAAAACTATAAGAAAAATGCAGCCCCCCTCGGTAGCTCGGTCAGCTGAGTCACCGCGTCTGAAACTGAAGTCACCGTTGGGCGTGGGTTCGAGTCCCGCAAAAGACATGGGTGTTTGTAGACGTCCTTCACTCATCATGACTTCATTATCACCTGCTCATTCGTACCCCCGTATCCTAGCTTTTGGTGGGGTCGTTAAGCAAACAATAATCATCATCAGGAATATGCAACTACCGTGCGAATAAGATTTGTGTGTACAGAGATGCATGCCGCGTGCGAATAATCCAGTCATCGTGTTAATTAATGATCATGTATGGATATAGACACTGATGCATGTGTCATTAAAAGTACATAGTCTGGTTCTTAACTACCGTTCTACATCTTAACCCGGTTTAACCTGTCTACTATGTTACAGTTTAGTAATACGTCCCCCCCTCCTTTCACCACATAACCCTCCGCAGTAAAAGTGTCGAGGATTGAACCAGCGTCCCCCAGGTCATAGACACTTTCAGCATATAACAAGATCTTTGACTTGCAGTTTGCGGTCTTTGCCCAGGTCACTCACTGATAACTGGTATACTGGTTTTATGTGTGGTTGCCATTCGGAGATCAACTTTGCCCATTTAACTCTCCGAGAATAAGATATAGATATCGAAACGAAAGGAAAGGTATGCTTTATTTTTCGTGCATTTAAAAGTTGTTCTATTAACATCGATTGTAAATAGATATGTATATATGGGCCCATAACTGAAATATCGTATTTGAAATCAATATCACACGCATAATGTTACATCAGTCAGATGTGTGAAGGAAAAGTTAATTCAAGCTTGCCTATATTTGTGTAAATACATTGCAAACAATTTTTACTTTTTTATGTTTTTATTTGCTTTTTTGTCTTTTCCTTACGACGAGCTAGCACATTCTGTAGATTTTTTAAATCTTCAAAACTAATGTTAGCTATTTTGATAATTCTATAAGCTATTTTCAGATTTGGGGTGTGGGTATAAGTACACTTTGAAAGCGAGACTTCGATCATACCTTTTTTCCACCCGAAAAAGTTATTTATTTTCTTTTTAAAAAGCCCGCTCGATTACTCGAATGTTTTGGTGGAGGGAAACTTAGAAGTTGATATTGGTTTTGAACGTACGAACTTAAGAACATGAGCAGTATGGTAGAATAAACCTTAAAGAAGTCATCAGCGGAATGGAATTCTAATTTACGTATACCGGGAAATATTACTATAGACTTATTCGACTATTTGAATTCCAATGCTTTTTAATTTTATTTAGGCCCGGTATTACCACGGCCAGTTAGTATTTATCTGACAGTTGGTGAAAACAAATAGCATGGGTAACCATGGTGATAACAAGTTTGAACTGTCAGATAAAGGATAACTGGACTTGGTAATACCAGGCCTTAGTGTATTGGTACTGAGACTGTGCACTATTGATTTCCATGGTCTCAATTTATATCAAAATATAATGATAACTATACTCGAAACTAGGATTATAGACCTAATTTAATCATAAAGTACTGGAAAAAAGGTTGATAGATTAAGATTATATGTTTGTAGGTGATAATTGAAAACTAGTATGTGGAAATATTTACGCTAAAATGCGTGAAATTATAATTACTAACCTTCAACTAGCGGAAAATGTTCCTGATGTTATCTAGTTACCGCACTGGAAGTTTGTGTAACTAGAGGAGATTGTTTTACTTGTCATGCAGAAGGATGAACGAAGAAAAAATCATGTTTCCGGTATTAAAAAATCACGAATAAGGGTCGAATTTCCATGTAAAGATTGATTACAATATGTAGTGTATCACCAACTTTCAAAATCAACACAACTTTTGTACATTTTCTTTCAAAATCAGTTTATACTATACAACCAGCCGCCCAGCGTGGCTCATTCAGCTAAGACATCGCTCAGTCACTTAGGGCGTGGGTTAGAATCCCGAATAAGACATGGGGTTTCTAAAACGTTTTTTCATGTTTTCATTATTACACCCATCCAGCTAGCAGTTGGTAACATGTATAATCAAAATATCTTAATAATTGTTGTAAATGCATCTTTGCTTAAAATTGAAAAAAAATCACAACACAGTAATTGAATCGTTTTTTATTCAATATCATCAAGTTTAAGAGCATCCTACCCTAGTAATTACTATTAGTATTCAACGTGTTACTGATTGAAAATCGTCAATGCTGTTGTTGTGGGACGAGATTCTGACGCTCCTAAAAAATATTACATTCTTGGTTCTTATGGTGAATTAGGTATAGTCAACTGTGAAGTTTAACCATAATTCTTGATATCTTCTAGAGTCTATGCAGCCGTTGAATTGAAATATTATGAATATACATTTAAATCGTATTTTTGCAACCAACTTTTTTCAACAATTAAATTATGGAGAATGTTTCTTTGAACTTGGACGTTGACTTTTTATCTTTTGTCATACTTTCATTTATTTGTTGAGGATCATTTCAAAATGACTAGAGTACATTTTTAATGTGTTCATTTTTGGGAAGTTTGGTGGCGCCTCAATTAACAGTCCAATCCGTTTAAGATGAATATTTCTCTTAATTTGATTCAAAATTAAGTATTAAAGATTTAAAATAATTAAATAATTTAAAATGAAATATCTTTCTAACTACTAATTTCAATTTTGTATTTATACTATTAATGGTCCATAAAAAAATATAAGTACGCTATTATTATTATTATTTGCTTATAATAATTTCACCAACAGCTAGGTCACGAAATTAGTGTACGAATGAGTGGATGGATGCGAAAAGATCTTATATCTCATATCTTGATGGATGCGAAAAGATCTTATATCTCATATCTTATATACTTTATCTTATGTGGATAGATCTTGGTCGTCAGTAAAGTACATCGTTGAACTCGTATAAATAAAAAATAAATAAATAGAAATGAAAATAAAATGAAATGAAAAAAAAATTAAATAGAAAATGAATAGAAATTGTCGAAAAATGTTTGAAATGTTCGAATGCTGGATGTTTGTAAAACCTATACCTTATGTGGTGCTCGAATCCTCGCCCGACGATCGCCACAAAACTATAATCATTCTCAATAAATAATATGTTTACATATTTTATCATTATATTGATATAAATATCTCATCACCTACATTCAAATGCACTACGCCATATTAAATCAGGTTTGATAAATAAACCATAACACCATACTTCTGCTGGAAATTAGACCGGATCTGAACAAGAATAATCTGTAAAATTGGCAGAGGGTAATTTGAAAAATCTTAAAACTTTGACTCATCGGGAAAAACTTTTTTGATATGTTAATGTGCTGCATTTTAGTTTCATACAATTATTATCGATTTATTGATTCGTAACCAAAACGAAAGTGTGTTCCTATAACATTATCTTCAATCTCAATCATACTATTGCATTATACGCAGTGTAATGATGACTTGGAGCTATTGAATACTGAATGAAATTGTATTAGATTAAAGTTTTTTATTTCATCAGTTGTTATTGGCAGTGATGGAGAATAAGTGTTTTGGACACAGTAAGAAGGAAGCGGTCGTCGCCTGAATACCATCACAGTATTCACCTTAAAACCACAAAAAAAACTCCGTCACGAGGATGGTCAATAATGGTAAAAACCGAACTTCGGACTCCTGAATTACGGTTCAGCATTCTAGCCACTCAACCCCTCTCAGCTATATTTTTAAATATCTATAAATACGTCGTTAAACGATATTATCCCTCAGTGACCTTGATGGGTGTGGTCATGACCTTCAAATGCACTGAATCGCAATCACAAATATGGAAACTGCTTGTATCAATATTCATGATGTCATTATTGCATTGCACGGCCACTAATGTTCCTGTCCAGCTGTGCAGTGACCTTGAGTTGGTCATTGTTGAGATATAGTGAAAATAAAATATAGTTCTGTTTTGTTCGAAACATTTCTGTGGTGTAGTTATGTAGATAATTAACCATTGATTTATTCAGAGAAGTTGTCCTAAATATGATTTATTAAAATGCCTATGTGGACATTAGGTGTGGTAACTGTGATATATAAATATAAATATTATTGTTAACAGGGAGTTTCTTATATTTTAATGAATTGTTTATCTTTGATAACCTCGTCCTGTTCCCTAATTAGGTCGAGTTTTAGTTACTTATGTGATTTATTTCCTAAAAGATTGTACATACTTTTCGGTCCTCATGTATATGATTAGAATGTTCTTTTAATGTATACTGCGGATGCAACTATAAATGGAATGATGAATGATAATTGAGATTTCTAATGAATTTAATTACCTGGTGATGAAGTAATTTTGTATAGGCCTATCAAATGTTGATAATATACAAGTATTTACTGAGTGAACATTTTATTATCTAAAGTGATGTATATTTTTTAGTATTGTGTTACTGAAAAATAAGAACTACACATTTAGAATGAATGTAGACAAAATGTTTGAAAAGAAAAAAAATGTACAAATATTATTTCAACGAGGATATTACAAAAACAAATGATACAATTGAGACACGTTGTGAAAGATTTTCTCAGATACGTTTTTTATCAAAAATCATCGGAAACATAATCATCATAAATTCATCAACTTTCAAATATTTGAAAAAGTCAAACAATTTCCCCCAAAAAATATTAGTATATTTCATACCATAAAATCTTAGAGACTATACATCTACCCCAAACAAAATCGTTTTGATCAAGCGTAGCACATTATGCACAGTCTTCATAGCTTTCATGACTGTAATCATCCACTATTGATTACCTCGTCGTTGACTCGTCTCTTCTCCAGTTTACACGAAGTTCTTGTTTCAAACTGTTCCAACTTCAGAAGATAGTGTTTACTCTCCTGGGATTGCTGTGTTGCTTAAATTCATGCATTATTTATTATTAACGTTACACACACACACTACGCAAACACGTCCATATATATATATATATATATATATATATATATATATATATATATATATATATATATATATATATATATATATATATATATATATATATATATATATATACATGTGTATATAGTTCGTCATGTACGTTGGTACGAAATGGGAAAATTATCTTGTTATGTAAATTTACGCTAGTTTTACGCTAGATTTACGCTGGAGTTATACTAGGAAAACGCAGATTATGCGTTGTAAAATAAGCGAGATACTTGAATATGAAAATTAAAAAATGCTCGAAAACTAAGCACAATGATTTTAAAATTTTAAGAGCCGATTTTACGAACTTTCAGCTAGGATTTCATTATCTAATAGGCCTATTAGTTGAGGTACAAAACTAACAAACATAACCAAGTTGATTTTTTTCTTTTTAATTATTGCTGCTTAACGACCCTACCAACAGCTAGGTTATACAGGGGTACGATGAGTGGGTGATAATGAAACAATTAAATTATGATAGGAGAAAGGACGTTCACAAAAATTCATGGCTCGTGCGGGACTCGACCCACGCACGACCTGACTGTAGTTTGTAATGCTAGCGATAGTTGACTGAGTCACGAGGGTGGCGGTATGAAAATTGAAAAGTACTCGAAATCTAAGCATATAGGTTTTAAAATTATCAATAGGCGATTTCACGAACTCCTAGGTTTAGCGTAACTATAGCTAACTATTAGTTAAGGACAAAAAACATACGTAACCAAAAGGTGATAACGAGTTAATCTGCTAATTATTGCTCAACATTAACTATCAGTTCGTAAAACCGAGTCCAAGTCTGATATATCAGTCTCGGTTATTAGATTGGGAGTTTCAGAACTTGAATACGTATTCTGATGTTCAATTGAAAAATGTATCTCAGGACTTTGGGTGATACCGAAAGTTGTCCTATTTGATGTTTGGTGATGGTCTTCATGATCACCAAGCTAATAATCACCCAAACTTGATTACGCTACGTCATCTAGATTTATGTTGCTTTTTCTAATGCGGCTCCAATTAATTTATTGCACCTATATTGGTAGCTTCAATGAATATTACTAGGAAAACGCGGGATGCGCGTTGTGAGATGAGCTTAGAAGTATGGCAATCTAGAATGAAAAATAACTTGTCAGCTCAATTTACATCTACAAACCTTGACTTACTTCAAACGTTCAAAACCCTCACCTGCAACTTGTTGATATTTATAGTAACCTGCAACCTGTCGCATAAACACTTTGCAAAACCAATTGATCCAAATTTTCAATAAAATGTACACGTTTATTGCGTTTTCTTCATTATTTCTCATTCGATTGTTGTAAAAATCTCTGAAAAGGTGTATAATAGTATTTTTCATATTCTGTGAGAATTTGAGAGCTTTTGAAAAATTCTTGTTTTTCAAGTATTTTTCCTCCGGGTTATTCTTATGAGGATTATCCAAACTTTCCGATTATTTTCCGGAAAAACCTTCCGACTGATTCCTCTGAATAACAATCCCAACCTATTCTGGTATGACACCAACGTTCATAAAAAGTTTTAAGTTGATTGATTCATTTCTCTGACCTGTATGCCACGTACATAATTACAAAAAAAAAAAAAAAAAAAAACGAAGCCCATTTTTTTTCAGGGTGTGAAATGGAAAGCTTCGCTACGCTCATCTAATTAGACTTGTAGGGAAAAATGTATTGGTTTTTCAAAACAGCTGATCTGAATAATATGCAAATTTGCGATAGTTCTCTGACTCTGTGATAGGGATATCATTCTTGTGTTGACATCAAAAAATTACAAAATTCGTGAAGATTTTTTTCTCATTCCTACCCCCCCAAATCAACACAGTACTAAGCTAGATGATGATATGTGAGGGTCAATTGAGTTTCTTCACAATTTTTCTTTTCGTTTGACCTGTGAAGCGCGAACCAAAATACCAAAACATATTTTTCGTTTCTCAAGTACAGTAAGGTTAAAGTGAGTCTTCACTTACGGCCGTTTAATGAATTCGCAAACTGATCACAATCTTTAAAAAATTCGCAAAGCTTCGAAATCAAGGTAACTTGAATATATCATGTTTTTTCTGCCAGAAAAGCTCAGTGGAGGCGCCGTGCCCATTACGTCATTTATTCCTTTGAAGTGAAGTGAGTGGCTAGCACACTAAACTGACATTCAAGAGACTGGGGTTCGATTCCCGTCATTGGTCGGTCATCCTGACAGGGTCTTTCCGTAGTTCCCTTCCCTCTCTCGTTCAGGTCAATACTAGGTTGGTTCATCATCAACAACCCACGAACGACTCCTTCCCACTATTCAAAAATATCTAATAAAATAACGTTTCATCTCATCATCCCATCATCTCATTTATCGTTCACTGACGCCAATAGATCGTAGTCATCAGTGCATTGTGTCTTTAAACTCAATATAAATAAATACAATTTTCATACCATCACTGATTATACCGTATTTGCCGTCTTTAGCGTGATGAATGAAGAAATAAACGGGTAATTAATTATATAACAAACCTTGTACAATCGATCGATCTACGGTATACAATGTAACATGTTCGATATATCGATTATAATCAACTGGTATCCACGAAAGAAGATTCCGAACGACCGTCTCCCCCATCAAATACCACTAGCGCACGTGTGGTTCGTGCCTTCTACTGCCGTGGATACAAGAAATGCATGTATTGTGTATAAAAAATTCTTTGTGAGTATCGATTTCATTAATGATTCAAAAATACGCAATAAACAAGGAAGAAGTATTGGCAGAAAGATGAAGATAATATAAAAACAAAACAATTAAAAATGGTGATAATCAATACTATGTTGTAATCGTTTCATATCAATGAAAGCTATCAAATAATTAAATATGTGAGAGTTTAGTGAAAACGATTGTCCATTTGATATAAATTAGTTCTCTCCAGAAAAAATGTTTGATTATTATGGTTAAGAATGCATGGGATTCGATTAAGCAAAATATCAGTTTTTTGGTGATAACTTTCAAACGGTATGAGATATCAAAATTGTAAAATCAGAGACACTTGAATATTCTTAATACCTTCAAGACAATGTGAGTTAAATTATGCAACTTACATCGCTTAATTATCAAAGGTACCGTATACAGGTATAAGAAGCGTGCTGAATTTAATGAAATTCAAATTCTTCTGCTCTCGTTTTTATTTCATGATGATCATCTTCAAGCGAAGCAATGCGATTAGAATTGAATAAAAGAATATATGAGTGATAATATGAGAATATATGAGAATATATATATATACATATATAATATATACATATATATATATATATATATATATATATATGTATATACTTATATATATATATATATATATATATATATATATATATATATATATACATATATATATATATATATATATATATATATATATATAAATTTATATATATATATATTTATATATATATATATATATATATATATATATATATATATATATATATATATATATATATATTTATATATATATATATATATATATATATATATAAGTATATATATATATATATATATATATATATATATATATATATATATATATATATATATATATGTATATATTTTTTTTTAATATATATATTTTTTTAATGTCAATTACAGCTTCCTCAATCTCCATAAACAATTATACAAGTCTTTAACCAACACATATCATACATAGACCTAGCTCTTGTGAATAATTTTATTCACAACACTTTAATAACAGTAATAAAAAGCAAAATGTCGAAGATTCTGCATCATCTGCATTTGCATATGAGGGAGAAACTATATACTATGAATGACTGAATTAAAACCTGTACTCGAACACATCGCCATTACCAAGTCGTATTGACGGTGGAGAAATGTTTGTTTTTTGTTGATGATGTCTTGGATAATAGCTATCATCATCCATCAATGCCATCGCAGCTATCGTACCGATAGATATGCAACAGTGCTCCAAGTTATTCGAGAGGTGTGCAACCAGCTGTAGGCCTATATAATCCATAATTACATTACAAGAGATCATTATTTCAATTTATATGCCGGGCAATATAACCTATCTTTTTATGAAAAGGGTCCTGTGCATGCTTGCTTAACATTATATAATTCTCTTCCAAATAGGAGCAAATTTATTCAAAAAATAGTCTCTCCAAATCAACAATCAAAAGCATTCTTTTCTCACGCTTTTTACACAGTTAAGGACTATTTTGACTTTATGAAAACTACCCAATGAATTTGGTAGTTTTTAATGGCGCGAATAATTGATTCTCTTATTTATTAAAAGATATATAATGATTGGTGTAATTGTGAATACTGCATATTTTCTGATTTTTATATCATTGCTGACAAAGTATATTATTTCCACTGCTTTGACATTTTTAAATTTTAAATAATTTCAATATCAATGTACCTATTGATCCAATGAATAAACTTTTATTATTATAATACAAATCATCTTATTTTAAAACCATGTTGTGTTGCATATATTGATATATCTTTTCATTATGATACCAAACTGATACAAATATGTATAGAGTAGTCATATCGCCCTTGTGGTGCCTTGCTCAAACGATCCTACCTTATAATTACTAGCCATAATTGGGTAACAATGATTTTACGTCAAATGTTCAATAAAAACGTGTAGTAATGTACAATTATCTCACGTGATTATCAACAACTGTAAAATGCACCAAAGAAACCATCGAGGACCTGTTTGAGACGAGCCCAAATCTGTACATTACCACTGCCCTACACTGTCTCACCGTTCAGTATTTCCACCTTGATTACAAGTATAGTTAAAAACTATAGCCGTAGGCACGAGAGAAAGTGCCTATCTTCCAGCAGCACAAAAAACCGAACAAGGAAGCCGCATCTTATATTCACTTTCTTAATAATCTTGATATATTCCTACGAAAAACATAATTAAGATTTGAACCATTCTTTACTTGTTGAGTGGATGAATAGGAATGATTGTTGAAAAAACTGATTTGCTGGACTAAAATAATATATTATATTAAAATGACATCCTTTAGTGACAGCCATTATATCGTCAAATTAGTCACAGTAAGAATGAATGAATACTTTCACCAACTAAATAATATGTAGGACTTACAATGTGTGTTTAAATCAAATATAATTACAATACATTAACTAAATATTTGAATATGTGAAGAAAAAGGGTGTAGTTGTTTATATTGAAGATATATACAATGGCACATTAGTAATATGTTAATGAGAATTACCTAAGAAAGACTATAGCAATAGGTAATTGATGAGCGTAGCGAAGTCTCCATCCCACTCTTATAGGGCTTTGTCTGTGTGTTTTTTTTTTTTTTTTTTTGTTTGTTTTTTTTTTTGTTTGTAAGCACTCCACAGGTCGCAAGGGTTGACTGATCAACATGAAACTTTTTTTGTACACGCAAACTCATCCAACTTAGAACTGTATAGTTTTTGGAATGAATCGGTCAGACCGATTTTGAGAAAAATCATCTCAAACTTTCTAAAAACCCCATAAGATTTGGCTGGGCAGAAAATGTTGGAAAATGAAACCTCTCCAAATGGGATGAAATTTTCTCTAAATGTGTAAACATGGATTTTACACATTATTACGATTTTTTAAGCAATTCTGATCAGTCGTTTTGAAGAAAAAAATAAAAATAACTGATAATATTCATCAAATATATCATACAAATTGTTACAGAATTAAGTTGTTGAGATTCACTGCTTTCTAGATTCAAGAGTTGACCAACAATGAAGTATTTTTTATATGCGTCAAGGTGTGTAGATTACCAGAGTCAATAAGGTTTCAAGATTAGAACTACTTTAACGACTTTTATAGCTTATTCAGATATCAAGGTGTGTAGAATACCAGAGTCGATGAAGTAGCAAGGGTAGAACTACTTCAACGACTTTCATACCTTATTAGGATATCTCGCTCATCTTACAACGCATATTTCGCGTTTGACTAGTTTAATTATAAAAGAGTATGTCCTAATGTGTTTGGGTTTTAAAAGTCGATTGTTGTAGGTGTGATACGTACCCATTGAAAGATACAGTAGTGAGAAGTTGAAAGAGATAACTTCACCAAGGCTGTGAAAAGTAATACAAAACGTCACTCAATGCTTTATTTTAGATGTGAAATATGAATAGGTCTCCTACATGTTTTTATGTTTAAAAGGGCAATGAGAAAGCTGAAAGACTAACAAGTGGGAATATTCAATGTAATGACTCGAAAATGAGCTTCAATATCATCACGTGACGTTTGTAGACATTATTTGGTAACGTATTCAGAGCGAATTTTCAAAATTGCAAACAGTGTCATCTTTTTACTTTCATTCTGACCATTTACTGAGAAGAAATAAAAAATTAATGAGTTCCCTAACTCATTAAATAACTTGATATGTAGAGCTGTGGTTCAAGTTGATTTATTTCATTTTATTTTATTTTAATTGTTTCTCTTACTTAAAATAATCCTCAACCCTTCACAAAGAAACATAAATTATTGAATATGGTTGACCGATATTGATAAATCATTTTATAATTCTTACAAATTATAATCAATTGGTTGGTCCCCCAACAGTTGGTGAATGAATGAGGTTTTAAATAATGGAACTTTTTTTTCCATGTTTGCTACGACCCCACCAACAGCTAGATTGAACGGGGGTATGAATAAGCTGGTGATTATGAAACTACGAAGTGACGATAAGTGAAAGGATGTTTATAAAAATCCATGCCTTATGCGGTATTCGAAGCCACGCTCAGCAGCGACTTCAGGTTTTGGAGCGATGCTTCAGCTGACTGAGCTACCTTGGCTGGCATTTGATGGAACGTTAATTCCCGTTTTATAAATAATAAAAATATGATAATTGAGCTAATTAGTAATTAGAGTACAGAAATGTCATTGGTAATAATAACAAGTTAATCAGCTGATTATCGCCCAAAGTCTTCGAATCATAACTTCATAATAATGAAAAGATTTTGAATCTTCATGTCGGTCAATTTGTTCTGATGTGCTGAATAATAATATTAAAACAAATGATAGGCTAACAGAGCTAAACTTTGAGAAACATCAATCCAGATATAGGATATTTAACCATCATTCAACATGTAACCTTCAAATTTCATGCATTCTAATTATTCAATAGATAATTAAAATATGCTGAAAGAAATCACAATATTTAAAAAAAATATATTGTGTATGAAGATATTGTGAATAAAATTATGCAAAAATGAAATAGGTTCCCAATCTCATGTTTAAATTACCGTACTATTTTCAAGGGAAAAAATAACAGATTTTTCACCAAAATTGAGTTGAAAAAACAACTCAATATAATACTTTGACAAAAAAAATATGACAGTGTTTCTGATGCAATTTCTATTCGTGAATATACTTATTCAATGGATCTTGACGAGAATACCCCAATGTGGAATTATTTTCAAAATCATTTTTTGAATCTGCTGACCAAACAATGGAAAAACTTCAATTAACAAATTCACTATTCGTAGCACTAGACCTTGGTACAGTATTTGTGTTCTATCAACGGGCTCTCCACTATGAGTAGGCTTTCTCTACTCATAAATCTCGGTAAGCTGCTATTCTTTCTTTCCTTTTCACCCAATTCATATATTTTATACTAGGTTATAGTTTATATAGGTTATAGGTTATAGGTTATAGAGGTTATAGGTTATAGGTTATAGACTAGAAATGTAAGCAGCTCAGGTTCAAATTAGTGAATACAAACCAACGAGTCGGCTGTCCATACTCATTGAAGAAGGACCAACATGAGGCTAAGGACTGAGGACGAATATAATAATAAAACAACAATATAAAATAACGGAATTATTCATAATGATCAGTGTTGCAACATATTAATAAAAAAGAGTAAATTGGTTTACACAGGAATAGTACCACACCGTCATAATGTTGATTAGGTGTGTACACTAAATACATAGCACAATCGCTAGTACGATCTTCGTCAAAAGCAAGTACCATTACACACATCCAATAAGGGCAAAAAAATTACATTTCAATTTATAAATACTGGTATCACATTTAAAATGGAGCATATTTATAACTCATCATACACTGTTCTCAATTCCATGATCCGTTCTATACGAATATCAACTACAAATTATGAACACATTATCAAAGAAAACACTAGTCCATGGTATATCAAATTACAAGGAGTGACTTTTACACTAGATATCAACTTCTGAAATAAATGCAAAAATTTGCATCATCTCAAGAATTTGAGCAAGACTGGTCATTTTAACTAGAATCGTATTTATATATATATAAAAAACAAAACAATGCAGGACTTGAATTTCTGCACATAAATGACTAAGAAAATTGGTGCATCCATACATTAGGATGATAATATATATATATTTGGTTAAGGCTAGCATTCATAAACCATAAAAAATTCAAAAAGAGGAATTGTGAGATAAATTGTAAAAGTGTTATAGAAAAAGAGTTTTAAACAAATAATTTGGCAACAATGTTTCCATGTATGGGTCAGGTTTACCCAACTTGAGTTATTTCAGTACGACAATAATATCAGGCAACATGCAAGCTATTATAGAATCACGTTCTTAGAAGTTTACTACATAGTATAATTATACGAGGAAAGAAATCCATCGGAAATTTTGATCCATGATCAAAAATGAATTTGTTCGTCTTCTATCAAAGTCGTAATATATTACCGATAGGTCACGGAAGTCTGGTTGGCAATGATTAATCTCAACTATACTTACAGTGAGTCAAGTTGGCCAGATAAATCGTCTCTCTTATCATTCATAAACATCAATGGGCACGAATATCAACCCTCCAACTTGGCTGACGAGAAGTATTGTTATGACAATAAAAATGGCATAGTCATGGTAATATGATCACTTCAAACAGTTCTGGTTGGTTTTATATAATTATAATGTACAGTGAAACCTCTATGCATCGTTCCTGGATGCATCGTTATCCTGCTTGTATCATTCGTTTTTTCTCAACTCACTCCCATATAATCAATGTTGAATTTTCCTGGATGGATGGTTTTCCTAGTCCCTTGAAAAACGATGGATAGAGGTTCAACTGTAGCCTACCTCCATATTTTAGTTCACTTTTAACGGCAGCTTGTATAAATTAATTCATGTAAAATATGTCAGAATGATTACACTAAATCTAAGATTAATGCATGTTGCCAACTGCAAGGGTCAAAAGTTTCACATGTATTGAATTTCATAACATCAGTTCATTCTTTCTTTACAACAATCATATAAAATTGTTTCATATTATTTCTTTATACAAGTACATAAGTGCCGATTTCAATGTTTGTAATACAGTAATAACATTTTTTCCGTG
The DNA here is from genome assembly GCA_964007535.1 of Brachyptera risi. NCBI lineage: Eukaryota > Metazoa > Arthropoda > Insecta > Plecoptera > Taeniopterygidae > Brachyptera > Brachyptera risi. The sequence continues at coordinate 28,086,480 of OZ023333.1, forward strand.
TGGTTTGGATTCGTACCTAAATGTCGACTCTTCGTGCAAACATTTCTACATAAATCAGCTCTGAATTACAAGATTATAATTCTATATAATTGGATCTATTATAAAATGCTGCCTTCAAATTATAACTGACATTACTATATTCGTATGAAGTGGTAATTATATATGTATTAACAACTTGTTTTGGACCAAAATTGGTTCTTGAAAGAATGTATGAAAAAATCTTACATAGGCTATTCTAATATCAGGAAAATGGAAGTAAAAATAATGCATTGCACTAAATGTTTTGTATTCTCGTCGAATATTATGGAATAAAATATGTTATTAAAACGCGATCATGGTAATATTTTAATAATTGCGCATTAGGTCAGTTTTTAATAATAGTAAATCTAGTTTTTTAATTATTATAATTTTTCATGTTCTTATAATTATTTGGTTATTAAGAAGCTTTGATTAAATTGGTAAGGGGAGGAATCGCTTATTGCTAGTTTGTTTATATAACCGCCATTATTATTTCGAGAAAAGAAACGAAACCCTTATACAAACTTTTCTTACTTTGTAGTAATAGTTTAAAGCCAACTTCCACTCATTGTGAATCTTCAAACTTGTGGAAATATTCTTACAATCCTACAACTGTTTGAATAATGCTCATTTCTCTCTTACAGAACTTACTGTTTCTCCCCATTGATCACAACTTTTCTATGACGCTTCAAAAGCAATATTCGTTTCATAGTCCATACGTACTACGCAATAATGTTTAAAAACTAACAACGATTGCAAAGACCATTACAGTAGAAAATGTTTTCTCTCTTAAAGTATTGGAATCGTGTGTGAAGCGGTAAATAAGGTTTGTTGTTTTGGCAACAAACGGACGTTCAAACGTTCACAACGTCATCTTCGTAGGCGAAATCATGCGGAGCAAAGAATCTACGTCTTTGCCGATCTTTCCTTCGAGATTCAGCCGTTGTCTCCGCAACCACCTGAAGAGAATGGTTTCATTATTAGCACAGTTGCGTTGCTTAGTTATAACGCTTACACAAAATAAGATTCAAACTTTGAAAAAAATGATCAACCCTCTGGTGTCTCAAGAGGAATGGTGCTATTATACATACAGGACGGTCATTGATTGAATCTTTCTGCATGATTGATCAAAACTAAATACAGCTTCAAATACTATATTTTAATTATATTGTAAGTTTCTTAAACTTCAAATATATGTTTTAGTATAGAGTTTCTGACAACGTCAACACAATGTAAATTGTACAAACGACTGCTAATAAATACAAAAATAAAAAATGATATTTTCTTATGTTCATGAGGAGAGCACTAGCCAATACAGCAGTAACCTTAGAACAAACGATACAGTATTGTCATGACATTTTTTCAAATTATTTTCATACAACAATCAAATGAAGTCGAATAAATCACAACAAATAAATTAATGTACATAGCTGAAAAGTAGAAACTTGAATATTTTATCAAAACATTAGCAATCATCTACAGTATTGGCACTTTGTTCAAACACTTATCTGAATACAACTGACAGTTTTATATGTATACTATTTATTAGTACGTATTACTAACTATAAATAAGCATGAGCTTTGCAGTTAGTTATTGTTACAAATATCACACCAGGGTTCTACTAAGCTTAGGCAGCACTATATGGCCTTCTTGCATGAAAGCTCAAAGTACCTCTGCTCTCCCTATACTTTTATACAATGAAAAACAAAACCACTGAAATGATATCCGACCTGGTTCGATCCCCGGCACCGTCCATCTTTACAGGGGTTTCGTGGTTGCCCTGTGTAGTCTAGGCTAATCCAAGGATCGTTCCTACAATATAGGCCACGACCGCTTTCTTTTCACTATCCTTCCCATTTCCTAAGAAACCTTCATCTTATCATCCTCATCATCCCATCATCTCATCAATCATTCATCTGACGCCAATAGATCCAAGCTATCCTCATAATGCGTCGTTAAGCCCAATACATATAAAAAAAATTGGAATGTTAAAAACCAGATTTATAATTACTAAGCATAATCAGACTAAATTATAAGTAAACCAAAACAAATGATAATAATACCTCGTTAGTGGATGTAATCGAAGTCTTGCTAGTTCTATCTACTACGGCCTTCGTTTCAGTTGCATCTGAAGAAAGGTAAAATAAAAACATCTACATGCAGCTAAGCACATAAAACACAACAAAAAAAGCAACAAAGTATAAATTTAAAAACGTAAAATCTAAACAATTGAAAACAACATTAAATATTTATTTTACACCAAGCTCTATGCAATTAATAGAGGGTAATGCAGTTCAAATTTGCAGAAAATGAGAAGCAGAATGCTTCTTAACAACACAGAATTAGTAAATAGGTTGGGAATAAGAGAATTTAATGCACGGTACATAGGGACAATTCCAGTCATAACAATTGTCAACTGGCATGGCCAATTAAATTCATCGTGATCCTACTGCAATTGAGGACAACTCAGTAAATGTCAATTTCGTGCGGTATGAATGAAAGTAGTAAATCATAAATAAGAAAAAAATTGATTGAACTTCGATATATTTGTTAGGTATGATCGAAGTCACTAGCAGCCGACAGACGTGATGTCATACATTTACTACCTTCCCATTTATTGTTTACAGTTGGTCAAACGTTCGAGTTGGACTGTTTAGAAGCTCTCTCCAACCCAACTCCCACACAAGTCAATGCAATTGAGTTGGAGTCACGTTGAAATGAACAATTTCGGACTAGTTCGTCATGCCGTTAGGCGTTTGGGAGACCTGGAGTTGTCCTTGTGTACCGTCTATCTAAAGTTATCGTACTAATAATAAGACGACTAATACAGGGCCTAAAGTATTTTAAAAATAAATAATAAAGCAAGTGCATTAGGGCCTAATACGGATTTTAAAAGCACAAAGCACGCAATCACCATCAAGAAGACTATAACTATTTGAATTAATGAGACATTACTAGGCTTGGCAAAATATGTTTACACTTTCTTGTTAATTGTTTTAATATGCAAACAAAAGAGCTTGCAAATATTTACATGAAAGACTACTAGAAAGAACAAAGTAATGGTGATGTGGTGATAATTTTTGATTGAAAATTACGTTAGTAACCGAGTGACGACAAAAAAACACCTAATAATTCTCATACCTGATTCACCTTTCTTATCACTCGGTCCTTTATTCAAACACGCAGCCAGTTCCCGCACTGACTTCTTCTCCCCGGTACCCATGTTTGCCACTCCGCTGTCGGTCGACTCGTCTAGCGCGTCCCCAGAATCTGGGGTGTTTGCTGCTGACGTGTTGGTACTGGACCCGTCGCTGGTGAGAATAAACTCACCAGACTTGCGATCGCTGCCCACTGCAGACCAGGGGCGGGGCTTGGGGGCAATTGGAGGCGGAGGCTTCACTTTGGTGATACATTGTTTACCAGGACAGCAAACATCTATTAGGAAAAATATATCATTCAAACATATACACAACAGGTACCGGTACCATATATTATTTTTTTCAAACGAATAAATAAAATAGACGATAATACTTCCTTATGAGTAAAAAATATTAGAAATAGATAGACAGAAAAAATATACCGTGACATCTAATCTATATTAATTTCATATACCCAACTAGTTTAGGTAGGCCTATATTCAATTTTTAAAACCTAATGTACCGGTATTAAACTATGTGGTGAATAGGCCCACCAACTAGGCTACGGTCAATTTTAAATAAATCCAAAGATTATTTGACTCGTACACAAGAAAAAAACGTTATATTTTGCTCTTACTCGAGTCTGACGGCTTGCAAGGTGAAGCCTCTTTGTTGACAGGTTTAAGAATCGGTGATTTAGGAATATCCGTCTTCGGAAAGCCATTAGTCGGAGAGCGGAGCGAGTCAGCCAACCCCGTGGATCGTAACCGTACCGACGGCATTACGGTTGGCGAGCTCGGTTTCAGCGAGGTGGTATTCGTGGTGGACTTAAGCTTGTTTGCCACCGTTTCTTGACTACTGCTCTTATTGCTGTCTTCACCCGAACTGCCTACGACACAAAAAAATACAAAGCATTTTATTGAAAGAGTCATTTTGTGAGAATACAATGTTTTAAAATTACAGTTCACTTGCCTAATTCTAATAGCTTGAGCTTGCATCAGCTTCTGATATAATCAGTCTCTCTTCTTGAGATGAAAGACACAAGTTATCTGACTGTTAAGAAAATGTTACTGTATTTCCTATGAAAGATGCATCAATCAAGCATGATTTCATACAAAATTGCAGCTGCTTATTGCAATCAACTGGATTCAGCAAAATTTCATTTTCATTCTGAAGACAAGTTATGAATTCAAAATTCTTATTAGACGAGCTTTAGCGAGGATTCAATTTGACATACTGAAAAAAATTGGTGTTCGTTTTTATGTTTTTTTTTTTTTTTTTTATGTTTTTTTGTCGGTTCTCCACAGGTCAAACGGCTACAGCTATCAACTTCAAACTTTTTTTCGTCATGGTTCCTCATCTAACTTAGATCTGTATAGTTTTGTGGCATTATCGGGTGGTAACTTTTTTTTTTATGAATTTTAGAAATTTCAAAAATCCCCATTAGAATAACCCGGAGGAAAATACTTGAAAAATCAAAATTTTTCAAGACCTCTCAAATTTTCGCCGAATATAAAGGAAACTATTAAGCACATTTTGAGAGATTTTTCGCATCAATCGTATGAGAAATAACGAAGAAAACGCATTTATAAAGCATTTTCCCATCAATTTAGGCTATTACGGGAATCAATTAAATCTATAGCAACAAGTGTCACCAATTAATTCGAAACGATTGAAATGAATGAAGAGGAAGGCCGTGACCTAACTGATTCTCGTAAGGTTTTTGAACGTTTGGAGTGATCCAAGGTCTGTAGATGTAGATTGGGTTGACAAATTATTTTTCATTCTAGATTTCTATACCCCTAAGCTCGTCTAACAACGCGCATCCCGCGTTTTCCTAGTCTATTAGAAACTAGAACGACAGAATTTTATCAATACCTACAAAATGATATGAACGTTAAACCTATTAATCAGATTCCTGTAATTACGTTCTTTATACTATATGGAAATGATATTTTCCAGACGTTGGGCCTACGCTTATATAGAATATACACATGGAAATTACTGATCTGAGATATAATGGTTCTAATGTACACTATTTTGTGGACTTTGAAAAGACCTGTTTCAAGTCAAAAATAATGTTTATACTGAATAGTTCAAAAGATATCAAAAAGATATCAAGATCAAAGTCATCACTTTTTTTGGCACAACAGTTTCTTTGCTAAATTTACTCTATATACACTCCAATTTTTAATATGAAATGACTTTTGTGACTACAATACTGTATATTTAGAATGATTGAAAACTAATAAAAACCAACTGGTACAGTATTTCCATTGCTGTATCCATTTTGAGAGTATGTCTCTATACTCTATGATATCTATGTATCTATGATAGTATGTCTCTATAATAGGGTGACTCATTTATTAAAAGAGGAGACCCGAGATTGCCAAATTATAGTAACAAGGAAGTATAGCAACCCTTAGGAGTAACACCAAATGGGAAAAAAGACTACAACCCCACAGGGATTTTTTTTTGATGCTTTCCTTCTGGATGTGAGGACTAATAGTTTGTATTTTTTTAATTTTCCCAAGATCTCTCGATACAGTAATAGCAGCCAAAGTGAAGATACGTTATGAAAAAAATCAAGATAGACTGGAAGACTGAAAAAATGCATAATCCACAATCCATTTTCTGGAATTTTAAAGAACAGTTCTGCATCCTACATGAAATTTGGAGAATATTAATTTGTGATGGACGATATGAGATGAATGATAGATGATGATGATACAGAGTACTTGAGAAATAAGTGATATGAGATGAATGAGGTGAATACAGGTTGGAGGGAAAAATACATTTTAGTTATTTATTAATTTATTATTCATGTTTCACATTTGAATAAAAATGAGATAATATTGAGTCTCGTACAACCCTCTCCAGGACATTCATTCAAAACAAGGACAATCTCGTCTAATCCAATACGATTGGTCACCCAATACTAGAAATATATTCCTCGACAATCTTTTTTTCTTTACTGAAATGATTTTTATCCTCAGATCAACAAGTTCAAATATACATAGGCCTACATGTACAGCCAAGAAAACGAAATAATATAATTAGGGCCTATATCGGCTGAAACAAAAATATAATAGTATTTGATAAAGTTTACTTGGAAAAAAATTGAGAAATTTGCGTAAGAGCGTGTGCTCTTGTGTGCGGACAGACATTGTGGACGTCAAGTCTAGTCGTACCTTCTGTGTTCTGTGCGTCAGCTGCCAGGCGTCGCGCTAACGGTGAGGCTGTGAGAGGCGAGTCACCTTGAGATCTTCGACCAATCAGAGGCGAGTATTTCTCAAGGTTATCACTGGACCGAGATCGAGGTGCAGGCTCCAATAAGCCCGTCTTTAGAAGAGGCGAGCTGGAATCCCAAGCTTATACTAGTACGAGGTCACTAACAACGACATTGGTGATTATGACACTAGGCCTTACTGTATGACATGACTAGAAATTACTATTGGAAGTTTATCCTTAATTATTTAATTGAAAATGGTTGAAGATTTTCAGTTTTATACCCTTTTTACAATTTTTTTTTCAGTTATTTTTCAGAAAAAATACTGTAGGGGCCTACACAGACGTTTATGTAGGCCTACGTACCTAAATAACATGACACATTATTTTTTAATACAAATTTCATGATATTTTTAGTCGGTGTGTGGTACATTTGCAGGCACATGAAATGGTTCAATCCGAAATTTGAATTTAAATTTCAATACAATCTAAGCACATTCAACCGTTCATTTTTTTCATAGACTATGAGTGGAGGGAATATGCACAATGTTTTCCAGTTTAGTGTCTATCAGTTTATTTTTTTGAGATGCAGTTCAATGTAGATTGATCGACCACTTTATGTGACCGCAACCATACATTGGTGTTCCCTAGTATAATTTGGAATCGACTTGTCTTGATAAAACTGTACCGTACAGCTGTTAAAAGTTCTGCATGTATTTATATATTTTATTTACATTTCTCACAATAGGTCAACCGAAATTATGACGATTGAGAAAAATTAAGAAATTGGACAGAACAAAATTTAGGCATTTCATTTTCTTCATTTTTTTATACTGTAATACTAATAGGCATTAGATCTGTAAGTGGTAGCCATAATAATTTGAAAGCAATATTAATTTAATTTCACATACCATCATTTGTAGGGTTTTATCATTATGTAGACTTCGTCCAAGTCGCTTTATTTAGTATACATGCACAAGAATATACCACAATTAAAAGTGATGGCATGCAGTTGGGTTCAGGTATGTCAGCTCAGATTCACCATGTAGCGTTGCCACCTATTGTTTGTGCTCACCAACTATCCTCAGGCCTCAACCCTTGTTACTAGATTCATGCATTTGCACCAATTTGATTGTCAAAAGATTTAGTAATTGTACAACAATACTTCTTGTACGAGACTCATAAGCAGAGGGCTCGACGTTTGATGGCAGAATTATTACAAACCAGATTGAAAACAATCTCTAAATTGAATCTCTGTCCAAGTACGCAACAAACCAGATAAACATTGACATTTAGTGACCAAAGACTTTTAAAAGATGTGCAAAGAGAGCATAGTGTGCTGTAGCATAGATTGCACTGCAACAAGATGTCTAGCACAAGTGTAAAAAATAATCATTGTTGGGTGTAATAGGATAATTGTGGTTATGATTAGGACAATCTAAGGCCGAGCCTAATTGGCCTAATCCGACCAGCCGCCTCTGCCTGGATTGGTAAGGCAGTTATTAATTACTAATTGGTGTAATAATAATTATAGCAGAAATATGAAGAATAATTAATAGAGAATTGACCATTGTAGATGGGCGTGACTTATACGAAGCAGGGGAAATTTAAGATACCTTGATTGGATATTTGCCTATTTCCCCTGCTTCACTGTCCACTTGATTGGTTTTTATATTTTGTGACATCACGAGGGCGGACGGTGTACATCGGTCAAACTATTATTATTGATTAATGACTATAAATAATTGCCATTACTCCTTCATGCAAAAGCAAGTGACATGAAGCATGATAGTGATGATAATACTCAATCATATAGATAAGTGAGCCGCACCTGTCAGTGAATAATATTTTGTTTGAATATTTATACTGTACAATGGGGGCATCTGACGGCAATAGAATACAGTACGTTAATTAGGTCAAATTATTATCAATTGACATACAAAAATATTCTTGGTAATCAAGGGTTATAATAAGCTATAATCTGCTAATTATCATTTAAAACATTAATTGATATTTTGTAAGACTGGCGTTAATCTCGACGAAAATTGAAATATTTCAGTAGGCCTATTGGCTATGCTCATTTCTGTACGTAATTCATATATTTTAAATGAAACAAAAATACTTATAGGCCTATATTATATATATCAATAGGTATTTAACATATTATACAAATTTCATTAAAATTAATTCACTCATTTGAAAGACCTGAAATCAAAAGTCTCAATCCATCATGGCAAAAAATTACACATTATGAAGAGTGTGCTTGCAAATTCCTGCAACATATTTCAATTTTTCTAAGAAAATATGTAGAGCTGAGCTCCTTTTTGTTGAGAGTTGAGACTACCATTCTTCTTTCGTCAATATTTGTAATTGTTTGTTTTTTTAATTTTCGATCTAAACACATTGTAAAATCTGATATTTGAATTATTTGTCCAATTGCATCTTGACTTAAAATGGCAGTTAGCACTGGCATGAAATGAGAATGTCGACCACTACATATGATGCATCCAAAGCAGAGACTACACCAGCCATGAGTTACACTACAATACACTGAATATCTAATAACACATTGAAGTAACAGGAAAACAGAGAAAACAAGAGGACAGAAGAGGTAGAAACCATAGAAGTACCGAAGCGATAGAGTGAAATAATTTCAAAAGAACTTATTAAAAAGAAACATACATTTTTTTTTTGAAAAACATTTAATTAAACGATAAAATCATACAATTTTCAGAAATAGTAGAGATAATATTAATATGAAATAATTTAATATACAGAATTTACAATATAGTATAATATACCATTTTTACATACGTATCCTTATGTTCTAGAAATTGCAATGTGCCTAATGTACACTACAATGATCTACGTGTATTACGTTGATTTTGCTTGTATATCACGTGAGATTAAAAACTATGCGAGTCCGTATTCAAGGTTTGTGTTTAAGAAAAGAGATAGGCCGTCATTAGGGTGTGGGCCAATATCGTCGATAGAATATCATTAGCATCAAGACCTGTCATAGAACTGTATAATGTTTAGCAACCTAAAGAGAAAACGAAGAAACAATATATATTTATCAATATTTAGTCTTATCGTACTTATTACTATTATTGTGGTTGTGTACTACAGTATTTGGTAATATTTTTGTAGGCCTATGCTATATTTCGTAGTATGTATATATTTTCCTGTATCCAAAGACTACGCGGATTACGAATAAATTCACATGAAATAGTTATTTATCGAGCAATTAATTTATCAAATCAATATATGCCAATGTCTAGGCTTATACATTTTGTAGGTTAATACGGCCTACATATAGTTACTGTAGTGACGATTTGTCATTAAATTAGTGAAGGTCATATATACTTAACACTGCTACCACAATTCAAGAGTGATTGTGACTAGTTACTGGTTAGGGCCACTTAGTTGGTTGGTTAACTCTACAAAAAATTGATTTTAACGATGATCAATTAAAATTAATAATGTATCCATTCTTTGATGGATCAGAATAATTTCATAACAACAAAAACTAATTATATTTAATTCAAATAGAATACAATTTTGGTAGGCTTGCTCAAAAAGATAACCCACCTTCAACCCTGTTAAGTTAGTAGGCAACTGCCAACTTCTTTATTTTGCAATATTGAACAATACTAATTCTAAATCAATTTCACCAATTTCTGGTGGCTATAGCTTACTAATTGACCAGAATATATATTGCAATTTACAGTTTGTGTATTTCTACAAAATAAGGAATAAAATGGAAGCATGAGAAATGTTATTAGGCATTGTGTTGTTGATTAATAGAAATAGATAAAGCGTTTTTAAGCCATGCTTCCTAAGAGTTATTACAATACAACAGCCGATCAATGGTGTGAAAAGGAAGGAAGGGATAAAAAGGCAACGGCAAAATGGATTATAATTACGTTCAATCTTGAACAGGGAATGCTTAGAGTATAGTACGACCCCAAATACTACGAACCTTCGAACCGGATCAACCTGATTATTCAACAGTAGGGGAAAAAGATTGTCACCTTGGTGGATGACCAAGTGGAGTGAAAAGTGTCCGACTTTTTCTCTGTAGACGAAGTAGTAAGTAGTAACTAGGGATAACATCGATTAATCGAGAATCGATCAAGAATCGATTCTGATGTAAAACGATTCGCAAATCAAAAAATCAATTTTCCCCCCAAATTTTTTTTTTTTGTGGTTCAGTGCTGTACTTTTTTAAGTCACAATACGTGCTCATTTCGCTGTCCATATTATTTTGTATTGATGAGATATTACTATCTGGACAAAAGCTATCCCTTCTGTTACGTTTGACAGCCGAACGTAGATGGAAATACCCAAATGGTACAGTACAGTTCAAAGAAGCAGCTATTTTTCACGTGAACGCCTTGGGAAGGTTGAAAAAAAAAGTTTCAAAGTACACTACTTTTTTCCAATTTTTTTTCTTCCAAAATCGATTTTCAATCGATTCTGGAGCATAAAGAATCGATTCCAGATTCTGAGAATCGATGTCATCCCTAGTATTACTGCTTCATCCGTACAAATATTATAGATAGGGGATAATTTAAAATTGTGTAGGCATACAAATGTTTCCTGTTTCCAAGATTTATATTATCACTTGGTAATATTATTGCGCCGATGCGATCGGTTTGTTAGCACATTCTCTTAAAACTCAACATTTAAAATGACTATTCAACAAACACATGCAAATTTTCATGTTGATCAGTCTATATGACTTGTGGCACATTGTAAAAAAAATGTGCTTTCATGCCAACTTTTGAAAAAAAAGTGCTTTTCCAAGAATCTTTGATGAGTAATTTGGTTATTTCTGATGGACAGAAAATTGGTAGTATTATCATTTCGTCATTACGTAAATTGGAGGGTGTTAGTAAATTAGAATGTTGAAGGAAGAATACAGGTCCATTTGCCCGTTGCCCGAATTACCGACGACATTCCCGAAGGTAAATTCCACCGACAGTTAGTACATTATTACGTAAGCTTGTGCGAGTATTTTGAGTACTAAGTGTACCTTCTGCCGAGCTTGGTGGCCGTCTTCTCCTCCACGGGGACTTCGGCTTTGGGTGTTTCCGGTGCCGGACGTACGGGCTTGTTGGAAGAGTCTGGCCAGTCCGGACCCGAGTGATTTGGACTGCCCTCCGACGGGAATGTCTGGGAACTACGTAAAGAAAACAAAAAAATCTTAGAGGAGAAAAGACATGAATGACGGAGTCAAAGATCACAATGTGATAGTACTGTAACCACATTCTATGCGAATAGGAGACCAACTAGTGGCGACATCAAAAAAGCTTAAATTCATCAGCATAAAACCATAATAGGTACATTTCTACATTAGATCTAGGCCTAGTTTAGATTATAGATCAGTCAAGATAAGAGCTTTTATGCTGAGATTTCTTAGAACTTCTATTTTATTTTCAACAATTAGTTCCATCAACAAAATAGGACTCCACAGAAATTTTAATTACTGTATTTTGATCATTTAGTGATACAGTAGAACCTCTTTAGTGAGTTTGTCTTTAATAAATTCATCACCTTGGTAAGTTTATTTTTGATCCCATCCATATGCCCATCATGTTTAATAGCTTCTTTAGTAAGTTTTTTACTTTAATGACTACCGATAGTCTAAATCATGAAAATATACCGAAATGGCTCCACTGTACCGGTAGTTTATTTTTATGTTAGTGAATTAATGAATATTAGAGTTTTAAGGCGCAAGCCTATAGAAGACATTATGATGGCTTGATCATTTAGATTTATATAATATATCATGATCTTTTGATCAGTCAGTGTCACAAAATACCCACGGGTTAGTACTCAGTACTAGGATCAACAGGTGACGCCCATTTCGAGTCATCAGAAACACGAATGAGTCTATCTACATAAGATTGTTGGGCTACGTAAGAACTACAACACAGCTGTAAGTTTACCTGTCTGAGGTTGGCGATACCAGCGGAGTGCCTGTCGGCGTGGCAGGCCTGATGAAGAAAGTCTCGAGGCCCTCGCCCAGGTCTTGCACGTTCTCGATGATCTCGGCCGGCCTCAGCATCGGCCGAGTGGGCGCCCGCGTCTTGGCTCTCTTTGGTCGACCCTGCCAGGCGGAAAGAAGAGAGCGTTCGCGTGAGAATAGATACAAGCGAGCCAGTGGTTTGATGTCATTTCCAAAGATAGTTTGAAGAAATCTCGTTTTTTTTTCAATGTTTGCTTAACGACCCCACCAACAGCTAGGTTATAGGGGGTACAAATGAGTAGGTGATTATGAAACTATGGAGTGATGATAAGTGAAAGGATGTTTACAAAAATTCATGCGTTATGCGAGATTCGAACCCACGTCCAGTGGTGACTTCAGTTTCTGAAGCGGTGCTTCAGCTGACTGAGCTATCGAGGGCATGATGACTTTCGTTTCATTTCGAATTGAATAAGAGATATCAAATTATATAACATGAAAAATACAAATCTAATTAATCTAATTCTATTATTGTAATCTAATTCTTGAAAGAAAGTCGTCCATCAATTAAATAATTGTGATAATTTGAGCAAATTTTAGAAAAACCCACTACAGCTTCAAACACTCACCGCGTCTGAAAGACGTAGATGTGGTTATAATCGTAATACTCGTCTTGAAAAATCAATAATCCTCGAAATACTACAGTGAAAGACTTTTCAAATACAATGGTGATTTGTTGTTTATTAATCATTACGCAGAATAATGACCTTCTTCTCACATGGATATCTTTCATCGAGCATACGGTATGGATGAAAATCATTCTAGCACTCATTCTATTCTCATTCTAGACAAGTGGTCAAGTGACTAGCACACTGAACCGACATTCAGGAGACCAGAGTTTGATTCCCGCCAAGATCGACCATCCAGACAGGGTTTTTTCGTGGTTTCCCTGTGCCATTCAGGTCAATACTGGGATGGTTCCTATAAAACAGGCCACGGCCGATTCCTTCCCACTATCCAAAAACACGTAACCAAATAACCTTTCATCTCATCATCTCATACATCATTCACTGACGCCAATAGATCGTAGTCATCAGTAGGCGTACAGTACGTCATTAACCCCAATATAAATACACAACCATTCATTAATGGCACATTATTCATGTTTATAATAAACAAATTTGGCCCTAAACATAACGGCACAAACTACAACTACGTTGACGTCATGCCTTCTAATCTGTCGAGCTTCAAGGATAGATTGCCGCGAGAAAACATACCTTGACTAAATGCTGAAGCTGTTGTCCAACGGAGGTCGGAAGTTCGGCGACCGAGTCGAGAGACTCCTCGGCCGACCGCGGTAACGAGGGCAACAGGTCGGGAATGTCGTCCGCCGATAAACCATCAATCGTGTCGACCACAGACTTTGGTCGGAGTTTTCGTCCGTGTAGGCTCTTACGTTTACTGGACAGATGTGGAGTAGCCTACGTGGATACATAGCATAATATTAAACATGATGACAAGGAGAAATATATCATTTGTGTCACCTCTAAAGACGTTAATACCCTATTTAGTAACTCATAGCTATGGCTTAAACACATACACGTGGTGGGCTATATGCAATAATTATAGCTCAAACACATACACGTAGTAGGCTATGTGCAATAATTGAATAAGACAATGAAAAATAAATTATAAAATTAAAATTGTAACCAGATCTACAGTTGTATTAGGTAGGCCTACATACCATGCAAGTAAAAAAAAAGCCCAACATTCAAGTTCAAAATAGCGGTCGTTTATAATCGATGTGGCTAGATGAGCCAAATTTTTGGTTCATTTCTTGAATACTGGATTTACATTTTATACCGAAATTATATCAAATGTAAAATTTGAAGTTCAAGCGCAAATATTACAATAACAGTGCTGGTAGATCTAAGAATGTGACATTTTTATTCACTGTGCTTACAGCGTACCAACAAACCACATTTTAAATATAGGCCTAGTTCTCTCTCAGTTAACAAACAGTTTGTATTTATCTACAAACAGGACTGAACAAAGGAGTTATCTAGTAGGGCCTATATATTTTACAGATCTATACATATAAAAATATAGTACACACAACTCTTAAGTGCAGTATTAAACATCAAATATAATAAATACAGTTGTTAAATTATGAATGGTTAATGTTGACATCTATCAATTCATGCTTTAACCATTTTAAATACCAAATCCAATTGAATCTGATCAACAGATTCATTCAAAATGCATCGATGGTCTTAGTATCAAGTTTCAAGTTATTACATTATTATTTCTTACAATTGAGTATTTACGTACATCAAGTCATTGAGTGCATCCAAAGGCCTTCTCGACAATAATTAATATTTCAAATGTTGTAAACGCACAGTTATATGCAAAACTGCCAATATGTGGTACTATACAAAACTGCAGTATCAATAACATGTGAAATAATAATCAATTTCAAATAATATTTAGGACGTAGTATATTTGGAACTGTATTTTGTTATGGGTATCTCCATCTAGCAAAGGTAGGATGTGACAAACTGATTACGGTCTACCGGTAATCTAATTCTTGGTAACTCCCTATCAGAACATTACTTGTTGCACTATCATTACTCATAACTATTTATCTAGGGATTATTTATGAAATAAAAGACAAGGAAAGATAAAGAAAGTCCTTGAAAGATCAGGCAGTAAAAAGTGCTCATTTCATTTTCTATTTGTATAAGGTGCAGGCCTAGAACTTACCCTAACTTTTGATTTGGTAACTTTTAATAACTATGGCATTACAATTCAAAACTGTAGAGGCAAAAACTTTGAAATGTAAATATTGAACCAAATATAGTATATACAGTGATACTAGTGACAATAAAACAAATGGGCATAGGAAAATACTAGTGATAACATCAATTAATCAAGAATAGATTCAGAATAGATTCTAATGTAAAACGATTCTCAAACCAAAAAATCTATTTTCTTTTTAATTAAATTTGTTTTGGGGGGGGGGTCAGTGCTGTAGGCCTACTTCTTTACGTCACAATATGTGCTCATTTCGTTGTCTATATTATTTTGTCTTGTTGAGATTTTACTATCTGGACACAAGCTATTCTTTCGGTTACGTCTGACAGCCGAACGTTGACGGAAATACCCGAATGGTACAGTACAGTTCAAAGAAGTCTCTAGAAGCTATTTTTCACGTAAAACGCCGCAGGAAGGTTGAAAAAAAAGTCCTAAATTACACTACTTTTTTTGGGATGAACTTAAAAAAACAAAAACAATTCTTAATCAATTCTGGAGCATAAAGAATCGATTCCCGATTTTGAGAATCGATGTCATCACTAGAAAATACAGTTGTGGAAATCACACGAGCGCAAGAGAAAAAGATGACGAATCAAAATACTGACAGCGTGCAACAATGTACAGTTAGTGAAACAAACAGGCAGGCAAATGGGCAAGCTCGCAGACTTCGAAGTGTGTACTTACGAGGTTTAAATACTCCAGCTTCTAGAACGGTATCGATAACGGATCGCAGAAGAGAAATACAAGAAATTCATTAGACGAACAGTAGAAGAGACTTCAATATCACTTTAGTTTTTTAGTTTTTGTTTATTAATTTTTTTGGCAAGGTCATGGCCATTTTGCCACTGATTTTAATTTTATCAAACTAACCAAGTGATAACGTAAAATTGCTGGATAAGTCGCACACTCTGATACTCTGAGTGGAATTTAACTAATACTCAGGTCTAACAACATACTTTCCCCAAATTTTTTTTTCAAAGAAGTCTTATTTGGCACTATTTTTCCATTAGTCTAGACATTATAGAAAAAACTTCGATTTTCTTTATTGAAACATTCTAACAGGACGAGAAACGAGATATTACCATCGGTGACTGGTCAGACTGCTGGCTGATGGTGTCAGCCAATGAGAACGTCTCGCTGGGATCGTTGTGGGAGGAGTTGGAACTGCCGCGCGACCGCGTGCGCAAAACGTCGGGCGTGGACGAGCGTTTCTTGGTCACGTCGCCCAACTGTTGACGAAAACAAATGACACGAATTATTTAGTTACCAGGACTCTTACCTGATAAACCACATGAAATAATGAGCTAGGCTAGCTAGCTCCAAGAGGCTAGGGCTTTGATTGGTTAATGTTCATTAGAATGCTAGCAACAATGACAGTATTTTATAATAACAAATTCACGGTCTCTTGGACTGAACAGTTCATCCGATTTCGAAGCCCACCTCAAAATCAGGGCTAAGATTTTGGGCTAACAACAGTGGAAATACACACAGCCATATTGACATAGCTTCTTGGAACTAGCCAACACTAGCAAACAATTTAATAGATAAGGGGCATCCCCCCCTGGGTACCCTGGAATAAATTAGGTCTGAACTGAACCTATAGGATAGATCTACAGTCCAAAAAAAAAAATATAGTAATATATGCTCATCTTTTACAAATAGATTAGAGGCCTATGACAGTCAAAATGTGAAAATATAGATAGACCTATAAATATTATAAAATATATGCCCCGTACCTATTTAGTATGTCCCTCATTACATCGATCATTGCAATACACAGCAAACCTTCATCAATTCAAATTCCAAGAAACCCCAAAAATTAAAACTAAAAAAATGTTCAAATCAAAATTCAAAAAATTTGAATTATAAAAAAAAAATCATCTGTAGGCCTATAGTACAGTAGCATAGTGTGTGCAAGCAGTTTGGTTGAACCACGTGCGCCTCACACGTGGTTTGTTCCCTCCCACTTCCCCCTCGCCCCCAGGACGCCAACTTCGACAGACATATGTTTGTCTTCAAGCCAAGTAACAGATAATCGAAGCTGTGGTTAAGTGTTTTCTCAGCAGTTTTTACAACACAGCAAAGAGTCTGATGAATACCTACTATATATTATTATGTCATTCATTAGGAAATACTCATCACAATTCAAAGTGCTGAAAGAGTCAAATTACCACACTGAACGTTAGGATTAAAAAGTAAAAAGTGAGGCAATAAATATAAATATTAGTGCCTAGAATGAAATGAATTAACTATTCTCTCTACATGCACTAGCTGGCTGATTTATTTACTATTGTTTCGTGTTTTAGTTCGAATTTCAGCAAAAATTACAGATAAAAGTTGTCACAATTGAATATTTCATTACGTGAAATCTTTTGTCGTCCACATTCCCTATCCTAAAGATTACCGCTCGGGTGTCTCGACCAGCCAGATGTTTATAAACAACAAGCAACTGAAATAATGTAAGTGAAATATTACCAGTGACTTGTAACTTCTCGAGAGTGACTCGATGACTTCGTCCGTGATTCGATCAGAAACATGTGCAGCCACCGCCAGATTCAATTCACTGAAAATTAAGAAAACACTCATAACATATGATATAACTGTTGCAATTTATGAATATATCAACAATATTAGTTCAACGTACTTCCGAATACCTAGAGCTATAATAATGACCAACAATAATGAATGGGAGTTGGAATGTTGAGATATAATATATTCATTTGTTTAATTTTACGCCGGCACTGTACAGTAGATTTACAAGGGGATGGTGTGAAAATCTAAAAACTAAAATTTTGAATAAATCTGTAGTCTCTAGCAACTACTCTACCAGTGGTGGCTATAATTTATAATGAATGATATATAATGAGGACTTGCCAAGCTTCGTTGTCGAAAAACCACCGAGTTGGAATTTAGATTAATCAAGGGGATGAATAAATTTTAGAAAATTCAACATTTTGAACAGTTGCTATGAAATTACACAAATTAAAGTAACCATACTATAGGCTTAGCTCATACAATACTGGACTCTCAAGTATGTATGTATATAAAAATGTTTATTGTTGTTTTCATTATTGTTATCTGTAAAAAAAAATCATGTTTTCAACCCTGATTTAGCTTCAAAAGGTAGAATGTGATAGGCAGAGATTATCTTCTGTAAAAATGAAAGTAGGAACGAAAGATTGCATAGTAATTTTAAGCTTCAAGCCGTGACTGATAATGTTGACCCTAATGATGGCCATAAACAACACGTCTATCACACACGACATTTTATCTTTAGTACGCATCATCTAGATTCAACAGTATGTACTGTAACTTGAGTGTTTAAAGTAGAAT
This sequence comes from Brachyptera risi, assembly GCA_964007535.1. Classification (NCBI taxonomy): domain Eukaryota; kingdom Metazoa; phylum Arthropoda; class Insecta; order Plecoptera; family Taeniopterygidae; genus Brachyptera; species Brachyptera risi. The sequence goes on from OZ023333.1 coordinate 28,104,982, forward strand.
TGGGCGTACAGCTATCGGTAGTAAGTGACAAGAAACAATAACAACGTAACTAGATAAAATATCTACAAAGAAAATCTGACAATCAAACCAAAGATAAATATTCAACTAGAGGTGAGAATTATATGATCTTGAAATGATTACGGTTGGTTAGATTAGAGATAAGTCAATAAACTGAATACCACAGAAATGGGTATACAATTTAATTTTCATGAAGGGGTATGTCGTATGTGAGGCCCAGATAATTGAAAAGCACAATCTGGCTATTCTGGCACATTACAAAATCATGAATCGTAGATCAATTGTCCGAAAAAATGAATACTGAAGTACGGACGGTATGTATACTCTATGCTAGGTAAGCAACAAATGATAGTATTTCAACAAGTTTGCTCAGGTTTATTGGAAAGCACAAAAATATTTAGATGGCAGCAAATTGTAAGCAAAACTAAACCAAGTAGATCAACTAAACTCTGTGATAATGGTGCCAACATGTAGTATCACTTAAACCAAGTATTTAAAGTACCGTAGCTACCAAAATATGTATTTGAGTGCTGCTACTTCTAATATGTTTCAGAACAGCTCAAGTGCATACCATAGTTGAAGGGGAGAAATATTAAAATTTGAAAACTAGATCAATTGGTTTAGACTATGACTATCAATAACGTAACGGGATAAGCAACACGGCATAAGTCCTATCCTTTTAACATTAGGCCGTTTTCACCATGATGGAATCAGCGCGCTTTCGTGTACATTTGTGAGATTCGCAATTTCAAATCAAATCGTACGTATTAGGCTCGTATTTTAATATATAGTACATAGTTGTACAATTGCATTGATTTTAATCTTTCTCGTAGATGATGAGTAATTATCCAGTTATCAAATCGTAAATATAGCAGTAGGGCTCTTGACTAGGGGACTAAATGCGTTTACAGACGTATTTTAAATTTAGATTGGCCAATTCAGATGACTTTTATCCCAATATTGTTTAATGCAGTTGGAAAGAGCTGGATTCACAGATTGCATCACATCTATTACTTGTATAGATCAACATACAACAATACCAGCAAATCATCATAACATTTGTGAGGCGGCATCCCTTTGATGTACGCATGGTGTGAAAGGAAACCGCCATGTTGCTTATCCCGTTACGTTATTGATAGTCATAGGTTTAGCATAATAATTATCAGACAATAATAACAGTATTTTAACAACTCGTTCTGGTACTCAACAACGCAAAAAATTAGGGCTGTGCGAATCCATGTTTTTCGAATCGAATCCGAATCCGAATCCACTTTCAGATTTGGATTCGGTCCAACATAGAAGATTCGAAAATTCCGAATCTTGGCGCCAAAAACGTGGCAACATTGCATTGTCAACTTTCTAGATCGCGCATGTGCGATGCGCACTAGCCTACGAGTGGGTGGTGTCGTCATATATGACCGGCTTCGATTGGCGCTCGGCCGTCTCGAGTCGGACAAATGAAAGTCTCGTCAAAGACCTTAGTATCTAAACGTCGTTAACGAAGTTAGATACTAAGATCTTTGGTCTCGTTCTTGTCAAGGTTAGACCACACACGTCACGACCACGCATTAGTTGGATGACAGATGCCATGCAGCAAACAGCTACGATGTTGACAACTGCGCGTTAAATAAAAATGATGGAAATTGAGAAATTGATGCTTCTTCATGATAAAATATTTATTAAACGTGTTTTCAGTGGAATACCTCGCAGTTTCTAGTCATTATGAGAATGCTGAGATAGGATTTTCACTTCCTGAATCAAGTGTAACTTGATAAGCAGTGTCGTTTGTCCCATTATCACGCTTCACAATACATGTTAAAAAGATTCGGATTCGGTATTTTTTATGAACATTCGGTTCGGATTCGGTTCGAAATAAAAAACATGGATTAGCACACCCCTACAAAAAATACATTTCTCTGATACGATAATACGTCGGAAGTTGAAAGATTCTTCGTTTCTATCTATGTAAAATAACTTTACACATAATTTAAAACTCAGATTCATGCAACAAATTGCAGTATGACAAATTGACCGCGCATCCAGATAAACTTCATGTTGATCAGTCAAAACGTGTTCATCATGTTTTCATCATTTAAACCTACCTCTACATGTGCTGTTTACATATGCTTTGCCATGTGCGATACTCGTTTTTGTTTAAATTTCAAAGAAAAAACTTGATTTCTTGTTGAATAGTGGTTAGATTACATATACTTTGGATTTCAGCTATTTGTTATCATTTACCAGTCCTTCTTAATTTCTTGTAACTTCACAATATAGACCCATGAAACATTACTACGCCTACTGACAGTCAACATTAACCGATCAAACTGATCCGACTTACTTGATCCTGTTCATGATATCCGTGCCGGCCTGGTCCGCTATGCACGTTTGCACGAACTCGGGCGCCAGATAGTTCTTCTCGCGGCACATCTTCCTGATCTCGCCTTGCACCCGCTCGTCCGTCAGCACTGTAGGACACTGCTCCTGCGCGCACTTCATCATGCTCTCCAGCGTGCCGTCCAGATAGCCGACGATCACCTCGTGGATCTCTTCCGCAGACTGCTTCAGCTTCACGTCGATCGGGTTGCCCGTCTCCTCGCGGCGCTGCACCACTTCCTGGAGCCGCGGTAGTAGCTAGCGGGACAAATAAAAATAAAAGTGAACTTGTGTACGCTTTGCGTGAGTAGCTAGGGGACAAATAAAAATATCGAAGTATTCGTTTCACGCTTTGCAGGAGGAATAAGTGAGACAGATAAAATAATGGTGAGTTTTCAAGCTCTGTGGGAGTAACTGGTGGAACAAATAAAAATATAGAAGATTTTTTTCTGCTCTGTTGAATAATGCACAGGCTCATGTAGTTTCAAGTTAAAGCTGGGAATGACACGGACCTCAATTGACCGACTTGTGGGCAGTAATTTATGACAAAATTGTTTCGGAAGTAGCCCCTATAATTTTATTCATTTTAGGGTGATTGTATACTTCCAAGTTATTTCTTACTTCAGTTATTTACAATTTTTCAATCAATTTCAATCATTGTTTCAATATCAAAATTATTGAATGTCAAATGTTCCAATTCAATATCAATTATCGAATCAAAAACCAAAAATACTGAATCAATCTAAAATATTGAAATTAAACGGAAACCCTATTATTAAAAGGAACCAGAAACATCCATTCGAAAACATAACAACCGGCGTATGATATTCAACTCACCTGTTTCGAGTTATCCGCGTCCTGAATCAGCCCGGTGGCGTGATTGATATCGTTGTTATTATCGGTCGACTCCTGCGCCAGCGTGCGTATCGTGTCCTGAGTTTGCACCACCAGCCGGTCCACCATCTGCTGCGTCGAGCTGAGCAAGAAGCCTTGCTGCAGCCTGAACGCCTGGCCATTGCTGTACTTCTTCGGAGAAACGTTGCGGTGTAACAGCTCCTGGATCTTGCGCATGACAGCGTCCGTGCGATCCGCGTGCGTCTTCATGCACGGAACGATGTCGTGGACGGGGAACGGCATGTAGCGTACGGTGTAGTTGCTGGGAACGACAACGAGTCAATAATTAATACGTTAAAATGGTCGAAAAGTGGACGATTGTTGATAAACAGTCTCAGCATTCAGATCTGGCCAACCGTTGAACATTGTCGAAGTAATTAGCCTACCCCGAAAAAATGTTTTCAATTTCTTCACTTAAAAATAGCATTAGGCTTACCAATTAGAATTCATTGAAAAGGCCCAAGTCATAGAATAATGAACTTAAACCAACAATTTCCAAAAGATTAAAAACGATGTTTTTTCAAGCATTTCAGTTTTCCCCTCATCCCAGCATCTTATCTACAGCCCACATGTTCACTTGGCGATTTCCCAAAGTAAGTCATAAAACTCTTGGAACATGCCCGTATATAGCGCAGTCCATTGACGTAGTATCTGGCTGCCTCGCATCTTCGGGTCACTTCGATTACGTTGCGCACTAGCTATCATTTGATTGGACAGACACCACACAGGAAGCTATTAACATCGTTGTTATGACATATAGTGTGTAGGCCTAGTATCTATCTTAATAACATTTGCCTCAATTTTTTTTATTCCCACTTTTTCCATACAATCAAAATTTTTCATTCAAAATGTCTTTTTTGTAGCTACTTCGCTGATTTTGGAATTAGCGTTTTTTTTTTTTGTATATACAATAGATCTCATTCCAGTACGAATTCTGAGTTCTTTTTCAGATTGGTCGATCTTCGAGCTCTCTTAAATAGGCCTTTACATATTCAAGCAACTTACCTCTCTAGAGCGTACGCCAGATCACAATATCCGAGCAACGTCACGTTATTCCTGTCGTAGACGATGCTTCTCAGCCTCGAGTTGATCTGAAGCGACTTGGCCAAGAGCCGAGCGCCCGCGTCTCCCATCATGTTGCCGCTGATGTCGATGTTCTGCACGCACTGATTGCTGCCGAGCGCGTTGATGAAGTTGTAGATGTCGGACTTCAGCTTCGAGTCGGGGAGATACAACGAGATCAGCACGCAGTCTTCTTCCTGTGAGACAATGTGACGTTTGTAAATACGAAAATTACCGCGAACAAAACAGACAAATTATTCAAGCTGGATTGTGTTATTTCTAAAACGAACTGATATTCTTTATATGAGGAATGAAAATGATATTACACTTGCCAACCTTTGTGAACTAAAAACCAACCAACTGTGTGAAATGATGAGAATTTAATAGCCCAAAGCTTATGAGCTTAAAGCCTAGGCATATATGTTGGTTTTGGCATGTTCGTAAACAACACAGATTCAATCTGTACTAATATTATAAATTAATGATTACCTTTCATTACTTTATTGGATTTTCATCTGATGATGGATGTTTTAAACATAAAGACAAATGTAAAAAAAAAAATAGTTTGATATTGCACTGACCAAACTCTTGAAACGAAAACAAACCAATTGTGCCTATATTTTGTGCCTAGACCTATATTTTGTTTGAGTGTCCATGAATACCACAAGATTTAATTTGCAATGACCAAATTTCATAATTATGTAGGCCTACCACAGTACAATTATTTTATTGCATTTTCATAAAGTGATGGATGTTGTGAAAGGAAAGATAAATTTAGATGAGATAAGACATATAAATGCGAGAATGATCACTGAATAATCTAAATTATTATTATTAGTTAATTACTACTTTAATAGGCCACTTGGTATAGGCCTACTGATTTAATAATTAATAATAATTAATATTACTGCATGGGCTAGTTGTTTATTTGTTCTGGTGGCTTATTATTACATGTTTCAACGACTATTTGTCAATTGTATGTACCACTGTGTAACATTTTATTGGACATAGGCCTAACGATTATATGATTATTTATAATCCAAACACAGCAACAAAGTGAGAGAATGAAGACAATATGTCTGACTGATGTTAGATATCTCATAGGATACCACATTGTACTCTTTTTTATATACATTATTTATTCAGTGTATTTATTATACATATTTCTATAAAAGTGTCCACACAATTACCGGTACGCCTGTTGTCTTGTCATTATAACATCAACTCGATCACTTGGAGATCACCAATTATGAGTGTCTGAAGAGTAAAGGATACAATCGTGGGACACTGCGACTATACTAGACTATAGACGGAAACCATGAAAAACCCCTGTTAAGATGAACGGTGGCAGGGATCGAGCTAGTTCTGATATGCCCCTTCACCTTCCAGATCACATGAAGCGAGGGCATTAGCAACTGAGCTGCATGTGCCGATACAATTTTGAATCTACCTGTATCATTTGTACGACAGCGTCCATGACTGCGGAGATGTTTTTGGCTTTCATGTTGGCAAGGTTACGACCCATGTGCAAGTGCTTGATGGACTTGTTCTTGCTGACAGCTGTCACTACCGATGCCAAATCAGCATCCATATCTGGAAATAAAAAATATCACATTCAGTATTTTATCTGACAAGGGTTCATTTCTCATCTTTAATTTCAATTTCAATTTCATTTTTCTGATAAGCATAATCATTTTTCTCCAATCATTTCAAAATATTTTCTGGAATTTTTTAGTTTTCTTTGATTTTTATCAATTACCAAGGTCTACTTAGATTTTTTTATTTGATTCCTTTAATTTTATTTCTCTTTTTACTAAAAAAGAGTATTTACTAAACTTTTTAGATTTTGAGATTTTTTTCAAACTTGCAATTTTCCCTTGGTTCCCTATTTTTCAGCTCCATGACATTTTTTATTTATGCTGCACTTTTAAAAGCGTACTCACTGTTTTCGCTGATGTCGAGCGTAGATATACATCGAACGCCGTGAATGCACGATTCCAGGACGTGAGCTCCTTGAGCTCCCAAGTTGTTACAGCTCATGTCCAATGCCATCTCAACCGTCGACTCATTGCACGCCAGACCAAGCAACAGGTTCCTGAGGGAACAGAATCACACTGTCAGGATACGGTACCCAAATCAATTACACATCACTTGTACACAATAAATTAGAAACAATTATAAATTAAATTGAAAATGTGGAGCAATATTTCACAGGTAGGCCGACTTCAATTCTACCCCTTTGAAGGGATTCGAGACAGCGTAACATGTTTAGAGTCTACATAAGAAGAAAATATAGTTAGATCACAATGTAGTGAAATTAGAGGAGCTAACATGATTCTGTTTCAAGAGGTGGTAGCATGGTCTAGAATATACATCTTGTATCAAAGCTATTTCGACTGATACCAACAGTGCTGCTAATTCCAACAAAATTTGTGCGGAACGGTAGGTGAAAAGAGGCCAGCAGGTCACGCTCTACGCATAAGCGCACCAAATGAACATCATTGTTGGCTGCAAGACGTCAACTGTCAACGTCAACTGGTGCACGTGAATGGCACGGATTTTGGTGGAACTAGCAGCACTGTTGGTATCAGCCTTCCAGTGCACGGAGATAGCCCGATACAAGACCTATATACATTATGGACTGAGGTTGGTACTCACTTGAGTGCTTCGAGCGGTAGTTTACAGTAAGACATGTTGAGATATTTGAGGCTAAGCGTACTCGTGAAGAACTGTTTGAAAGACGGAGGAACTTCCTTCGTCTTCTTCGTGTTGAACACGTTCTTAGACACGTTCAGGTGGACTAGGTTGGTGGCGCAACCTCTCAGCAGTGCGCCAAACAACTACGCGTGAAACAATAAAATTATCTGATAAAAACTAGGATACAAAACACAAATACCTTATCCTTTGGAGAGACTTATTAGTGACCAAGTAGATGTAAATTCAAATAATTGACATTGCGGTTCACTATTGCATGCCTATCGACCTCACCAACAGCTAGGTTTTTTAGGAGTATGAACGAGCGAACGGCTCGAACCCAAGCCCAAGTTGACTTGACTTTCTTGGCCAATCTACATTGATTTTTTCAATCTTGAACCAAAGAACTATCCAGAATCTAAATCCAGTTTCAGAATAATAACTAAAATTATCAAGAAAAATCGCCTTTTATTCTCCGTGATATAAATATACTAACAGAAGTTTGTATTGATAGTGAACCGAATTAATTAATCAATCAATTGGAACAAAAAACAGCACACCATGTGATGGCAATTTCCTAGGCATTCATACTTACGGATTCTAAAGTGGTATCAGTTCCTGAGATGTCTAGATGTGTTAACGTGTTTGGCTGAGCTAAAAAGTTGCATAAACTCTGAAAGAAAAAATAACTAACGATTAGTAAATACTAAATACAGATGCCATTGGTATGCCTCATTGAAACGAATTACAATAATAGGTCTAAATAAACAAATACCTCAATGCCCAATATTACCAAGTCCAGTTAGCCTTATTCTGAGTGTTGATGAACCAAATAGCAACAATTGGTAGCCATGTTAATAACTGGTTCAAACTCTCATGTTAGAGCTACTCTCATGTTAGTAATTCGGGCACGAAGTAAAAGCTACAGGCTTATAAAAATTTGTTTAGTTTTTAAAATCAATTGTAAAATCAAACTAGAATGATGTGTATTTTTAATGAACTTCCATAGTCAATACTCACATTGATTTCCTCTTTAAGGTTGTTACCGCTCAAGTTGAGATACGATAAGGTGGTAGGCATGCATTTGTTAAGCGATAGCGCGTGAGCGAGTTGGTTAACTCCCTTCGATGTGAGTCCGCAATGAGACAGGTTCAGGTGTATCAGACCTTTTGGCACTCGAGACAATGGTGTACTTAAGTGGCTAGCACCTGGAGGAAACACGACAAATATTAACAATGATCATGCTTAACCGATTTATATAAATAAGATAATTGATATAGGGTCAAATTTTAGACTATCAGCATTTAAATTATGAAGCAGAATCCAGACCATAGCAGACTAATAAAAACCCAATTTTTGGGGGGTAAAAATTCAATTTAGTAGATCAATTGCAAGTAGGCCTATAATAAATTGAATTCAATCAATACTTCAAATTATTTTGTTCAATATCTAAAATGAATCATTTATTGAAAAGCAACCATAAGAAATATCAAGTTATAGCTATATTGATTTCTTTAATTAGTAGGTCCAATTACCTAGATGTTATACTTATAATGAACTTCTTTAACATGAAACAAATGATAATAAAGAATATATATTCTGCAGGGCTGTGCGAGCAGCGCTTTTTGAATTCGAGCGAGTTTCGAGCGAGATTGACTCATTTTCGAGTAAGACTCGGGCAAGTTTGAACACAATTTTAGTTCGAGCGAGCAAACTCAATTCAAGCTAGCAAATTTAATTTGATTCAAAATCAAATAGAAAAATGGAGAAACAAAACTTTTTCACAGGTTCCAGACACTGTACAACCAATCTCAAACTGTTGAATGATAGAAACTTGAAAAGATACCAAGTTTATCCTTACACTCTTGCCGCTCACTCGAGATAGTTCGAGACCTGAAAGTATTTAGAGACTTGAAATTTCAATACGTGAAAAAATATTCCATTCTTGATCTCGACTCGATCTCGGTCGAAAATTTCGGGACTCGCACAGCCCTAATATTCCGAAACGTATATTCGGGGCCCACGTACGTGTTCATATTTAAAGATAATAGTCAATCTACCATACCAATCCAATAGACCAATCCAACCAATAGACAAACCAATACCAATGGTTATCCATACCAATAGACAAAGCAAAGCAGTAATTACTACTTGAAGTACAGTACTACTGCCAAGTTTTAATTGAATAATAGGCTCTGTATCAAATACAATCACCCTGCATTTTAGTTATGACACCACCATGATAATTTTATCAATTAATAACAAGTAAATTAAATAAGTTAACCGGATACAACAATCATTTACGAAATGTAAAATGTATATGACATACTTTTCACTACGTACTATCTAGTATAACACACTACATATTTGATATTCACCATTGTAGAGGATTTGGCCATCTATTATTATTATTGATCTGGCTATGATCAATTTGGTCATACAATATGATGATTAATTAAATGATTAATGCAATTTAATGTTAGTTCAAGCAAAGGAATGAAGCCTTATCTATATCTAATTTAGGAGGTTCATAACAGGCAAAGGTATTATAATGGCAATTATAAATTATAATAACATTATGATGATGATTATTGTTTGAACAACATCTCCACCAACAGCTGAATTATATGGGGGTATGAATGAGCAGATGATAATGAAACTTGATTTACTCTGTTATTAGTTACTTATTAACTTGCTACAAAATTACATCAAACATTAGTAAACATGCTTGGTGCTATAAAGTCAATGATGCACTATCTACACTAATTATAAAATTAGATAATAATTAATACTTAAATAATACATGTTGAAAAGGTAGTAACCATACAGTAGAATCTCTTCACGTCAAAAAGCGTGCAAATTGCCACTTCAAGTGAATTAAATATACAGCAAATATTCCAACATTGGTAACTACGTATAAACTCAAAAATAATTTGTACATTCCACAATTTGTATGAATGAGATTCTACGTACATTGATTAATATTAATAATGTGAGACATGCACCCAGTGTACCATCACCAACTAGAGAGAAAAAAATCAAACCAGATGCAAATAAAAACTAAGAGGTATGAAAAAAACTTAAAATTCACACCTTGCATAAGTTTTGCAACAATTCCACACAAACTAGATGCACCTACAGGACAGAGAATGACACAAATATTATTAACTCCACTGTGCTCGCGCATGTCAGCACCCACAATCGAGATATCATTGTAAATGCTCGTACTGCTGAATATGTTTTGTTACGTTAACCAGTAATATTTCGTCAACGAACACTGGCATATGGCAGGTGTACCTTTCACGGTGCTCGATCACCACTTTATACCACAACTATTATAGACTGGCAATAATTTCAAAAATGAGTAACCAACCAATTAGATAATTGGTTCGAAATAGTGACTATACTTTCACCTTCAACTTCGTTAATTACTGTGAATGTCTTACCACGTATCATGGAAAATAGAAATCAGTTTAATCCTGTAACCAGTGTAATAATAGCACATATAGAAAAAAGAAATCAAATGGATCAATAGCAATTGCTTGAAACTAGTAACTATGCTTATTAATTTCTATTATTTCCAATTTCTATTAAAGTATAGGAAACTAACTACAGTTCATCGAAGATTATCAATAATTCTTTTACTGAAGGAAGGGCACGATTTGAATTATAAATACAACGTATCACCTCGATAGAAAAAAAACTAACACAAAATAAATAAGATACGTTATTTAGCTTATGATTAGTAGGTCACCACTCTAGACCAGAACAAACAGTATTTCAGGAATTCTCTAAAATAGAAACTATTATTTGTCACTCTTGAAATAAACTCCATATCTCGATGTCCTTTCCACAAATCACAAACACCACTGACAAAAGTGCATACAAAAATATAAATAAAAACATTGATAAATGTATAATAATAACGTAACCAACGAACTTTACCTTTATCTTCGATCATATTGTTGGACAAGTCAACGGTGTGGAGGGGAGTGGTGTTGTTTGCTATTAGCGCCAGCGATAATTTGTGAGCAAACTCCCTGCAAGGAAAACAATGCCATTGAAATGATTAGTTTGTTTGTAACGCACCAGTTACCAAAGCTTCAACTTTGCAATGTTTACTGATTTATCAATGTGATTTGGAAAGTAAATGTAGGCCTACCTGAACTTATGTCTGAATAACTGAAATTAAATCGATATAATAATGGACTATGGATTAATTGGGATTTGAAATGTGTCTATTACAATTATAAATAAATTTGCAAGCCCCAATTGCAAATAAACCTACAGGTGTATGTTGTAATTAAGTGGGTTTTGTTGAGGTTGACCACAACCTAGATTAACCAACATAAGCCTAATCTAACTAATCTAACCAGCCTAACCTAACCAAGAATAAAACGTACAAAATAATAAAAATGTACAACAAGATGTTTGTATTATCAACTTATTAACTAGGGTTGCCGTTTGATTTCAATATTTTCCATCAATTTGATATTTTACGTCTTTCGATGCGATATAGAATTAATTACTGTACTGTAGTTGTATAAGTAGTAAACATTTGACAATATTCAATATCAAAGCAATGATTGGTATCGACTAAAAAAATTGCAAGTTACAGAAATGATGCACTTTTTATTTATATTCTTCATTATATTTATATTTAGCTTTCTATTTTTGATATCGATTGAAAATGGAAATTTTTGAAATATTTCAATCAATTAAATTTTGTTATCCTTTGCAATTCTCCAAATAAATGACATACCTAGTAAATATGTACTCTGAAATGAATAAATTAGCATATATAAATAAAGAAAGAAATTAAAATAAATAGAAAAACAATGATTAAGATTTATAAAATCTGCAATATCGAAGAAACCGATACTCACCACTTGAGTCCCAAATTGTCGAGATAAAGTTCTTCGATGCTCAACGACTTCTTCATGACGTGTAAAACTCGATCGAGCGACTCGTGAGTCAGTTTAATGTTGCTCGCTCTTAGCTTCGTGAACCAGGTGTTGTATTCCAAAGCACTTATTATTGGCACAATATCTCTGGAAAATCAAAAATCACCAAATAAAACAAGATGGTTGGTGAATTATATTCACCAATTCGTCGAACACTTACAGTGAAACCTCTATCCATCATTTTTCAATGGACCAGGAAAATGAAACCATCCGTGCAGGAAAAATACGTTCCGGAAAATTTAACACTGATTATATGGGAGGAGTAGGGATGGTGGGACAAAATGAATGATAGAAGTGGAAAAAAATGGATCCGGGAACGAGCATAAGTTCATTGTACATGAAGAGCAAAATAATTTAAATAAATGCGAAAAATTGTCTGTTTGACGACACATGGACCTACACAAAAATAAATAATCTGAAAGTATAATTTTTAGTACAAAATGTGGAATATTTGTAGCCACAAAAGAAGATCGTCTACGGAAATAACAAACAAACAAAAATAGCACCAATATAAAATTAGTACATCTTTCGACTCTTGAGGGCAAGATTTTCTATTAATTTCACAACTAAATATTTTGAAAGCATCAAATATATCAACCTACAGCAAGTCAATTTGATAATTACCAAAGTTTTTATAATTGTTCAGTTGGTAGTTGGCCTTCATATTTCGTGGACACAAGCACAAATAATGAAAATTCTTTATAATACAAATCTGAACAATTTACAACAAATATTTGGCCCATATTTAAGTATATTATGAATTTATATTAGGCCTATGAATTATAAGAGTAGGTGTTCTGACAATGGTGAAGAAAACCATTTCTTAATGAAGTTGACTACGAAGTAGAGTAAGTAGACCAAAGTCTAATTACAGAAGTAATTACACCAGAACTACACATTCTAATAATGCATTTTAAATATTTTACCATTCCATAATATTAATAAATACACATTAAATTATTATATACAAGCATATGGGACTTGGATTACTTCCTTAATGGTGTTTACCTTAACTTAAGTGGTGCAATGGCATTTTAATCATTTGAATTATACAAGTGTAAAAATAGCCAGAACATTGGGTCATTAATAATTTAATAGCTTTCCTTTGCTTACTGAATGAGGCAAGATATATCAAGTTCAAGTATCAACATGAAGTTTGAATACTAACATTTGATTATATGTAATAGCTTGATAGAAATCCCAGAAGTGAGGTAGCATAATATCAATAATCATATAACCAGGGCCCAGGGGAAAAATATCAAATATTATAACTATATTTTCATAACAATGTGATGTTATTTCAACATAATAGAGCTAAGCACCATGACAGCACCGGCCATGACAATGCCTTTAATTCCTATCTCTTGAAACCAGGAGAATGCATTTGTTGGATTGAGCGATGTAGGCATATTTACATGAAATCGACCGAAACGGATTTTTTCGATAGGTTTCTTAATACCTAGCTTTGATGCGAAAAAATTGCATTATACATTTTTTTCATTGAAACAGCTGATCCAATTTATGTAAAACTGTGGAATAAAATGTTCATCATTATTATATATAAATTTATTCAAAGAGAATATTTTTTTCAATTTTTCTCTTATGGATGGGTCATTCTCATGGAATTTTTAAACATTTCAGAATGTTCACTTTCTTCTCAAAAGTGGTGCAACCAATTGCGCCTCAAAACTACACGGTATCGAGATGGATGATGACATGTGTACGCCAAGTTTCAACAAAATATGTAATTTCGTTTGACTTGTGAAACGCAAACAAAAAATCTAGAACGGTAAAATTGAGTCTGCTCATCCAATTAATTGCAAATGCAATTAAAAATGTTAAATTCCAAACTACATGATTATTTCGGAAACGTAACTTACTTTGGATCGAGATGATCAAAGTCCCTAAGACACAGTTCCCTGGTGTCGTGTGATAAATATATCGTGTCTACGTCCCAAGACACTTCGTCTCTGTACGGCATGCCGTGGTAGTCGCACATGCACGCATACTGCGTCGAGAAACCACCACACGGCCCCGTGGATCTGCCCTCGCCGCCGCAGTTTATCTCCCCCTCTCGCAGCTGCTGGATGCGCTTCGGCGGTATCACGTCCACCTGGTGGTAAAAGACAACACTTCAGCTAACAATCGCAAATAACTATACTTGTAACCACGAAAAAAGAAGGTCGTTTTCCCAACATAGTAAACACAAATATCATAGTTGTTTTGGATAGCTCTGGTACTTTCCGAGTATTATGATTTTTCAAGACAAGGTTTACCATAAAAAATGCAAAGTTATACACCTTTCAAAAGCATAAAATCCCCAAAGTTGCAACGAGATTATGTAATTAATTACCAATCACCAAAGTTTTTACAATAATTATTTATTTGGTAGACCTTTTTGTTTTGTGGATAAATATAGGCCTATCAAGAACCATAGGTTGTGATGTCTGATTGTCTGAAAACTGTAAGAATATAGAAGTTTTACGCAGTTATAGTATTTTTGTAGTATATTTAAAAAAAAATAATATATTTGTTTTGAAAATAATCAAGCTCAACTTATTATTCATAGACCTAATCCCAAAGACATTTAATGACCATATGTACATGTATATAAGCCTACATTTAATTATTATTCAGTTTATTCCAAGTTTATTTGAAATAAGTATACTTAGCTTGCTGTAGAATTGTATACAAAACACTGAATAATGTTAAATAAACATCATATACGGTATATAATTGAATCGATAAATAATATCCAGTTATCTCATATAATGAGTCAGTAATGTAGAACGTGAATGAAAAGTAAAATAGGGGCAGGGCCGTGCATTCCAGGTATGCGGGGTATGCGGCGCATACCCAATCATAATTACACATCACACATCTAATTGAATTGTGTTCTCTGAGATTATCTAGTGAATTGTTTTCGAAATTGCGGGTCAATATTTTCGGTTAAGAGTATAGTTTTGCTAACTGCAAGCTCAAGAATAAGAGTAACTCGTGTTGGGTATGCCGTGAAAACATCGCATCGCCAGGGTAGCGAAGGAGTGGATTACACGCGCAGATTTACCGTTCTAGCCTAGACTCATCAAGCGGGGCAGACATCGCAAAAAGGTGGGCTTGGTATGCGATGAAATAATCGCATGCCGTGGATTTTTCTCTAGGACACATCACGTACAGCAGTGTTAGGCCAGGCCTAGTCACGTGTGAACTTGAGCAAGTATTTAGGTATAGTATTTGTAGGTTATAAATGAGAGTAATCATAAATGTAAACGTATGAAGTTTGGTGATTTATGAACAAGTGAGCTAAGTTCATATTGAACACTGAACAGATTGTAATAAATTAAATCATTAAATTCAGTGTTTTTCAATTCTCCTATTAGTATGGAAGTAACCGTCGACCACATAGAGGTGACACCAGTCACTGTGGCTAATCTCTAGCTAGCCACTACTACATTGATGCAAATAATAATCAACGTTATGAAGTGTAAATCAAAACAAAACAGTGTATCAAAAACAGTAACACATGCGAGACCGAACGCGCAAAAGGCTAGCTCGCTAGGCCTACCACTATACGCTACCGGTGAGATTGGAAATAGAAGCACAAAATCACATTCACAGTGAGTGAGTGAGTGAGTACCTTGGTCACTCCTAATTTTATCATGTGTTGTGACGGCAATTAAATAAAGATGTGTTTCGTATAGCGAAATTAACATTATGTCAAAGCGCAAAGCAACCATGCAATAAAGAATGTCGATTATTTCAGGAAAAGTGGAGAAATATGTACTTTTTTTTTACCTACTTCCGGGGAAAATCGGTTTGTTGTCAGTGATATTGCATTTAAACAAATTAAAATACTCTGAGCAAAAGTCTACCATAAAAAATGTAATTTTTTTTCCTTTGTTTTTCCATCTGAATCCATTCATACGTTCCATCAAAGGTCAACAGAATACACCTAAAATTATGGTTTGAAAAAAATTCCCTGCGGGGCTAACATGGGGGGCCTTGCCCCCCAAACCCCCCGCGGGTCACCGGCTTCGCACATACTACCCTGTATGTAATAATCGTTCTTCTTAAGAGTAGCATACCCAGCAAAATAATCACCGCACGCCGCTGAATAGGGGTAATAATGTAGATTAATATTTTGACTGCATGAATGAATGTTTACAATTGATAAAATGCAACTCTTAAATGGTTACTAATTTGTTGAATAAGCACTAGAACCTCAAGTGTAAGTAATAATGAACAGCTGTATAGACCAGGCATTAATACAATATTATTTGATATCAGAATTATTATGCACATTAATTTGTTGCACATTAAACACATTAGCAGTACTAACTTTCTATCACAGTTGAAAGAATACTGAATACATATAACTTTTTAAAAGCTCACTGAACAGTTACTGGAGATATCAGTTGTCAAACAACATATGGAAGTGATAGCCTTCCTAGTCCTACTGTAGTTCAAATTATGTAGCTTGTAACATTTGAATTCTATTGATTTATGTCAAAAAAAAAACACAACTGGCAACTGGATAGAAATATCTACGTATCGGTATTATAAATCCCATTCTCACCTCATTCATGGAATGTTAATTTTAAATATTTTATTAAAATCCAAATGTTTTTAAATTTACTTTTTCCTGGTACTCGTCAGCCTACACAAAATCCTCACATCGACTCTTGAATACCTCTCCAAACAACCTTCAAGCAGCTGGCAAGAAATCAGTTTCCTTCCTTGCATTCCAGGGCCAACAAGCAGGGCCATTCTGCCTCATTTCAACGCCCCAGGCAAGACCTGAATTGTCTGCCCCTAAGAGTAAGTGCCAAGCTAACATGAAGGGAAAGGCGGAAGTCTCTGTAAGGATTGTCCTAGTTGAGTAAATTTTCGAGGAAATATGATTTTATGCATTTTGGAACTACATGAAATTTCTACAAAATGGGTTTTTTCCCCAAAATTAAGGATGCAAACGATGCTGATTTGGATGGTTCAATCGTGCCTCTTCACTAATTCGATAATTACAATCTAATTAAACTTTAAATATCACCAATATTTTACTAACATTAATAACAAGAGTTCATCTCATACTTTGAAATATTATTTTGTAAAATTTGGAATAAAGTACAAATGGCACTTAAACTTGGCACACTGAGCAGCTAGCTGCCTGCTTTGCTTACCCCTAGAAACAACCGTGTGAACACATAGAGATTCGAAAGAATATGCTCACAATACCTTGCGTATAATATGCTGCAGCGGAACGGTGGGAAAGATGTTTCGAATGGCGGTGGCGAGGGCCATTATCATCGAGTCTACCTCGTGACTGCCCAAATCCTCGTTGGTCAGAAACGAGTAGACTTTGTCTCCAACCGTCAGGCATAGCTGGTTCGGTTTCTTGCTTTCGATGGCTTGGATTTCGAGGTAGTGGAAGTGCAAATCAATCTGGACAATGTAGAAAATAGAAATATATTCACAATTTTGTTGATAAAATGAAGTGAGGTACCGTACAACAATATACAATAGTAGATGAAAAAATTAAACAATACAAAACAATATGAAGAATTACAAGTCTAATACCTTGCAAATCCTGAAAATGTGTGAATTTGATCCAGAAATTAATTTTCATTGTTTATAATTCATGGGCTCTACAAATTCAAGAAAATCATTTTTAACATAGCAAATGAAATGTATGTTGAATTTAATACCATTATTATAATTTTAAAAATTATTATTTTCATATCATTTCTATATGTCAGAGAATAATAGTCAGATAACTTATATAAGTAATTCATTATTTATCATTAATAATAATAATTCATTCATTCATAAATAATTCAATAAAAAAAAGAAATCTGCATATATATTGAAATTAAACTGCCTTAAGAAAAATAACCAATGTAAATAAATAAATATAGGCCCAATGCATTACTGTACACTCTTTCAACAATATGAACAAATTGCAATGTTTCTCTAAACAGCATGTCCTGCAAAGGATGCTTTCAGATTTGTTTAATCGTATAATAAGTTACATTGAATTTATTAATTCGTTTTCCTTTGAAATCACATTATTTCAGGCCTATCTATAACTTACTCTAGTGGGTACTTTGGCTGTGAGTAGAAATAATCTGCACGGTGAGAATGCCTGGAACATTGAAAACATTCATGAATTTATACGTCTGTGAGTCTGATGCAATATAAATGAGGCTGAGTGGTTACATTAACCACACTACAAGTACTTTGATTAGTACTCTATTTCATGCTAGATCTGTTTAGCCAGTAACTGCCCTGCCAACTCCATCCATGCTAAACAGATGAACTGCAGACAGTATGAAACGGACTGTCACTCATGCCTACGCTCTACGTACGCTGCCAATTCATTACAATTGTTTGAACAAGTAATGTTGGAGTGGATTCACTTTATTGAACAACAAAATTCTTTTTATACAAAATAGAATGAGGGAAATTTATGTTATGAAACAATGTGTAATAAACTGATAAAAATGTGGCATTGAATTTTAAAATGGCCAAAGTCATTTTTTTAAATTAGGCACGTGATCCATTGAAGGAAAAAAATTCTCAAGTGTTACTAAACCCAAAGTGAACCAAAAGCCAAGTTTTTTTATTTTCCGAAAGACGATAATAAAAGTAGTTTGTTTGAAAGGTCAATAAATAAAATCATAGCATGAAGAAGGTAGTAATATGATAATAAAAAAAAGATACTAAAAAAAAAAAAAAAAAAAAATTTAAAATTATGTCTCTATTATATTTTTTTCATATTTAATTCTCTTATTTTCAAAAAATAATGCATTGTTTTTATAAATTTTGTTATACTGTGTCCGTGTGGCAACCGTTTTGGCGGCAGTGTTTTTTGTAATAAACTTATCTCTCTAAGATAATGAAGAAGTTCAATATTATTTATGTTAAAACTTGAAATTTTGATAATCTAATGGGTCTAATGAATATTTTGTAAAACTAGCTTGGGCTATTTTAGCAGTCAATGCCTCAATTATTATTAATTAACTGCCCCCATGAAACAACCCTTAATATTATCAACATACATAGCAGTTTGTATTTATAATATGATCTTGTGTCTGTGTTGTGCCAACATTGGCTGTAGAAATGCTACATAAGGGTAAAATGGCTGTTGTAGGCTGCACAACAAGGAGTTAGATTACATCAGGGGATAACTGCTGATAAGGGAGGATAGAATGGGAACATAGGGACTAAGACCAGGAACGGTTGTTCAGTGAAATAATGTAAGGGGTTGCTGTGATGGAACTACTCATCCAGGAAAGATCATTTTCACTTCCTGCCTCTGAATATGTACCCAATGCATATTGTTAATTCCACAAATACAAGTGAAGGTCATGCAAACATGCATGCATTAATGTAATTGAAGTAAACCTACCCCTAATGGTATTCTCCGTTATTATGTAATATCATGTGCATTCATGAACATACATCGCATGTATGAAGAACATTACATTAAATATACTAGTGGGAATCAATGAAACAGAGTAATGGTCCAGTTGAAAAATGTGGCAGCCTATAATTAAATTTAAATAAAGGTAACACACATTTTCTAAAACACTATGGTTATTGCATTAAAATAACTGAAATGAATAATGTAATCAAGATTATATTACAAGATACCAACAATATTTTTGTCTACAAGATTGCAAATTTAGTTTTTCCAAAAATTGAAAACTATTCATTTCAACTAAATATTCCGAAGTATGTAACTATTGTATCATTATGTTCATAATGACATGAACCTTGCTATCCATCCCTTCTTTTAGAGTGAATGACTAGCCTAACTATGAACATAATGGATATGGAGATGATTTATAGACACTACCATCATCATATGAAACAAATTTAATCAAATAAAGTCACATTATATCATCAAATTGTCAATCATTGGACTGTATCATCAAAACTAATTGTCTAATAAAACTAAAAGGAATTGTCTAGACATTAACGAAAAGACATGCTACACAAAAGCTCTATAATCCTATTTAATCCAATGTGACTTTCCCTAAAATGCCTTTTAGATTTCCTCTCGCGATACAGGGATCCGGCTGCTATAGGATGATACATAAATATCCCTCCCATCCGGGCGGTCATTATAGGGAGAGAGTTGATTTATGGCCGAGGCAGTGAGTCATAGAATAGGGGTACGATTGACTGGCCCAATACGCGCGTATTGCGTGTCCCGATCCACTATACCGTTCCTTCAGTTCACAGTCGAGAGATACTACCATAATCGAATAATAACAGAATAATCGTAGAAATATTTTGTAGAGAAACTCTGCGTGTAGTTTTAAATATGTAGATGTGTTGCTAATTGTAAATCTTTTTCTGAAAAATTGACCCTCAAAATTCCACAGCTGAAAAAAATTAATATAACAATGAGATTTGCATTTGTTACGCTGGAAGACGACTATATCTTCTCTCACGAAAGCAAGTATAGGACTAGTGTGGAGCAAATATTGTTGTGGAGAGTGTGGTGAATAAGAACTTACACATCCCAACAAATCCAGACGATTGTTATAGACCGGCACATGTAGCGCAGTGGTTAACCCACTTGCTTCGTGTGATCCGGGAGGTGAAGGGGCATATCGGACCCGGTTCGATACCCGCCACCGTTCATCTTTACAGTTTTTTTTTGTCATTTCCCTCTGTAGTCTAGGCTAATGCTGGGATGGTTCTTACAATATAGGCCACGACCGCTCCCTTTCCACTATCCTTCCCGATACGTAATATCCCGTTCACACTATGTTCCTAAACTGCTGTTAAGCTAACCTCGGTTAAGCTCTAACTGCGTTCCCAGAACGAAGTTAAGGGTTTGATATCGGTTAGTGCTAACTGCGTTCCGTTCACATTACGTTGTTAACATCAGTTAGTGGCTTAACAGCAGTTAGTGATCATAGTATGAACGGGGTATAAGAAACCTTCATCTCACCATCCCATCATATCTCATTAATCATTCATTCGACGCCAATAGCTCTTAGATATCATTACGGTGCGTCGTTAAAACCCAATATGATGATTGCTATAGGAACTGTAGGAAAACAGTCATTTATAGACTATATGGAGTCGTGACGAGCGAGGCAATTTTGATGGGAGTATTTCACAATATTTTCGTTTTCCAATGATCTTCTTGAAGCTCCAAATTCTTGAACTTGAACCTATACCTAATTCAGAACTGCATCTATTTTGGAGTAAAAAAAAAAATCGGTTCCTTTGGATTAAAAGATTAATGACATTTTTAAAAACATTCAAAGGACAAAAAAAAAACATTATTTGGTAATGTTCATGCTAAAAGTTTACAGGTATATGATTTGGAAATCTAGTTCAAGTATCAAGATTTATTATAAAATATATATATGAATATATAAATTTCACGTCAAATATATTAATATATTTCATACATTTCTAGCTAAGACCGTTCCTATAACAATTTTTAATCTTAGTATATAGGCTATGTAAGAAGAATTACGAAATAGAAACTGCCCCTGGTCGAAGTGTCCTAGCCGCTAGGCATTAGGTCTTGAGACCATCCGCATTTGTTTTGGCGTGATTAACATTCGTCTGATCTGAGTTCTCAGAATAGTCGAATACGAGCAGAATTCTGACCGCGTAGAAAGATAACACTCGTGAGTCACTCACTGACATTTCCCAAGACTTCGACAGCGGATATGAATGTTTACCATTACTAATTAGCATATTACGTAATGATCGTTCAATGACAGACTACATATTGTCTTAAAGAGTCGAGTCTGAATGAATGACATTAAGTGACAGAATTTATTAGATGGAATTAGAATGCAATGAAAATGATTACTAGAATGATAGAGGAAGAAATTTATTTACAATTGTTCAAGAGTCCAGCTGGGAGAAGATTAGCGAAATATCAGTTTATTGGTGATAACTTTCGAACGGTATGAGATATCAAAATTCTAATAATAAAGTTTCACACATGTTTTCAATACATTCAAGATGGTATAAGTTATAACTATATAACTCATGTCGCATAATTGTCAAGTGGGTAATTGTAAATTTATGTATTTTCAATTACTATTTTTTTTTAAATAATATCGAAACTTGATACAAAATCATTGTTCCCCAATTAAGCCTATGGATGAAAGATGGTATCGCTTGGACGGGGCACCACAAGGGCGATCTTACCACACCAATTTAATTATTCTAATTATTTATGAAATAGAACGTTCCTTGAATTGAATTGAAAACGTATACGGCTAAAAAAAAATTCAGATGTATGCCTATACGCTTGACAATTATGCGATTTGAGTTGAATCATAGACTAAAGATTTACGCCTATACCATGATATCTCATACCGTTCGACAGTGATCACCAAAAAAACTGATATTTCGTTTAATCGACTCACATAGACTCTTCACGTCGCTCTGTTTTCGAGTGAGAGGAATTAATATATATATATATATATATATATATATATATATATATATATATATATATATATATATATATATATATATATATATATATATATATATACATATATATATATATATATAAATGTCTTTATTGCCCATTCTTTTGTGTGAGACTCGAACCCACGTGCCGATTTGAATTAAGTTTCCAAGGCAAGGCATCTACAAAGTTAAGTTTTGCTTGCAATTAGTTTGTTACTATACTAATAAATTTATGGAAGCCTGGTGACTGGTTGAAGCACCCATTCCTATAGTTGAACCATCCTTAGATTTGACTTGGTAATATACTTGTATCTATGCTTGTAACCATCGAAGTTGAAGGTTCCGATCGACCGTCTCCCCAAACCCAAACCACTAGCTCACGGGTGGTTCAAGCCTTCATCTCTCGTTCATTTATTCATGCATGTTGGGTTTGTGATTAACGACGCACTGTAATGATGACTAAGATCGTTTGGCGGTCCGACGAATGATAATGAGATGATGGGAAGAGGAGATGAGAGTTTCGGTCGTGGCCTGTTGCCCCCAGTATCAACAACAATGACATAAAGAAACCACGAAAAACCCGAGGGGAAAACAACTATAGTAAATTTGGTAGACAACTGATTTTAGATTTCAAGGGATTTCAGGGAGATTTCACGAGATTTCAAGAAGATTTCAAGAAGATTTCACGGAATTTCAAGAAGATTTCAAGGGATTTTAGGAAGATTTCATGTCAAGTGTAGGCCTACACCAGATTTCAAGAGTTTTTAACCCCTCGGAAAACCTGTCTGGTGGTCGACCATGGTGTGAATCAAAACCCGAGTCTCCTGAAAGACGGTTCACCGTGCTAGCCACCTGACACAGTTTTATCTGTCGTGAACACAAGTATCAAGACCTCTGAGATACTGTCCAGCAGTCATAATGAAATATAATACAAAAATGCAAATAGTATAATAGACCTATACATGTATATATAGGAGGAGACTGGGAGAAAAGGGCCTGGCCGGGGATTAAAAATAAGAGCCCACGTAGAGAAAAAAAATTGCAAAAATTACATGGCCGAGCAATAGAATGAAATTTTAAAAATAAGTGCACAAGATCGTGATCCGTGAAGGTGCGTATTAACTAATGTACCTTACGTAATGTTGCAATGCTAACATAAATAAATTGTATTTGATTCTCTAAGTGATGTAATATAATAATATAGTCCCAAAACTGTTTACTCTCATCTCCTATAATAGCTATATACCGGTAACAGTTTGGAGACCCCAAACAACGCTAACGGGGTGGGGGCGGGCGGGGATTGCCGCCTCACCTCTCGGGCCAGTCCGCCCCTGCAAGTATATCCACGAAGATTGGAAATTATCTACCAAAATAACAGATACCTATACCATCACTATACTTGTACTGCTGATGGTATTTTAAAGGACGAGATTTTCAAGACGAGATTTACGATTAGAAACAAAATGACATCTTTCAAAGACGTTATAATCGTTTAATAACTGTGCTATAGTAATTCACTCTTGCGCGATAAATAAAGTGTGTATATCATTAGAGTCACCAACAATAACCAGTATACCGATTACGATCAATATTTGCCAATCGAAACGATATTCGATTCAATTTATCGAAATCATCTTTCAAACCTTCAATACGTCCTTCTTTCTGTTCGCATGATTCATCCAGTCAGTGACGTGGGCGTAAAACTATTACAGTCTTCTATAAAACACTTTCTGAAGCCATATGAGAAACGCTTTTGTATAACGTCGGACATAAATTGAAAATTCCAGTACGATACAATTTACTTGGACATTCGATACGATTATCGAATAGGAGAATAAATATCGATTATTACGATAAATTATCGACGAGATGTGAACGATAATCGATAAGTTTTGGAATGGAGGAACAACCGTATAATAATTATTTAGTAGGTATTTAAACTCACTAGCTGTTGTCTTGTGGATATAACTCATATATAAGTATTCGGTAAAAGTGAAATGAAATTATTATAGTCTAAGAATAGTAATGGTTCGTCATTTCCGAATGTTATTTTGTTACACACAACTTCATATTGTTGCAATTGACTTTGATAACAAAAGTTCTTGTATTGCGAAATACGTTACGTTAATTTTTCATCACTTTTATAGCTATTATATACGTGTATGACGCGTTAACTAATACTTACAAAAAGATGATCGGACAATGTAAAGAAGATGACTTGGAAATACTCATCAGGAAATGCATTATAATAATATAAATCATTGTAAAAAAGTTGTAAAAAGCGTTCTTTTTGCCATGTGCATGTCGCATGTGAGAAATATACGGGATGGAAGTTCAATAATATCATTCCTAAATCCACATCATATTGTAAAGGTATATATAAAAGTTTTCATTGATTACTCTATATTTGTGTCAGGATATGGGATGGGATGTTTTCCAAGTCTTGAAAAATAGCAATCACTTTAATTGATTCAATCTTGAATTTTTTGTTTTAATTTTATTAATTCAACCACTATCAAAGAAAAGTCAGTATCATCTTCAAGTATATGTACATAACAAGATGTAAACGACTCGGAATGTGATACGATTTTCGCGCGAAGTGGCGATTTTGTCGAACCGAAAGTCTTGCAACGCCGTGGTTTTAGCTTTTAGTTGCGAATTGAATTAGAATTTAATTAGTTTATGACAGGATTGTAAGGTAGGGTTAACGTAGGGTGATCAGGGTTAGTTAGCTATGGCTTGATTTCGGTCAATCTGGAGTGCATGCAATTACAATTACAACAACAACAACAACAACCAAAACAACAGATGGGGTGATGATCTGATTGGTACGATTTTTCATTTTTAATCTATTCAACCCGGGAGCAATTGGAAAAACCTGGACCTCTTTCAAATATAACGACAGGCGGTTTGCGACTGAGATTTCCCGGGACATATAGATCCCCTGTAAGTATAATAAAACAGCTTGCGGTTGCCAGTCCATACATCATTAACCAATTAGCATATCGCGGGGAAGAAAAACATTCTTCTTTTTACCACGACCGCAGAAAGACTATACGCGTCATTTGTCTACCCCGTCGTTGACTGTATGGTTACGACCGGTAGTTCCAACTATCAACTACCATCAACAGTCGGTCGTCTCAAACCGCCAACACTTCAAACCACAAGTGAACCGCGACGCGAGGGGGGAGTATTTCTTTCTCACGGTCGTATTACTTGATACAATTTACGGTTAAATTGAATTAATGCAGAATTAATGGGTAAAACTGGAAATAAAGAAGACGATTTTGAAATGTGGTATAAAGTCGTTGACATGGAATAATAAAACGTCTAATCTAATACACATAATGAGAAGATGGATGGGTTTGTCCTTCTCTAATTAAAGTCGGTGATTCAATTAATCTATTGAGGAACTGAATATCACAACTTTAAACACCCTAAATTT
Organism: Brachyptera risi; assembly: GCA_964007535.1. NCBI lineage: Eukaryota > Metazoa > Arthropoda > Insecta > Plecoptera > Taeniopterygidae > Brachyptera > Brachyptera risi. Next base: position 28,130,893 of record OZ023333.1, read on the forward strand.
ATAAATTCAAACTTTTCCTGTTCCCGTCTTCATGAGTCCATAGAGCTTGAAATACAACTTCGCTATATTTACTATATAACATTACAACTTGCCCAGCATTTAATTTACTGTATTGGAAACATCCGTTGTAAATGATTACAGCGATAAACTTTTTTGAATTTCATAATAATAATAGATATTTTAGATAATTCACTGGCACCAATAGGACTTACCGATTTTATAAAAACTACCAATTTGGTTTTAATTTGAAATATTTCTCCCATAGTAGGCCTCTGATAATGGTCTTACGACAGCTAAAATGATATTGCATCCAAAATTGTGAGCAAACTTCATTTCAACATTCTTCTATTGGTACAGGTATATACCTGTAACGAAACCTAAAACCTATATCCACTAACGCATGAGGATATGTTTTAGATTTTTATTAATGCAATTGTTTCCCAATCAAGGCTTTTACCATACCACGGTGCTATCGTTCGGATAGTTGGGTCCAAGAAGGGCGATCTCATCACGCCAAAGTGTACAATAAATTGCGCACAATGAAGTAAGTTTACAATTAATTCCAATTCCATATCCAATATCAATTCCATTTTTAAAATTGATGTATATATTTATAGAGTCGAGATGTTGGTTCCATGTATTGTTAGTTTAGTATTATGATATTCTTATAAAACTATATGACTACTATAAACTATACTAAACTATATGTTACTGTTTGTAACTGTATTACATGAACAAGAATAAAATGATATTCAAATTGAAAAAAAATTGAATTGAATTATGTTGGTAATTTTGGGATATGAACAATTATTTCATTCGTGTTTTGGGAAAAAAGGAATCCTCTATACCTTTCAATTACCATTTCTCATTTTTACCGTTTCTCCTTCGACATACGGTATACACATCTTTGTTTTGGACATACGCCTTTAATCAGTATTTGACCATACAGCCAATAATTACGTACGTTGAAAAGTCTAATTTCACAAAGTCACACATTCGGTTCTGGTCGGTCATAGTCACGGCCTATTAGACAGGCATGCAGCAAATAGGAACACAACATTAGTCATCACCTCATCAGCAGAGTGAAATCTGAATCTTCAAAGCGGCGATATATTTGGTAACATTTTTTATAATAATAATAATAATATATTGTTTATTGTTGGTTCACGATTTTCATAGGACACAAATACATTGTGTAAATCAGGTAAAAATACAACAATTAAAAACTAGAGTTTAAATATTTTGTGTTCAATTTATGTTGAAAGAGTTTAAATATTCGTTTATACACATAATTATAAATATATATATATATATATATATATATATATATATATATATATATATATATATATATATATATATTATATGATAGTGGAGACAATTTTAAAATTTTGTGTTCACCTAAAGGCCTATACGTGTATCCACGAAAGAAGAAGGTGCGAATCACCCGTACGCCAGTGATATGGAATAGGGGGCTATCGCTCGGGACCTTCTTCTATATAGTGGATATCAAAAACCATACTTCTGTGAAAATGTGTTTTCCAGTAAGTTACGATTCACCCCAATATAACGTAATAATCAAGTAGTTGTGTAATTTCATGTTTGTATTAGGTCCAACTATATCAACCGAACAGGAAATCTAATCCAATTAGGAATACTATTATCGACTGCATCTAAAACTAACGCCAAATGTCTAGGTCAAATTACTAGTTCAACGAAGTGGCTATTCGTCGCACCGGAAATGCATGTGCTATCCTTGATCCACGAAAAACGTCGTCTACCCACGCAATAAGACACAATTAGCACCGTTAGGCCTATATTTCTACAGCTGTGGTCTAGTCAGAGTATTGTGATTTTTATGGCAAAGTTCACAACATGGAAAAGAAACTGCATTATTCGTTATCATAAATCCTTCTGAAGGATTCAGCATTCTTTCTATGCTGAAGAGCATATACCGGAATAAAATCGACTCGATCGTGTGACATGAGCTTCGGGGTATTTTTCAATGGAATGTGGTTAGGGTTGAGGTAAGGTTAAACACCCAAACCCATGTTACACAGCAGAGTTGACTTTATTACGGTATACGCACTTCAGACGCCCTCTTGAAGTTGCGACGAGATGTGTAATTTACCAAAGTTCTTACAGTTATTTAATTGGTTAGTCAGGTTACAATAGATTGGGTTGATTTAGACCTAGGATTGGATTATAGGCTTAGGTATCGTACCGATGGTTACACATTCTAATTCTGATGCAGATTTTCCAGTGTCCGGAGCTATGAAAATATGACAGTGAAATTGACAGATTGTATCTTTCATTTTTGCATGGTGATTGAAGTTCAAATCATGTTGCGAATCGTAATATTGTTGTGATCGATATTCGACTTTTACTTGATCGATTTGCTTTTTTTTTGTTTTTTTACGACCCTACTAACAGCTAGGTTATATGGGGGTAATGAGCAGGTGATTATGAAACTATGAAGTGTTGATACGTCTAGGTACCGTACTGATAGTTTCTGATTTGTGTGAGACATCTTCTATACAATGTAGACTATAATTCAATGTAGACAAATATTGCACGAAAAAAAGTTACGTGAACATATATTTGGATGCGCTGAAGAGCGAATACTTTTTTTTTTAATAACATTGACATTTGATACAAAATCATTGTTCCCCAATTAAGGCTATGGATGGAAGATAGGATCGTTTGGACGGGGCACCACAAGGGCGGTATAAATGTTATAAATTTTATACAGAAAGAGCGAATACTGGAATAGAGATACCAAGAATATACGGGGCAAGCGCATGTTCAATCCGTCGACCCAAAGGGCCTAGGCCAACATGTGTGTTCGTATAAACTCGACTACTGTACCGAAAACCGGGATGTTGGTTATAATACGTTTTCAGCCCACTACAGATTTACTTTCTAGAACTTTACGACATTCGAGTATACATTGTAAAAACTAAATAAACAAAAGATCTCAACCTTCTGAAACAAAAAAAAATAATCTTGAGGAGACGCATATTATGCAGTAGTGGATTCAAACCAGAAGACATTTGCCAGACTATCACAATCATCAAATCTATTTTATCTGCACTGGTAGATATTTTTTTCCTTCGAGAGAGCACAGTTCAAGCAAGGGGAAGTGTATATTTTCAATTCGTGAATAGTGTTATCAGGTTTCAGAATTATGATGATAAGAAATATAGCTGAATTAAAATGAAATCGTATGTACAAATTAATCATAACATATTATATAATTTTCAATTGTAAATATGCAGATTGAAAATGTTATTTTTCACAATGTTTGGATTAGAATGTTGATATCTCACTCACATCATTAATACCTTAATACCTTGTTGAGAAAAGGGAAACTGATATTTCACTAGATCTAGATACTCTTGAACTTTTGTTAACATTTTCCACGCTGCGAACGATAATGAACAAATATATCCAGTCTTTTTAAAAGCACATGACAATTAGTGCAAGGTAGAAAAAGACTTCTTCACCCACAATTAATGAGCATAACGAAACAAAGAAGCGTGTGAGGGATACCGAGAGTGAGATAGGTAGAGTGTAAAACTATGTTTTCCCTCGCGCAAGGGATGCTGTGCTGTACGACAGATGCTCTGGACCATTTGATAAAGGGATGGAGGGTGGGGGTGTGAAGGGTAGGAACGAGAGAGAAAGTCGCCTGTAGGTCTGTCTCTTTTCGCGCGATCGATCCAAATCTTTACTGCACTTTATATTGCGTAGTAAACTGTAATATCCACATAAATTTCCGAAAATTTGATGAATAACAAATATAACGAGTTTATGATTAATGAGGTACACACGATCTACTGTATTAAAAGCTGGGTATTTGTAAAGGATCTTTGGTGGTCCCTTCTGGTCTATTAGCACCTATAAATAATATAAATATAATAGAGAGTGCTTTTCTATTTAAATCTACCACTCTCTCTTATAAAACCCATTACACGCATAGTGAAAATATATTCATACCCAAGGGAAACAATGTCATGCTACATGATTATGTAAACAAATATAGCATATACAAATTTCAACTTGCAATCCGAAATCTACTGGTCATGCGTTTGCAAATGTTACAAAGTAAAATACAAATAGAGCATAGCTTATTACATGGTTCGTTTAATCTCAGCAGTTTGATTATTAAACGAATAGGTACCTAGGCCTCTAGTAAAGCTTGTAAATAGATAGTGTAATAAATTAGTATGCCTAGAATCACTTACCAAAACTCGATTTTCTGTCTTGTCTCCTTTCGTCTCCAGCTTAACGACATTTTTGAGCAATATTTTGACATGCTTTCCCAGTAATAATTTGACACTTTCTGTAAAGAGCAATAGTGATAATTTTGTTTTAATAATCGTGTTCGTATTAAATGAAAGTGGGTGGGTGTACCCAGCTAGACTAGTACCGAGCCAAGATGACAAGTACAATCCTAGCACTAAGCCTGTAAATTGGTAATTTAATAAACGCACCCGAATAATAGTTGGATGATTCATGTGAGTATGCATTTAATTGACATTAATAATCGAAATAGCAAGCAATGCAAATATTTTTACAGGTGGGTGCTGGCACTCCCCAAATGGGATGGTGTTTTCTTTGAAACAGTATGTAAACAATGTAAAATCTCACCATTTAAATCCTTCGTTAACTGAGATCTCGTGGACATTTTAATAGAATATGAAGCACTGTGATTCAACTAGTTATCGACTAACTATTTACACGTCAAAACCCAGTCATTTCTAATTCACTACACAACTAAATTCAATAAAAACCACGAGTAATAAATTACACTTCACCACTGAAGCAGCCATTGTGATTTTCTCTTAACAGATCAGTCAGTCATCAGTTTATAACTTTGCATTCTGCAGTACAAAATTCTCATACATATAAGTGACAGTTTTACCAACTCAAGAAAACAATATCAGGATTAGTAAGTCCAAATTGAATTTGATCACTTTTATAAGTGCATTCTCACAAATGATTGATAGTTAGTAGGAGCTAGAATTATAGTTAATGTAGATAGCTTTAATCCCGGGTGGGAGGTGAAACATGATTATCGGAAATTAACAATGTTTTATAACATTTGAAAAATACTAATTTCATGTTCGAGTGTTGGTACTTTGAATGTCAAACTAGACTAGAGATTAGAAAAGTGAGAAATCAATGTAGCAACATGATGGCCGTTTCTGTACAGCGAATAATATCAAAATTCCAACAAACGTTCATATTACAAGGTAAATTTCATTGAGCTTATTCAATAGATTGAAATTCCTAATCTCAGATTCATTTCCATGTTAACTACCTCATTTATTTGTTACATATTTCTACTCAAATTGTTACATAACATTAACCATAACCTAAAATTCATATTGCGATGTAGGTCCCCAGCCTACGTCCACAATTTTTATCAGTACCGGTAGGCCTCGGCCCTAATGTGATATCAAGACTAGGCTAGGCCTATATCGTCTCGGCCACTGAACTTATCAATAAAATAAACTGCCCAGATTTTTCGTGCATTTAAATCATTATAATTTTATTTATTGCAAATTTACTATCCAGTAAATTTTGAAATGGGATGTGCCAATCTTTTTCAAGGAGAAAAAATGTAGCCCTAGGCCTTGGCCCTAGACATTGAGTACCGGTATAGTATTATATAGGCCCTACTCAATGCCCTAGGCCTAGGCTAGGCATTTTCAATCTTAATGGCCTAGAAACTCATTCAAACTGATCACTGAATTCCTGAAAATATTATCCATCCTGTCAAACGGCAAGTTGCCATAAGTCTTGTTCTAATGCATTGAGTTTCATTATTCTTTCAAAACAATTCTTACATCATCTAACCTAACTATCACATGCTCTCACTAATGATCATGGTTAGGTTAGGTAAGTAAGGTAAAAGCTGTAAAATTACAGTTTTATTGTCCAATTTGGATGACACCTTAAACCCTATGCCTAACCTAAAAAAAATGACAGCCATACTAAAAAGCCGAGCCTTACATGCATGCCAGAGGAATTTAAAGGTCGAAATAGTTATAATCGTCACCGTAGAGTGTACTCGACACCAGTTAGTGACGAAATAGGTGCAAGTCACAACTTTTATTCAGATTATTTCTTGTATGAGAAATGTCGAAAAGAAAAATAACCTTCACATAATACTATGCTCAATACACGTGGGCCTATTTATGAAGTTGGTTCATTTTTAAAGAAGTTTTCCCACCATGAATCGAATGTTAGACCCCTGGAACGGGATGCTAACCAAAGCGCTTGAATAATTCACTACCGGTACCAGTACGGTAGTCGAACCAGTATGGTAGTACAGTACTAGTCGAAACTCACATTATTTCTATATCCCCATACTATAATGCCATATCTTAATGCAGATCAATAACTTGGACATCTAGCTGATAGCGATCTAGGATTGTAACTACTTTGACCTCCATTCCTCCACTAGATGTAAGATCCAGGGTTGTTTCTGTCTGGTTCATGTGATATACCGGGACGGAAAGAACGTGCAACTGTGTTATCGGTTCTATAAATTTGGCTATCAACTCCCGCAGATTCTTCTGCAATAAATTACCGAAATAAGACGAGAAACCAAACAGAGTCCTGTACCTCAATTATGAACAATTCAAGAATGGCCTAATGTCATAGTTTTCCTATATTTTTCCCCGTAATTGAAGCTCAACACGGCTTATGGCGACTTTTGGCAAAATTTTACTAGGTATGCTTGTCCAGCTTATTCAATGATCAGATTGGGTGATGTGAATGATGATTAGCATTAGGTAAGGTACCAGTAAGGTTTGAACCATAAAATAACAGTATCGTCCAGTCGACAAACCTCAACTTACCTAACTCTAACCATCACCCAACCTAACCATATTATAAACTGGACAAGCATACTAGGCTATAGTTTTACATTATTTTTCTGTCGAGATGTCCTTATGATTGCATTCTCTCCTGTGTTCCAGAACACCAGCGGATGTCTCCACTAGACCTAACAATTTAAACACTGACTGTAAAATTGATTTAGCCTACATCAAAAACGGTGTTATTCAAATTAAATATCATTTACCGTAGTTGTCCTCCTAGTTACCAACTGAATAATTAACAATGACAGACACCTCAGTTCCCCTGACTTTGATCAACCTACCAAATACATTAGATGAACTCTTGTCGAAAGGCAACTGTAAAGATGCCTTACAACAAACTCGTGATCCTCAAAATGTTCAAGCTTTAAAGAATACTGCTTGGGATCTTATTCCAATCATAACCAAGCATCTTGTTCAAGAAAATGTTGCTAAACACCCAGATATTTACAATTGTTGCGTGGAAATTCTTGAAGAAATTGTGGACAAAGCCCAGCCTGAAGAAGTTCTGTTAGAATTTATTGAGCAAGCTGAATGCACGGATAATAACATAAAATTTTTAGCCTTGCTTAAGCCTATGCAGAAATGTTTAAACAAGCTGCCAAACAAACGTGGAACATCCTTACAGTGGTGCCTCAACACTATTCAAAATCATATTATCAGCTTATCAGTTCCTGAAAACAATAACCTGGAAGGTGATGAGAGAAAACTAATGGATCTTGATCCGTGCTACATTCAAATCACCAATATTTATGAGGCAGTCATTGGATTTTACCTTCCATTTATATTTGAGGTTTCTCCTCGATCTGGGCAATTCATGCCTTTTCTTGATAGAGTGGCACTAGATCGCATTGATTCCCAGAGAAAATCTTTGGTTTGTTTTATACTTCAACTCTTAGGCCAGCCTCTCATGCATTTGGATTTGGAAAGCATTGGCGCGAAAGGGAAAGCACGAGTAATTGCTGAAGAGCTTGTCAACGATTTATCAGGATTAGTTGGTGATCTGTGTATGTTTCTTGAGTATACTGAATTACGAGAGATTGAAGGTCGAAGTAAAACGATTGAATTGCTTCCATCGGACTTTGAATCGGATGAAGTTCAAGACGTGTTTCAGCGAGAAGATAAAGTACCCACTTTGTCAATTGCCGTTCTATATTATCTCATCTATGCTGAGGAAATCTGTATTAGTGAAGTCCCTTGTGTCTACAGCCCTCTCTATGTGTGGCAAATCTCTATCTATCTTGCCACTGCCTTACTCAAGAGAACTGATTCGGAGAATTTCATTCTACGAAAGGGCCTTCTTCTTTCAAAAAGCGTAACCTCTCGTTTGGTAGACTGCAGTGTTCCTTTTCAAGTTCTAGATTCAGCTATTCACAAAGATTTCACAGAAGCTTTAACATTGGCATCAATTTTCTGCCTTGGTTTGGAAACCCGAAAGTTATCTATAGAAATTCTGAAGGGTTATCTCTTTAAATTTGACATGAAAGGTCGATACTTGTTAATGTCCAACTTGATTCTCAATGTGGATCATTCTTCACTCATTGGGTATTTAACAATGCAGTTGAAAGACATGATTATTGCAGCAATGGACATCGAACCAATACCGTCTTATTTCTGTGGCAAAAGTCTCATTAGCCTTCTCAAGAAATATGTTGCCTTGCCTGATGGAGTCAAAAGTGATCTTGCCGAAATTCGAGATCAAGTTCTTGCTTCCCTCAACATCCTGCTGTTCCTCTTTATTAGAGACAAACACAATCAAACAGGGGTTTGGGATCATATAGATTGTTTTGAAAAATGGTTATTGCATCCTTTAAAGAACGCAATCGATTTCTCCCGAGCTCATTACAAAGTTAAATTGCAAGAACTGGAAGATGCCAAGAAAACGGGTATAAAACTCGACCAGCAACAAAAACGTACTGGTAATGTGACTCTCTCCATAGTGGGTGGCGGAGATTTGCCAGATGTGGATCAGGACAACATGACTGGCGTGGTTCATTTTGCGCTCAATGGATTCGACTTGATGGAAAATACGCTCGTTCTTGTTGAGAAACGTATCGAAAATGGACCCTCAAACTGAAAAATACTTTTGATTGTTGACGACTCCCATTTTACCATATGTTTTTCATTTCTATGGACATTTTGAATTGTATTAATCAATTAGATTGTTGCTAATAACTCGAATTTTGCATTTTGTATAATAATGCTTTCGCAAATGAACTCTAAGAATATGATGATCAATGTATGTTACCAAGTTTCTTGTGAATAAAAACTCTAAATAATCAAATAATTTTGGTGGTAATCCTGTTGGTAGTACAGCCAAAATCCTACTCAATTATAAAACAGTAAGGCCTACACAATTAAAAACATTTTTATCCTTTATCCTTGAACAGAATGAGTTCAAGGGTTCGGATATTTATGAATTACAGGTGAGAATGCAATCATGGTTGGAAATTGATGTGAAATTGAGAGTACATATAATGAATTGTTTCAAAATGTGGTTCCACTGAGGAGACTTTTGTGATATTTTATAGGCATGAAAGGAGTATGTATATCTCGAACGCAGTATTACTCGGTAGAACAACCACACGGTAGTAATCCTTCAGACAACGAAAACCATGGAGGTGATGGAAAAAAGGTTTGTTACGGGTATTAAACTTTCACCCCCTATGTGTAGTCTATTGATGAGTGATTTTTTCAAATATCTATGGTAGCTAAGAAAAATTGCCCTTTGTAGAATATTCAAAAAAAAAAAGTTTTTTTTTAGGCCAACCTTATTACCACATTACGTTTTGAGAGTCAAAATGTTACGTGGCAGCAACAATGATAATTGCTGCCACGTAACGTTTTGGTTTTTTAGGTTTTGAGTCTAAACGTTACGTGGCAGCAACAATGATAATTACTGCCACGTAACGTTTTGGTTTTGAAAATGGTTACGCTTCATGAGTCGAAACGTTACGTGGCAGCAACAATGATGATTGCTGCCACATAACGTTTTGGTTTTGAAGATGGTGGATGTGTGTTTTACAGCTGCTGACCGAGCAAACAATGTTTCCTTTCCAGGCCTATGCAGCGTCTACTGATTGTGATTATTAATATAGAAAAGTTGTAAATTAGTTCAGGTTTCTGTTTTTGACCATGGAACACTTTATTTACTTGTGGTAAACGTGTTAAACCTACGATACAAACAGTGGATTACTAAGTGTTGTGTGATAGACCTATAGGCCTAGCTAAAACTGACCTGTCAGAACGTACGTTTTGACAAAAGACTGTCAAAACGTAGGTTTTGATATGACTTTGACCTTGTATCTTTGGATCCAGGACGTAATTGTGGGAAGGTAAGACTAGGCCTAGAAGATGAACGTTAATTGCAATAAACATTGTTTGCTCGGTCAGCAGCTGTAAAACACACATCCACCATCTTCAAAATCATAACGTTACCTGGCAGGAATTATCATTGTTGCTGCCACGTAACGTTTTGACTGTTAAAACGTAACCATCTTCAAAACTAAAACGTTACGTGGCAACAATCATCATTGTTGCTGACACATAACGTTTCGACTCTCAAAACGTCACGTGGTAGTAAGCACTCCGTTTTTTTAAACTATAAAAGCAAATGACGAGTTGATGAATGTTTATTTGTATTAATGTAGTCTTTCATCATAATATTTTTCATCAACAAACTCCCATACATGAGTAAGTTTTGTTGAAATAAAGGTGAAAAATATATCAGTTGGTTATGGTACTCTTATGCCAAGGGCATCATATTTCTGTAATAGTTCAATATATGGTTATGTGATGTTGATTGCCCTCAAATTAAAAAAGATATTATTAAACAGCTATACATTATATTTTTTTAGCTTGACAATATTCGTAATCAAATTCTAACGGCGTCGTTGCCGTTCGTTTTGCACCATGGATGGACAAAGAATGCGATCAGCGCCGGTGCGGAAGCGATTGGATACCCGGGAGTCGTGCATGGCATGTTTCCCAAAGGAGGCGTAGAACTAATTCAGTTCTTCTACGTCGACTGTAATCGTCAACTCACAGACAGACTTAAGAAAATGGAAGAAGAAACGGCTGCCGCCCCATCAAAGTAAAATATTAGTATTATTCATTCAACAGGCAAAAATATTATTATTATTCATACAGCAGATCAGAATATATAGACCTACACAATGCACTAAATACCCTTTTATTATGGTTCAATTTTACATCAAATTCAATGGTCGAGTTCAAGCAATTTAACCATGTAAATGAAAACATTGTACCAAAAAGTGAGTTCAATGCTTCTTGTTTAATGTAACATATTGTATTCCCATCAAATATTGAGAGAATTAGACAGTCGAGTTGAGGCCAGGCAAATATGCTCAGCATACCTCAAAATTGAACTCAACTTATGTTGAATAGTGTAAATAACCATTCAATTATTCGGTCGAATAAATTAAAGTCAAGTGTTCAAATCAATTAATTTGATGGAAAATTGAACCAAGTTAATGGGTCTTGAAAATTGACTACAACACCCATTTGTGTCAGAATATAATATTTTGAATTTCAAGTTTTAAAAAAAATCGGACACCGTAGGCCTACATTTAATTTGCGTTGTCCAATGTCTACTGCGAAATGTCAGAAAATTCGAAGGATTATCGCATAGACCAGGGTACGAAATACAGTTCTAGTGTTGTCTGCAGGTCTACTTTTTACCCAATTCATTTATTTTTGTGGTTGCCGATCGATTCGATATTTTAGGACTTTGATTTGGATATCGAATTTGAATATTCGATATCAAAACGATGATCGATATCAAATTAAATTTTAGAAATTGGAAATAGATCCAAAAAAAATAAGTCAGAGTAACCAAGACCAAAAAAAGGTTTAGAATTGAAATTGTTATTAAAATACAATTTAAATTCATATGATTTAAAATTATTGAATGAATAAATAAATATAATATATAATTCTGATATCAATCAGTAATAGCCTGAACTCGTGAATCCTACATTTTATTCTTGAGAATGGGCAAATGTTGACCGCTGCCTTTACAAAGTATTAAATAATGATGATATGGGGTACAAACAACCTTGAAATAGATAATACTTGTAACATCAAATAGTGGGAGGTCTACATATCGTAATAACTGTGATAGGGTTCATTATGTAAATTGGGACCACATAGGGGCCTACTTGGGCTACTTTGTGTGATTAAAATAGAAAATATCTACAATTGTTTTGTGAACATTATGGCTTATATAGTGGGCTCTTATATTTCAATTTTGTACTGGAGGTCAGTGGTTCCAATTCCTTAGGGGAATCTCACTAAAAAAAAAAAATGATATAACATAACCGTTTCATTATATAGGCCTACATATCATACACATTTATTAATAATTAATTTTGAGATCAGGCCTATAACTCATATTATAATATGAAGCACCATGTTTATCAGGTCCACATTAAACCGAATATTTTATTGTGTAATATTTCACATAGACCTACTGATCTCAAACAATAATCGTTCTAATTTTACTCTTCAGGCGGGTGTTCGGCAAGTTTCAATATATTATAGGTTACTACAAAATAGTGGTAATACCAGCACAGAAAATTGTCAATACAAATATCACGATGAAAACATCATAATATCGTATGATGTAATAACCGTGATGGGTTTCATTATAGAAACTCAATTATCTCATTTAAACTACTTCATGAAAAGAGCGTTTGTGGTTATGTTGCTATCGGACACCTAACCGGCACTAAACCTAGACCCATTTCGGGTTCAACTTCGTGTGTAGATAAGCGTTGGTCAGGTACATGTCAGCGCTACGTCAAAAACGGCCAAAATCCACCTCGGGCTACTTCTTGTTTTAAAAAATGTGTCTACATTATTTTTGCATTATGTGCAGGGTCATTTATAGCGACTCGCATTGCTTTTTTCCCCCATTTTTATTCTCTTATTGGACTGCTTCAACTGAGTTCAAAATCCGGGTTTTTCTATGATGTCACGTTTTCATCACACTCGGTAGAAACTATGCTACCGCTTTCAGAAAATTGATCACATTGGCATTCTATAAATGAAGTGAAAATTTTCAAGCCTTTGAATAATTTTCATATTCCAATTATTTTCCATCCGTGTCATTCTTTTTTTAATAACATCGAAACTTGAAACAAAATCATTGTTCCCCAATTAAGGCTAAGGATGAAAGATAGGATCCTTTGAACGAATTGATCACATTGGCATTCTATAAATGAAATATTATTTGGTTGTTTGTAGAAAGAAGGACCCCAACTTATTCATCCAGGAAGCTGTGGAGGCTCGATTACGTATGATTATACCATACTTGGACAAATGGCCGCAAGCGATCGGCATCATGTCGCTACCGCCCAACGTACCAACCACACTGGCCAACCTGCTGACCCTCGTGGACGATATATGTTACTACGCTGGTGACCGATCAGTTGATGTACGTCAACTTGATATAACTAAAGCTTTTAAAACTAACTACCCCAATAGCAACAGATTGTAGCCTAATGTATTTGATAATTTACAAAAACTGACCCGTGTTGCCGCCCTCGGTAGCTCGGTCAGCTGAGCCATCGCTTCAGAAACTGAAGTTACCGTTGGGCGTGGTTCAAGTCCCACATAAGACGTACGTTTTTGTTAACGTCCTTTCACTTATCAACACTCCATAGTTTCATAATCACCTGCTCATTCGTACCCCCGTGTAACCTAGCTGTTGGAGGGGTCGTTGAGCAAACAATGATCAATCTGACCGCGTTACGTTCACAGTTCACCTGGTACAGCCGCCGAGTCGGATTAGCAGGTATTTACAAAATGACTGAACTGTGCCTTGTGCAAGACAAATCACCCGATTACGAACAAACCTGGCAGTTCTTAACGCGGCGAATCGAAGACGCAGGACATTTAAACCAGTATCTACAACAGTCTGATGAAGTGAAGCAAGTAGCAAAAGAAGCAGTCACATCTGCTTTTATCACGGTAAGATATCGGACATTGTATCAGCAGCCGGCTGCTAACCGAAGTTTTGCAGTAGGCCTAAATGATTTTCAATCAAAGTCCCCCCCCCCCCCGAGTTGTTAATATTTCTGCCTTTTATAAGAACCATTTTGTAGCTTTAGGACAGTATGCACTCTATTTACGTGATACATACACAAGACGTAATTGGAGTGGTGGTCCTAAGATCAGTGTTTTCAAGATCAAGGCCAAAACATCTTCAACCAGGCCTCTCTTGATTAGCTCTTGGATAGCTGAATATTACGAAATCTATTTTACAGTAGACAGAAATTTTGCACGGTCAAAAAAAACCAGCAATGCATTGGGGGCGACCATAGTCTAATATCAAAACGTGATGTTTTCATACTGTCTTGAAGCTAAAAAGGTTCTTTAACTGGTAAGAGAAGGGTGGCCTAGGCCAGTCCTGGACCATCAATCTATTCTCAAGGAGCCGCTTTACCCTCCCACTACCTATTATAAGTCCACTCCTGGGATACGCCCCTCCACTACCTCCTCCAGATACACACGAACTTGCGCCTCTTGCCTTCAGGCTTTTCCATTAGAATATATGTGATATATCTAATTAAAATTAACTACATCTATTATCTTATTATTATTATCATTATTATCTTGCCACCGCACATTTATGTGCAATTGCAAGAGTTTGAATAATAATAATAATAATAATAATAATAATATAGGTGCCTCTCAAGAATTTTAATTTCGAAGAGTTCAACTTTATTACTCGCCTGTAGTGGTATGTGTAGGGCTTGAAGCATAAGTAAAAGTCTGTTTGTCATATGATACCTTTTAAATCCTATGCAATATAACATGATCAACTGGTTTGACCAAGTAGCAGAGACTTTTACTTATGCTTTAAGCTGTACACACAAACCTGTTCATAATTTTATTAATCTATAAGAGTTTAAATAATTTCTAGTTGCCAAGATCCATGCACTTACATCAATGTTTTGTTTCATTTGCAGGCAAGGAACATTCTAGGACTGAATTTAGGTAACAGATAACAATAAATCCAACTTTGTAGCAGAACCATAAATGTTGTATTATACTTTGCTATATTGTTACAAAATATAAAGATATACGTAGACAGTATTAAGTCGAACAACTTGACCAAAGCTAGGTTTAAAAAGCTTTGTCACTAAAAAGTAAAAACAATACTATAATGGTTAACAATTTCTTTGTATTTTCATCAGAGAATAAATATAGGCCTACATATATATGTGTATATATATATATATATATATATATATACATATTTCTTTTTTTTTTCAACTTTAGTTTGCACAGTTCTCTGAATTATAATCTGAGTGATTTTTCCCATTATTAAATAGCGCCACTACATATATTTTGTGCCCACAATTGTGACTGATAACATATTTTTAGTTGTGTTTAACTTATGAATTATTAAATTATTTAAAATTTGAATATATTACATTGTTTCATTTCTATCCATGCATGCATCCTGTTAATTACGGTCATGCCAAAAAAGACTACTGACCAGGAGACTTGCATCTACAAAGTTGTCACTTATATGAAAAATTTGAAACCTATCTAAGTCATCATGATACAGTCCATAAAGGGTAAAAGTTGCTTTCTGTGGCTCTTATGCAATATCAACTATTTCAGCATTTAGTCAATCACAGGTCATATAAAATCAGAATAAATGAAAACTGACATTTTGCTACACATCGCAATAGTAATTTCAATAATAGTAACTAGAAAGTAACCTTTAGATATTCACAAGATAACACATTAATTAATAATTACACCATCTAATATTCTTATTGACTGACAAATAGTTAAGAACCTCTCATTCTATTAGGAAGGAAAACATTTCTTTCTTATGTTCACTTGTTTGGCAGTTGAACCAATGTCATACATACATTGAATATACAAAAAAAAGTTGAATAATAAGGTTAAGTACATATTATTTATACATGTATAGACTATTTGTTTTCACGACATGAAAATGGTACATCTGTCAACGGCCGTTTCTCGTCAGTTCAACATCCAGACAAGGACTATTGTGCGCCCCAAAGCCAGCGTGAAGAGGAAGGAAAAGGGGCCTCCCCCAATTACGCACTCCATATACATTTTTGAAAACCAAACATAGGCATACTTTGTTAAATTTGATTCCATGTATTTTACAAACTATAAAAAATTCCTGGATTAGGGATTCTTTCGTACAGAAAGGGGGTTGATTTGACTGGATAGATGTTCCAAGTGGACAATATTTTCATCATTTTAAAAACAGATACATTTTTGTGTCATACAATTCGCAAAAACAAGCTATAAACGATATCCCTTTTATTTTTATCCATTTAATTTAGAACGTATATAGGCCTACTCTGGTAATGTTAATAGCACAAGTGTACAGTATCATATATTTTAAATTTATGGTGTCCTGAGAAATGTTCCTGAACTTATTGTACACACTTGTTCAAAAAACAAAAGAAGAATACAGTATATACCGGTAGGCCCCTACTATAAAGTCAGAAAAGTAAAATATCAAGAAAAGTAGATATCAGATCTGGCCTTTACACCGTATTATTTATTTTCTTTCACATAAAGTTCGTTAAATGTTCACATTAAAAAGTTCACATAAATGAAAATTATGGTCACAGACAGTGCAGTCCTGGTGTTGAAGACCATTAGTTTTAAATAATCAAAATGGGGTGGTAAGATCGCCCTTGTGGTGCCCCGTCCAAACGATCCTATCTTTCATCCATAGCCTTAATTGGGGAACAATGATTTTGTATCAAGTTTCGATGTTATTAAAAAAAAAAAAAAAAAAAAACACAAAGTTCAAGCACATATTTTTATTTATAAATTCACCTTGTCAATACGCTTAGACACACAATAGTAAAATATGAGTCTTTCAAAGTAACAACTCGATAACAATCATCAACGTTGAATTAAAATTCTTATTTACAGAAACCACAGATTAAACAAACATACTTGGTCTGTGAATATTAATGATCAATACAAAATTTACACCAACATCCAGTATGGTCTACAATTTTACACATGGGGGAAAATGTCACTCGTGCTCTCGGGAAAAAATAATGTTCAAGACCTAGAGAATAGATTATGTATAGGTCTTCTATAAGATCAACATTGCCACTAAAGTCACTAGAATCACTTTATTATTGCCACAAATAGAGAATTTCTCTTTTCGGTTACAATTATTGTACAGTACAGTAGTCTGAAAGAGACGATTTGTTATACGCCTATAGCAGCAACGGTGATCTAAGAAAAAACAGACTCAATTCATTCTATGATTTTTATCTGCAATTCCTGAGCTAAAATTTGTCTACGGTACCATATATACGTATTTGTTTAAAAGAGTTCGGTTATGAAAGAAGAAAAAAAAATATTTCTCATTTGTTCTCAGAAATCATTCAGTTACGTTCAACATTAGGTCATACACCATAGATATACTACCAGACAGTTCACGTTGATGACAGAACAAGAATACATTTTCTGTACACACCTACAACCCCTCATCTAGGCCTACCTTTGCAATTGGTGTAACTTGCCAGCTGTTACTCGAGCACTAGCACTAATAGTAAAGAAGCAGACTTGATAAACCAATGACATTGTGGCCAACATACTACTAGTGCTTGAGCAGTGATTAATTAATGGCTGGCAAGTCACACTAATTGACAAGGTAACCAAGGGGATGGGGGTGTGTACAGAAAATCTATTCTCGACTTCTCGTTCTGCCACGTATGTGAACTGTCTCAGTAGTATATCTTTCGTCTATGATTGGGTGTTGAATATATATCATGTTTTGATTGACTCAAATTAGAGGGTACCGGTACTGTAAAAACGAGTAACTGGCTAACAGCAGAATCATTTATTAAAATCACAGTAAAGTGTGAATCTACAAGATTGTGTAGATTTAAAGACTAGTCTTGCACATTTGCCTGCTTTGCAGTTAATGGTAAGAACATATCCAATGGAGGCTCTACCATGGCTCTACCGCAAATTACAAAAATGCCAGATGTTCCCACAGCAATTACTAAAATTTGTGGCTCTCTGTGTTGACTCCTACAATCGAACGAATTACATGTTGATAGCTGTTGATAGTTCTCCTGTGCACCACTAGAGGGTGGTTTTCAAGTCTTCGATTTTTGTCTTTCCACCTTGGCATAAATCTTTTAGCAGGAAAATCATCACCTGTCATCAAGACTGGCTGTCAGATATTGTTTAAAATTAAAATATTGTTTAGCTATTATTATTTTCACAAGTAGACCTACCAAGTGAACGTCCCCAATAGTATGTTTCTGTTGAAATGTTTGTGGTACTGGTAGGCCTACAATATTCTTTTAATTTTTAATTAGATAAAGAATTGCAATGAACAGTAACTCATTGCCCAGCAGACTGTAGGCCTAATAAATGTAGGAATTATGTCCAACACAATATGTAAAATTGACATTCTCAAACTCTATGGCGCCTTCACTTGGGGTCGTCTCAAGCGATCCAAGCCCCACCACAATGCATCATGAAGAGAATATACTGACAGTATATAGGCCTACCTACGCACCAAAACTAGCAGTCAACGTGCACACGCATTCCAGGTATCCCTGCACTACCAGTACCGGTAGGCCTATATGAGAAAACAATTGTTTAAAATATGCACAGATTTAATCAAAATTTCAAGCCCTTTTAATTCAAAAACAAAAATTATTCATGTGACAGCAGGCATTGAGTTTGTAGGGTAGTTAGACAAACTCAATGCTGTAAGTGTACACTACACAACAAATAAATAAGCTTGCTGAGTTCACATCAATCAAGAGCTTATTGAAAGATTTGATTAATTAAAATAAAATTGGCAAGAAAAAGAACCTATAGATCAGCCTACATGTTTATCCTAAATATAAATTAGTAATGGCCTTCCTGAATATAGCCTTTAATAGTAGTAGGCAAGGGCAGTTTTTGAATATTGTCAACACGGGTGTTTTGTCGGATAACAAAACGACATAGGTATTGCAAGGACCTTACTTGTGTGAATCTAGAAACAGGCTTCACTAAGCGAACAGGGAATGCTGGGTGACCAGGATTTCTAGATTGTGAGTAACAGAAGACTGCAGTTTTAGAATACATCATGGAGTGATTAATAAGTTCCACAATACTCTCAAAACCCTCCTGCCCTGGCTGCGTATAGAAACTAAAAAGACCATGACTGTGCTCTATACGAGCGTGGAACGTTCTCCCCGAGCTGCGGAAACTTACGCTCAATAGATATCGATCGGCTGATGAGTCTCGGACTAGGAAAGCTCCATCGGGAAGATCTTGTAACTTCTCTTCAGACTCGTCTCTCGATATTGGACCCCAATACCAACCATACTTGGCTAATTTCAATAATTCTACGGTAAGACTTCTTGAAGCACCGAAGGGTTCTTCTTGTAATAGATCAAGACTATCCTGTAGGCCCACCTTACAGTCAAGTCGCCGCTCTACGGAATCTTCAGAACTTGTAGATGTCAATCTTCCTTCAGCTTGGCTGTCGCCAGAAGCTACGGCCAGTGCAGGCAGTCTACTGACACTAGTGTCCTTAACGAAGCGAAGCCTTGGTTGAATCGATTTACCGTCAATCGACTGTCTTGTAGATGTAAGTGTGAAGCCGTCGCCAGAGGAGTCCAGACCTAGGCCTACTTCATTTATCGTAGCATAATTAGAAGATGCGGTATCAAGAGCATTGATCGACTGCTTCGACTTACATTTAAAAGGTCTCGTACTAATATTGACTTTCCATTGGAATTTCTTCTTTAGAGATTTAAAAATGCCAGGTACATGCCGGTCATTTTCTGATACTTCCGAGCACTTACATCTATCTCTCCCATCGTCTATTGAGGTAGAAGATGACTCTGATTTTATTGAGCCTGCTAAATCGCCATTTGCATCCTCCATCACTTCTGAATACGCATGAGATCGTGGTCCATTTTGTCTTGTACTTCTTCGAATTAGAGAATTCTTGATTGAACTGAGACTGATTTTACGTTGTCTTTTAGATTCTTCAATATTTGATGGACTTACAGCCATTTTAACTACAATTATTCCTTAGATATATGAAAAATAGCGTGAAGAGCACTACAAAAGAATGGCATTACGCATTCTTCTATCTTGAAAGTTGAGATTAGCCCTGCCCCTTTTGAGTCAGCAATCACAGCCACCCTGAGTAATTTTTCTGTCATCCGGGGAACCAACGACCGTTCATTGACTACACAGAGTTTCGACATTCTATCAAACAAGCAGTGACTCGGAGCGCGTACTTTCAACAAAATATTACGACATACCGTAGTGTAGAAGTTAAAGCTTTACGAGCTAACTTATTAATATGTATATATATATATATGTGGTTCACACAATAACTTTGTAAATTATCCACGGAAATACAATACAATATATGCTTTTAACCTAGTTTTAACATGTTGACATAATATTTTTTATTCTAAACAACGCTGTTCTGGTTCATTGTTTTTAATTTAAATAGTCTTTACTGAATGATTTATATTTGGTGACAAGACTGCCTCGGAGAAAAAGTTCTACATGCTGGAAAAGGTAAGTCATTTTAGTAAATGATTCTCATAATACTAGGAAAATGCAACATATACGTTGTTGGATGAATGATGTGGGCAAATTTATATGAAATTTTATGAAAAGTCACTACCATCCTGTTTTATTAATCACTCAATTTAATTTTGGTTATACCTCTACCTGTCGTTTACTCTACTTGTAACATTTGCCACCTGTATATGTATTTACAAATTGCAAATTAAATTAATGAATGAATGTTGCTTTAATTGATGTGAAACAATGATATCAAAATTCATTTTATCAATTTACAGCTGATCGGATTCATGTGAAACTTTGAAATAATGTGCATCATATATTAAAATTCTCTGAAAATATGAATTTATTCGAAGTAAACATTTTTTTCCGACTTTCTCATCTGGGTTTTTATAAAAACTTTGAAATAGGTTTTCTCAGCAGTGATACAACCGATTGCGCCTTTCAAGGTCTAACCATACAGAATCAAATCAGATAATGACACACTTGTGTATGTCAGGTTTCAACTGCGTTCATACTTTCGTTTGACCTGTGGAGTGTGAACAGAAAAAAATAACATTCTCGTTTTTTTCCGAGTACGAGAAAATTGAGTCTTTGCTTCTCATCCAATTAATTATAAAATCATTGACAGTACATCAATGTCAAGTATGAGAAACATTATTTGAAAAAATGAATGACAACCTTGCAAATTTTGATTATCAATGTGGTACAGGAAATTAATAGGGTCCAAGCACCCAAGACCTTTACCTACATGAGACCTAGGATTATAGCTAATTAGGCATATTTGTTTTAGTTTTCATCGACCTTTTTTGATTCATACAATAATATAAATATAGGCCAATTCATAAAACAACATTTTATGAAATACATAGAACATAAATAGTTACAAACTGATATGTCCCTATGGGATGTAAGAGAGGTATTCATTTACACTATAGAAGGGGTTGGCAGTGAGGAATTTCTTACGAGATGATTTGAAAGAGCCGATTGAGAGGGAGGACTTGATTGAGCGTGGGAGCTTGTGGAAAAGAGTGGAGAACTAACAGTTTGACTTTGACACTGAAAGTAACAACAGAATGTGTGATAAATGCTAATATGGCCGTAGAGAAGTTACAAATAAACTGTCAACAATATTACGTTTTTAATTACAGTTATTGTCGAGAAATGTACACACTTTATTTAGTAACTTTTCACAAGTTCCACTGTTTACCAGTAACAGGTTATCTGCAACTCTTTCTGTCGAATAGTGAAACATTGATGTCAATATGGAACACAAATTTAAAACATAATATAAATAGTAAATAGACCTACTGTATATAAAAATACAATACAATATAAAATAAAACATAATACAATAATAGAAAAAACACCTTTCATGTTTATGGGCATTTTTATTTCCAGAATCTAGATTATAACTCATTATATAAAGCTGCATCACGAATAACTCATAACTAACAATGTAGGAAATATTTGATTTATTTATTCATTCATTACAACCAAAAGGTATGCATGTTTCTTCCTTGCACTCTATTAATTGTACACAAGTAGGTCAATATGAGGAATGCATGCTCTACAAAGAACAGTGATTAAAAATAAATATTTATGGGGGAGTGTGGCCTATACATGGTTGACAATCCCACAAACAGCTAGGTTATTCAAGGGTACGAATGTGCAGATGGTAATGAAATGATGACGTGATGAGAAGTGAAAGGATGTTGACAAAAACCCATGCCTTATGCGAGACTTGAACCCACGCCTGACGTGGCTTCAGTTTCAAACGTAGTGCGTCAACTGACTGAACCATAGGAGGCAGCTGGGCCTATATCACTAAAAAGTACACAATAGCCTTAATTAGCCTTATTTGGGGAACAATGATTTTGTATCAAGTTTCGATGTTATTAAAAAAACAAAAAAACAAAAACAATATGCAGTGGTTAATTACTACGAACATAGGCTCACATAAAAAAGTTGAATACTTTCTATTTCTCATGGATAATTAAAAAGAGTATGTTGAATGTTTTAAACATTTTAGCCTACCATGTTCATCAAATTATAAAAATAATATTAAAACAGTAACACAGTACTATACAGTAGAATACAGAAGTATACAAATTTAATCGGTTTTCAACACCAAGTTACTCTTTGGTATGTCCAAAATCTTGTTTCCAAAGATATTCCTGTTTGTAAGCTGGTCCGTCATTACAGTTCGCTTTGCAAGTGTAGATAACGAGAACACCCCAGTCGATACTTTTACCAACGTCGTCCAAATTGAGGTAGTTCAACATTTGAGGTAAAATCTATAATGAAAATAAGAACGTTAGTAAACAACAAAAAATGATGAGTTAGCAAACAGCAAATGACGAGTAAGGTTTTTATACCAACTCCGTTCTATTAGAACTAGTTCGTTGAGATCTAGCGGAAATTTGCTTTCCTCCCTTTTCATAATAACGATTTTAATGTGAAATAACAATTTAGTAGTTGAAGCAAATGGTAAAAGTGGCAACTAGAGAAGTTTCAAATATAGTGTTGTTACTCTCAAGTTAGCTTACCGGTACTTGGATATAAGTTAAGGCCAACAATTGAAGAAAATGATAGAATTACAACTAATACCATAGGACTCTTGAAATTCCTTTGTTGGGACAAAAATTGCAGGCAAAAGTTGAAGTTGCATCAATTTTTCTACAGTAGGCCTATGAGAAAAAAAAAGGGAAAAATACCTGGAATTCAAACTGCCGCTGACCCCCACAGTAATGGCAATCAGGTACAGCATCAGGTTTATGATTGGCTGAAACCCACAGAGGTTCACCGGCACGATCATAGCGTAGGACTTGGTCGGGAGTGTTCTTGATTCGGGAACTGAACTTTTTGAACTCTTTATCCTCTTGTGATACTGCCATTTTCAGTAAATCCTCATCAACGGAGCTTTCACCTACAATAATGAAGGATGTCGTTTATAACGGAAAAATACGCATTTAGTAAAATATCTAACAATTCTATTGAAGGGTTAAACAGATTGAAATGATTTTAAAAAAATGCTAATGTACGTCTAGGTAGGTCTGATTAACCCCTATTTCAGAGTGTCAATGAGTTGAGCCTAGCCATTGAGATTGTAACATTACAATCTCAATGGCCTAGCCCTATAAAATTATTTACTTCCTTCTAAAAAACCAAAAATTTCATACATTTAATAGGCCTAATAATAATGTTCGTTTATATAGCGGCAATGCGCTATTCAATAGTACATTACATAATGAAATGGTACATACACTATCAATTTCAAGGCTCATAATAAAAGAGTCGCCACTATTGGAGTTTTTTCTATTTGATAGCCCAAACCATTGATTTTGTAATAAACACTACAAATTCAATGCTCAAACTAAATGACAGTAGGGCCTAGGCCTATTGTGATACAGTAAAGCCATTCAGTCACCAAGGTGTTTACCATCTGATATTAGAGTACCGGTATGGCATTTATAGAACTATGACAGTACCGTTGGGTTTATATTATTATAACTTGAATACTAAAAACTCAATGACAGTAGGGCCTACACACGAATGTGTTGTTTACTATCAGCCGTTACCAGTAGACCTAGATTAATCGACAATTTCCTCCCAATTCAAGAGTTCCTCAAACAAAATTTCAAATTACCTTGCATACTACCTAATGCGCCATCTTCCACAAGCTTTTCGTAATCTCGAATTTTTTCTTCATCACTTCGTTCAACTTTGAGCTCATCAGAAAAATCTTCAGGTTCAATCAACAATTCAAATTCAGGTAATACCAAATTCTCAGCTTCTCGTTGTTTACCTGAACCACAATCTTCTTTATGAACAGCTTTCCAATCTACGACCTGATGTTCTTTACAACAATAGCCGACCTTTTTACATTTTCCGCAATGACTTACGCTTTTACAGCCGCAAACGTTACACAATTTTGAAGGCTCGATTTTAATATCAGATCGCCAATTTGCATCTGCCACTGGAGGATCGAACGGAAAGAATTGATTCTTTCTTTCAAGTTGACAGCGGAAGACTTTGAAATTTTGTTGACCATTTCCATCGCAACATTCTGGATCAGCACACACGAACACAAATACTGTTCGATGAAAACACAAATTATCTTCCTCAATTGGGGCATATACTTGACACAGTAAAATGCATGGCTTTGAGCATTTGCAACATTTTACATCATTGGCAGATGGAAGTTGTTGAAGATCTAACCACGAAGGTTTTCCACCAACTTTGCTTGGAAAAAATCGGCTTGCTAGTTTCCATGGGGATGTTTTCTCTAGATAACCAATATCTATCTTGCTTGTGTTTTCAAAATTGTCAGAACTCATATCTTATCACTGTATTTCAGTTAATTAATAAACAGGATAAAATATTGTTATTTTGGCATAAAACCTTTAGACCTAGGCCTACACGTTTAATAGCCGTATTTTTTAGGTTAGGTTAGACGAAAAGGTTAGGTTCCGGACATGACGTCATGTACTCTCACTCCACGTGCTTTGTTGTGTCAAATTTAAAATGTGATCCACATGCATATGCATAGTTTTTTTGCAGCACGTGTCGATTCGTAGTCAAAATATGAGAAAATTCAAGTGAAATATCGGATGTAGGTAAATGTAATCAGAAGCGAGTGGAATTTAAATTGCTTGAAATTCTCAATCCCTTCAGTCTCTGAACAGATACCAAATTGAATTCAATGATGAGATTATTTTTGTCATGGTGACTACAGCATGCAGCTGATGAAAGATCCAACCAGTTTCACAGTAAGGTTAGTGTATTATCTATGACTAGGAAAACGCGGGATGCGCCTTGTGAGATGAGCTTAGAAGTATGGAAATCTAGAATGAAAAATATTCTGTCAGCTCAATCCACATTTACAGACTTTGGATTACTTTAAACGTTCAAAAACCTCACCTGCAACTTGTTGATATTATAGTGCTGCATGCAACCTGTCGCATATACACTTTGCAAAACCAATTGATCCAAATAACTATTCCATAAAATGTACACTTTTATTGCGTCTTCTTTGTTATTTCTCATCTGATTGTTGCAAAAATCTCTGAAAAGGTGTATAATAGTATTGTTCATATTCGGTAACTTTTGCACAATTAATAATTTCATGAGACCTACTGTGATTGTCTGAAATTCTTGCATCTACTGTATTAAGTAAAATGTAAATACATGTGAACACGAAAACATACGCTCTACAATCATTTTACTATAAAAATTGTGTGCTTTATTTTAAATTCAAAATGTCCAATGTTTATTGTACTCTGTCAAAACCAATATTATGCAAGATCATTGTTATCAAAATTCTTAAAATACAGCATCAATATATTTGTAGTGTAGCCTACTGTACTGAAATAGTTAATACTTGTTCTTTCCTACTATACTCTCCTCCAACTGATTTGAAACGTCAGCCAGTCCCGCCAACAACGTAAACAACTGACGCTTGTCCGTACACAAATCAACACGTTTTGTCATTCGTTTCATATTCAGTCTGCAAGCTTGACGAAGTGTTTCTAGTTCTTTCTCCGAAGATTCCACTCTATTTCCTAGATTTGCGTACTCATGGTCCGTCCTTGTAGTGGTCGCTACTCCACCAGTATCACAAATTTCATCAACTTTTATTGGTTCACTTGCTATTGGCGTACTGATCGGCTCACTCGGTATTGTGGCACTTTTTGGTTCATCAGGGTTTGGAGTTTGTAAAGATGGAATAGAATTATGAGAAAATTGTTGTACAGCTACTCCTTCAATAATGCTTGCTTTCAATCCTGGAACCATAGCTTTTGGACCGCGTAATGCTAAAATGGCTCTCTGGTCAACTGCCATATTAATTTGTTTATTAGGTTTCAATAATGGAATATCGTTAGGTGAATTTAAAGGATCGTCTGGAGAGATTGCATGTGCTATTGGTTCAATTACGCATTCGAGCGATGAGGATAACTTCTCTATGACCATGATTTCGTCCCCCGAATCGATGACAAGTCTTCGACCATAATCAGGATAAGATTCTACATCATCAATTTCCATCAGTTGTAGACACTGCTTTTCAATACCAGAAGATTTTGAAGAAGTGATAAACTTGAGTACTCCGCCTTCGACTGTCAAACACGATGCTAAATCTTTTGCTATCAACGCTTTACGAGCGTGATTGTAGATTGTTTTCAAAGTTGGATAGTAAGCGGAATTCAAAGGATCTGGTTTTATTTTAGAGTTGTGGAACTTTTGTTTAACATAAGAGTTTAAATGGGTTCTAATAATATGAGGTTTTTTCACGTTCTGTCGAACTAGATTATAGATTTCATCAACAAGTTCCGGGATTAGTTTCTGTTTTGATTGAGTTTCTTCGATTGCATGATTGTGACTTGAGTCTGGTGATAGTGCGATTAGGTAGCGGAGAAAACTGGATGGCGGTTCTTCGGAAGATTTGATATCTTCCTTGAGTTGAAACATGGTCTGGAATGTGAAAAATAACAGAGTTAAGAGGGTTACTATGTTAAAACTGGCCACTACGCTGTGACAGTGCTCTTGTTTGTTCAATGTTTGTTCTTCTTTACTATTTTTTTACATGCAGAGAACAGTTCTTTGATAAATACGTAATGTGCCTACTTCACACACTGAAGTGAGTATCATCATGTTATGTTACAAGTGATCTTCATTTTCAAAGTCCAATTATATTATAAATGCACATGTTACAAACCTTTCTTTTCATTCGATTAACATTTTTTTCAAGTGTATAATCAGGATAAACACGGATTTTACTGACAATCATTTTTGCTGAACATCCAATTCTTCTACTCGGGGCTCTGCGGCGTGGTTTTAAAACATTACACGCGGTTTTATTCTTCTTTGGTAAAAGTTGCTTGCCTCGTGTGCACTCGAAATATGTGATTCCTTCTCGCTGAAATGGCTGTCCAGAGAAAGGAACATGGAAACTCTTGGATTTGAATTCAAAGCACAGTGACGATGAACGATCTGTAAAGAAACACAATGAAAGTTACCAATGATCTTTCCACAAGCTTTTTAATTCTGGTAAGTAAAAATTTAATTGTCAAAGCAAAACCTAGTATTTATACATCAGGAGAAAATACATCTTTAACGTGTATAGTAGGGGGCCTACTGAGTTCTTAAAATGTGACCTTCAAATTTTAGACTACCCACCTAGCCCATATGGATAGATTATTTATTTTAGTTATTTATATTACGTTTAACGAAGCACTGAACTGATGACTGAGATCTATTGGCATCGGTGAATGATGTATGAGATGATGGGGTGATAAGATGAGATGTTATCTCATTATGTGTTTAGGATAGTTGGAAGGAGTCGGTTGTGGCCTGCTGTTAAGAAACCATTCCAGTATTAACCTGAATGACAGAGTAACATCAAAACTTGATACAAAATTGTTCCCCAATTAAGGCTATGGATGAAAGTAGGATTATTTGGATGGGGCACCACAAGGGCAATCCTACCGCACTCCATTTTAATTATTTAAAAACAATTGAATTCAACAACAGGACTGCGCTGCATGCGCTGGTATGCCAATATACGACTAGAATATAATCAACAATGCTACCGGTTTGTTATAAATGTATCCAGTCAATCAGTCTAGTAGAAGTAGGCCTAGATTCTATTCGTTGGAATTGGGCGATTCGAATTCCAATCTGAAGGATTTGTAATCGGAAAGGCTACTAGTTGATCTCGAAACAGGCTTGCTTTCTATTGTCACTTTGCAGCTCATTAACAAATCATCAATAATCCCAGGATAAATTTATACCAAAGTGTGCCGATCTTTTTTAGTTTTATGTTATACCCAAGATATCTTTATTGACGTTTTTAACAAGACTGTAATTTTACAGTTTAAATCTAATCTACCTAACCGTAATCATCATTCAACATGGTTTTTAGTTCTTTTCAGTGATGGTTAGGGCATTGAGATTGTACAATCTCAATGGTTAGGGTTAAAACGCAAGGTAGGGTTTGTGGTGGATGGACAACCATACCATGCTGTAATTCCAATGCTCAAACCTTTCCGTGACTAACTCTAACAATCATCACATACTCTTGAGGTCTCTCTTTAGAGTTCTTTTCACCTTTCCCTCATGACCCGAAAGGATATTTATGTACTCAATGCTCACGCTTAGGGTAGGTTAAGCATACGCATCCCCTACCACCTAACCTAGCCCTAAAAACGTCGAGTGACATATACAGCATATTTGTCGGACGGCTTAATTTACCAAACTGCGACTAGCCAACAAACCTTTAGTAAAATTCAATCCTTCTGTGCCTTCAGTAAGGGACTTGCACCCCAATGTATTATTCCGCGAAGATCGTTTTGTAAAGGAGTAACCTATGATTTTCAATCCATTTAAAAATTGAGTGTAACTTTCTTCGGTATTTACAAATCCTGATATTAAACCATCTTGTGTCAAATCAATGCAGCTCAGTTGAGAATTTAAGAAGTCAAGAAACTCAGTCATTTCTGTAGGCCTACCAAACCATTGAGCAAACTCAATGACCAAAATGACCAAATGAACGAAGGTTTACTAGCTGTCAATGTCAAAAGCTTCAGTTCAGACATAACCTCAAAATGTAGCAAAGCCTCCTTGTTGCCTTCTAGGCCTACACAGGTTGACACTGACAGCTCGGGATTGAGGACTTTGAAAGGCGCGGGGAGGGGAGGCCTATTCTGCTTGTTGCCGATGTTATGTGCGTCTCTGCAATCTTTTTTAGTTTTTTTATCATTAATTTAGCTTGAGAGGAAAGCGTTATGGTAGGATTTGATCCAACGAACAAAGATACACTAAGTAAGCTGGAACATGGTTCTGCTGGGGCCTTTAGTGGTATTGTAACAAGAGGCTTGCTGCAACCTCTAGATGTCGTTAAGGTTAGATTCCAGGTAGGCCCATGATGACAAAATAATTCTGTACACAAATGTGATGAAAATGCTTGGATCATATGGGATCATGTCATATCAGATCATACATGATTATATGGAATGATCAGAGGGGAAGCATTCTTGTTCCTCTCGCAACTTGATGCTATTTTACATTCAGCTTTTTCATTAGATAGGCTGTTGACTGGAAAATGCACCATGTATGAAATTGTATGATAACTGCGTTTTTGATTTTCAAGTTTGTATAGTTCGAAAAACATGTCATGAGGTAGGCCTAGTATTTCTAGTAGGCCTACCCAAAATATATTTTACTTTCCAAGTAGGCCTAGACATCTGTTTTTGTTTTCCAGCTTCAAGTGGAGCCTTTGTCTAAAACCAGTGTGGATTCCAAGTATTGGAGCGTCACCCAAGCGTTCACTCGAATTATAAAAGAAGAAGGTGGATTCGCTTTATGGAAAGGCCACGTTCCTGCCCAGCTACTTTCTTTCGTTTATGGAGGCGTGCAATTCTTATCGTTTGAAATTCTAACCCAAAAGACGTGGCAATTTATGCCTCAGTCACGAACTGACAACAAGAAACCGTTGGTTCACTTTCTGTGCGGTGCTGGTGCGGGAAGCTTGGCGACTGTGTTTGCTTATCCATTCGATACAATTAGAACAAGACTGATAGCGCAAGGGGAACCGAAAGAGTATAGGAATATTTTCGAAGCCATTGTCAAGATATTCACGAGAGAAGGAACGAGAGCATTTTATAAAGGACTCAGTCCGAGCTTACTACAAATTGCACCGCACACTGGAGCACAGTTTGCTTTCTACGAGCTTATTACAGAAATATGGCAAAACTGGGGTAAGCATGGAGTACCGGTATTTTACAAATGTACTATTGCGGTTACATAAATGCGTTGATTTTTTCAAATTGAAATCAACATTTTGGATCAAACCACTTAATTCTACTGTAAGTGTATGTAAATCAATTAATATGTTCAGATTAGTATAGTGGTGCTTTACAATCTTGGTGAAAGTTGATCTCCAACTATTCATAGGCCTACTTGAAATCTTCTCGCCATTTATTGCTGCATGCACCAATGCTTGAAACAGGGGAACAGCATATTTGTGAAAGAGTAATCACTCAGGCCTGAACAATAACTTATAGGCCTAATGTAGTGCTTGTTTTGAATGACTGGATATATAACAAGGTAAGCTGCTGGTTGCATGACGATTTTCTTAGGCTTCGGTCTAGTATTATAAGTCGTGACTCGGATGATATACGTTACTCCCCTGATTGGTGAAGGTTCATTTTCCAAGCTGATGAAGAATTTTAATCTAAATGTTGAAGTTGATCAACATTCTGTAAAAACACGCCGTAGTATTCTTGTATTTAACTTACACTTATGTACGTTAAATACAAAGAATAAAGTATGTGTGCTTGTTTATTCAAAGACCAGATCTGAATAATGCCAAAGACTTTTGACACTGACTGGTTGATGTTTACTGTTTGTTGTTGTTGTTTAGTAAATGTTTTTTTTCTTCATAGGGCAGCGTGCCGACGACAAAATACCAACTATCAATCGTACAACTGTGATTGGCTCTCTAATTTGCGGTTCGTTAGCCGGTATTTGTGCCAAAACTATTGTCTATCCGTTGGATCTAGCTAAAAAACGAATGCAAATTCAAGGATTTGAATATGCCAGGACAGGATTTGGAAAGGCAAGTGAAATGTGGTTCAATGATTGTTTGTGATATAACACTTTGGTACTACGTATCCAAATTATGTATTCTAATTCAATAAATTTGTAGGCCTACTTGTAGTCTAAAGATGGATACTGGTACAACATAGAGTAGTTTCTAGAATGGCCTACCTACTCAGACTGTAGATCACACAAGCATTTTGTTGAAATATTTTTCCTCATTTCAATTTGTAAATATCTTCCAAATGAAGTTTCTATTGAACATTTTTGCCAATATTTAATTTAATTTCTCCAATTTTAGTCAATTTGTTTTACTTCTATATACCTACAAATAATGTTACTGAAGGTTATTCAACTTTTGTCCTCTGCCTTTAGGTCTTATCACACAAAGGATTACTGGAATGCTTGTGGCTGACAATACAAAACGAAGGCTTCACAAGTCTCTACAAGGGTTTATCGCCAAGCATGCTTAAAGCAGGTGCAGCAACCGCAATACATTTCACAGTCTACGAGCAAGCTTGTCTAGCAATAGCAAGCCTGCATCGTTAATAGAATCGAGCATGTATTTGGTGTACTAATATGATTCTATTTGTGGTTGTCCAACTGATTTGATTTCGAAACCAAGTTCACTAAAAGCTGCCCTTGACAGCTCAGTCTGCTGAGGCACCGCTACAGAAAATGAAGTCACCACTGGCCGCGGGTTCGAGTCCTGCTTGAGACATGGGTTCTTGTAAACGTTATTCTACATCATCTTTTCATAGTTTTATAATCGCCTGAACATTCGTACCCACTTATAACGTAGCTGTTGGAGAGGGTAGTTGAGCGAATACAGAAAAAACGTTTGCTGTGTTCGATGTTGCATCAATCTTTATTTCATTGGGTACTCATATCTGTTGAAATGTATGACAGGATATTTTGAGTAGGCTCAAGTTGGTTGGTCTTTCGAAGATACACAACAAGTTTGTAGTTTTTACTGTCCACTTTTTTTGTGATTATTGATTGGCTAAAATGTGATTGCATCGTGCATTGCAAAATATGTTATTGTGGAGCGCACATAGAGTTATACATAATTTATGGGTCTTGTAGCAAGTGGATAGGATGGAGTTAAAAATACGTAGTTGAAAATTTGTTGTAGATGTCTCACATCAGGTATGAAATGAGTGAAATAAAATGGTGTCAACATTGTTTGAAATGGATAATACAAAATACAAAACGTTCATCGCCAAGCATGCTTAAAGCAGGTGCTTGTACCGTGATGCATTTCATTTGCGTTGTGTATTATAACATTCAGTGTTTTCACAATACGTTAATCCAATAATGCACAAATAATGCCGGGTTTTTCTTGTTTTACGGTATCTAAATTTAATAATTTCGATAGATCTGCGTGTAGCCTATAGATGTTGTGTCCTCTGGTCACATGACATGATAGAAAACTTATATTTTGATGAACATATATTTAAAATGGCTACTAATTATGTCCATTTCATTATACTGAATCGTCATTGTTTACACATACGTGGCAAAAACCCTTCACTTTCTGGAGAAAATTTTTGATATTTTCTTGAAATTGATGAAGCTTCAGTTGCGAGCGTATTCTTTTTGTAGCATGTTCAGTAGTACTTGCTTCATCATTGAAACTATGAATGTGCCATCAGCTAAGGTGCTACCTGCTAAGACTGCAGTGAAAATTACTATAGGGGCCGCAAACTTTTCTGACGTCAAGCATATCACATCTTTTGGCATTGCTTTTATGAAACTCGATTTTTTTTATATTGTTTACCAACCAATCTGTATAGTAACACATTAAAGCAATTTTTTAATGTTGAAAAAGTTGTAAGAGCAAGCTTTGCTTCTGTTATTGGCTTTTCGATACCAAATTCAGTTTGACAAAGACAATGTTAAACTTTTGTGATATCAGATTCTATAGTCTCAGGTAGTATGAATAGGCCTACTTTGTATAATATATTATAGATTAGAGTTTATTTATTTGTAATGCAATAGTTAGTTATTAGGTCAATCCAGTTTCATAGTAGGCCTACATGATAGTTTTAGAATCTAGTGTTAGCCATTTTAATAATTGATTTGTGATTCTATATTTTTACTCAGATTATGTTCCATTATAATAAACAGAGTAATTATAAGTAAATATATTATGTATTACATATTGAAATATAAAATATGAATTCATTATCAATAATTGTTTTGTTGTCTATTCTTTTCCTGTGATCATTACTTGTTTCAGTTGTTTGTCATTATAATTATGTAGATCATAAATCGATAGTAAATAATTCAGTAGATAGTGCAGTACTGGACCCTTATGGTGACAGCCACTTGAAACTATGTCTTCGGCCCGGCTAGTGCCAAGAGACTAGGACTTTGATTGGTAAATATTTACTAGAATATCTATGTACCATGGCAAGATGTCCAGTATTTATTTATAATTATTGTTCCTAGCACAAAATCCTAGCCATGCTAATGAGGTGGGCTATGTAATATGTCAACTATTTGCAGGCTAACTTTGTCATGACTTTGTTATTAATTATCTTGTTTTGTCTTTATATGTAGGTAGCTGTACTCAGAAATATTAACCAATCAAAGTCTTAGCACATTAGTCCTTTCGAGCTAGCTATGGCCTTGGACGTTATTTTAAGTGCCAGTCGCGGTAAAGGCCCCGGATATTCAATGGAATTGAATTTGTGGTACCGGTAGTATCATCATAGATAAAGTAGTATGGAATGTATTTACCAAGTGGTATCGTCACTAATTATCGTACAGTATTTATAATTTATATAGGATGCTCGTAGTTGTCGGATAGAACTGTCTGAAAAAAATTCTAGCAAATAATATTGTTTGAAAAATGAGCTGTTTGAATAACAAAGTTGTATTTCAAATGATTTATGATCAACAAGCTCTTATAAAAATGTATCCAAGAAGTGAACCTAAAATGAGTTGTTTTTTTAAATGAAATACATGCATATTTTATGTGTGTCAACCTGCAAGAGATGAATGCAATGAATGTTAACTTTTTATGAGGTTGACATTTGATGATGATGATATTATGTAGTTGTTTTCAAGGATGTTTTTTTCCGAAATATAACGGTATATTTGATACAAACAACTTACCTGGCAAATTTACAAACAATATTGGGATCACCACACATCTAAATCAGAATAATATCGTGAAGCAACTGCAGTTTCGAATCATTCTGATTAATTGATTGTCAAACAAATGTTTCTTGTGTAACTTATAATGAGAAAAGCAATTTTATTATGGTATCGAGTTATTTAATACACAGACTAAACATAACATTTACTGACATTATAATTTTTTAAATAGCTCCAGCTAGGCAGGAATTAATTGTAAGTTGAGGCTAATAAATAACAATACAGTTTGGTATTAGGCTAGTAATCTTTGCAAGAAAACACATATTTGCATTTTTCAACTAAATAGTCAAAATCTTGAATACACTATTACTGTGTATGTGAGTAGAATATAATGAAATTAACATTAAATAAATATCTTGATAGGGGCCTACTCTGTCTTTTGGGGCCTTTATTTTAAACATTCCTATATTTTCTAGTTTTTGATCAAAAACCAGCTACTGAAGATCAATCATTGTTTATTTTGAGTGCTCTAAATTCCACCTGCAAATATAAATAACCACAGATAGTGGAGCATGACTAACTTGAGGCCTGCTGAATATATATTATTTTATACCAATTTTGAACAGTCTTTGTGCAATAGGAGAGAAAGAGAGATCAATGTAGAAAAGAGTGAAGAGACATCTATCTACTGATGCTAGAAAAACATGGACTTGTGCTCGATTTGTATATTGCCGTAGGTTCTTCAAGGTACTATTCTCACTCACGACATTCGAAAGAGTAAAAATAGATAAATTAGGGCAACTTTGACTGTTTTCTGGATTAAAAACTAAAATTGAATTAATATAATAATGGTCATTCATTCATTCATGCATTCATTGCCAAGTTATCTTTTGCCGTATGATAATGTATATCCCAGATTCATCATCAATGTTTCCCTCAAAGCTGGCTTCAACTGTTTCTCCATATACGATGTTAACAATGTTTTAACACCTCTCAAGAAAACATCTTCAATTTCTTCCGTCAAATCGTTCTTTGCTTCTTTCTCTCCGCTGATTTCCAACGAATCTTCCGCCACGTTTGTTGTACGGTGTTCAATATTCACTGGACGACAACCGTAAGCGTGAACGCTGACAAAGTTGGGTTCGAGGAACTGCGCTTGTGTTTCAATGTCAATTTTTCCTCTTGCTTTCGGCATCGGTGTTGCCCTCAATCCAAGGCCGGCACGTCGAAATCTTATCGTCATGTTGCAGGCGTCGATCGGAATGGGTAGCTGTTGTGGATCTTTGGACAGAACGTTCTCTTCGTAAAGTCTGACTTGTCCTGTGATGGAAAGGTCGCGGAATATTAGTTTTGTCTCCAGAGTTCTATTATGTGGCTCGAATTGACACTGTTCGACTCGGAACCAAACGGACTTGCCGGGGACTTTAACTTGCATCCCTGTGACATACATATCGTACGAACGACTTTCTAATGGATGGTGTAGTGCGTAGCCGGTGAGGTCAATGGAGCTCTCCCGGGACATTGGAACATCGCGGCGTCTCATGGAATCTAAACGAGCTTCTATGCGATGTGAGCAACGGTCGTAGACGTAAGCTGGTTTGTCTTGGGAGGCGTGAACTTTCTTGGCTGGTGTAGTTATTGTGAGGATGTAGTCCAACGAAAGTATGGTGACGAGAAGCGATAGCCACTGAAGACCCAACATGGTTTGAGGGATAATCTCTTGGTATTTTTTCAAAATCTGAAAATGGCAATAACATATGAAATCATAAATTATGTGTATAAGGATTTTGTACTCATTCAAGGGATAAATCAACATTATACATACATAATATGTATATACAGACATATATACATACCGGTAGATGGATATGTCTTTATTTGTCATTGTACGCAGGTGTACAATCAAAAGGGTGAGGTTTGGTCTTACAACCCTCTTCCATTTGAGCTTGTCCTTAAACTAATATATTACAATAGAAACATAGAATAAAACAAAAAAAGAGATTTATAAAGTAATAATTGTAAACCTAAGTAAAATATATTCTATACAATAGAATATTCATTGAAAGGGGAGAATATTTTTTTCACCCCACTCGTCTTAATACATTATTACTCGATAATTTATTCATTAGTAAATTAAGATTCAACAGAATTTTGATATAATATTGATTATTATGATTACACATACCCACAATACCCTAGAAAATATATACCATACTATAACTATTTCATGGATTCTCCATAAACTATCTTGTTTTTAATTTATGACGACTTATGAAGAAAGCTACTTGCTGATTGTTACATTATAATTATATTGTAGGTATATATATATATATATATATATATATATATATATATATATATATATATATATATATATATATATATATATATATATATATATATATATATATATATATATATATATATATATATATATATATATATATATATATATAATAATAATATATATAATATATATATAATATATATGAATGATAAAAAAAGTGAAGAAAATAAAGCAGTATGATTATTGAAGTATTATGATTGTTTTTAATTATTCACTAGCTTAATAAATAGTTCACAGCCAATCAAAATGTTGGTTTGTGACTTGGTAAATAAATCAGAGAAAAGCTATTGATATATATATATATATATATATATATATATATATATATATATATATATATATATATATATATATATATATATATATATATATATATATATATATATATATATATATATATATATATATATATATATATATATATATCAATAGCTTTTCTCTGATTTATTTACCAAGTCTCAAACTAACATTTTGATTGGCTGTGAACTATTTATCAAGCTAGTGAATAATTTTAAAAAATCATAATACTTCAATAATCATATTGTTTTTTTTCACATGAATGTAATATTTTCCATAAATCATATTTTTTCATTTCTGCAATTATTTTTGGTGTCGAAAATTGTATTTTTAACTATCGATCATTTAAAAAAAAAAACTATACTTATAATCAATTTTATAATATAATTATAATCAATTTGAATGAATATTTAATTTGTCCAGGCCTGCCACAGATTTTTTGAATCTACGTGTTTTGTATTTTCACGTGCAATTTTTTTTGTTGTCTGATGCCGACTCGGCGACTAAATACTTCTTGCCCAGTCTGCATGATTGTTATAATTTGTATCAACCGTTCCACATATACATTTTAAAATTCAATAAATAATAATAAACGTCACCTTTGTAATCGGTGTAACGCAATAACTAGGCCGGTTATGTCGATTAAGTACTATTTGTTAATTTAATTCAAGTTGGTTGTTGTCCATTCATGATATATAAAAGTATGAACATGTATAGCGACATATTTTTATTTAGTGCACTTTCTTTTCTCATCTTGTACGTAAAATTCAATCAGGAAATGCTTTCTTCCGCATTGCGTAACGAATTATCAGAATATAGATCCGGCGGGGGAATCTCTAATAACACAAATAATTATAGTTTCTTGATTTTTTATTACGTATGCAGATTTTTGCATCTGCTGTTCTCGGGTGAATTACCGTGTTATAAGATATATATTACGTAAGGTAATATGGATAAACACCCATCCTTTATTGCAGGATTGAATATTCCCTTTGATCCAAGTTGTGTCTTAATAGCATGCCATGTTTTAGCATATATCTGCAGCACATTGAGTCCAGAAAGACCGCGGTTCGATTCCCGCCATGATCGACCGTCTTCTGACAGTTGTTTTTGTGGTTTCCCTCTGTTGTTCGGTCTATACTGGGATGTTTCCTTAAAAACAGGCCACGACCAAATCTTTCCCACTATCCAGAAATACCTGATAAAATAACCTTTCATCTCATCATCTCATATCATTCACCGACGCCAGTTGATCGTAGTCATCAATACAGTGCGTCATGTAAATGAAAACATAAATGTTCGTGCATGTTTCCGTGGTTCAGTGATTACAGGGGCTAATATAAACACAGAAAAATGACAGCATTGTTTACTTATCTATGCTGTAAATAAATGGATATACGCACGAACTAATACGAATGTGCAATATCGCTAATTTAATAGTGTCACTTTTCTCAGTAATTACAATCGTTAGATTTTTGCAAGCTCGATTCCAGAGTCTGATTTGCATTGTTCTTAGTTGAAACCCATTCATTGTTAGTATAAAGTCGGTGACCATTGGTGTGAAATGATAAATATTTCAATCTATCATTCAATTCATGCATTATTAATTCGGAAAACTGCGTATCCCCTGCAAACTGCCCTCATAGTAAACAGACTAAATCATTTGTATTATTTTATATTGTATAATTAGCAACTATATTGAAAAAAAAACGACCGAAGTCGTTAACTGTAGGTTAACGTGGCGTTAGGTGGTTAACTGTAGAACAAAGAATTATTTTTAGCACACTTGTATACAAATTAGAATGTATAGCCTACTATAAGAGATTTATAATTCATATTCATATTCATACATTACATAAATTCATACTCTTTTGTTTGAATTATTATTTTTTGAATTTTTTTTTTTGTTTGAAATAATTATTGTTTGAATAATAGCCGGTTGAAAATTAAATTTTAGATTTCGAAGTTTCATCGGTAAAAATTATTTAAATAAAAACATCTACAATCTTTAGCCATAACATAGAAATAATATTGTATTGGTATGAAAAAATCATAAGAAAAATCATAAATAGCTGCCTATTATAAATGATGAATGAATATTTCCACCACATTATATTTTAATGCAGACAGTTCACATTCACAATTAAATCTTGGAGTCATACAGTTTTAGATGATTTGAAGTATATACGCATTACGTATACGTGTGTATTTCTTTCTATGAGTTCCGCTAATTAGAAATTAATAGTAATCAATTAATAATAACTTACCGGTATATCCACTAAACGGCTCTATCAAATAATACACTGATTTTATTTTTATAATTCCTTGTGCAAATATTTCACTACAACGATCACTTTTAACGTAACAAGTTCAGGTCTAAATACCAAGTAGTATAGATGTGTACTTACAAACCTTGCACTTACTTCTCTATGCACAACTAAATCACGACTGTGAATAAAAGTCGTCGAGTAGAGAGAGAAATCTCATCTATATTTGTGTATTTTTAGCTCTTCTAAAGAAGTGTGAATACAAATGTTGCTGTATGGTTCTTACTTCTTAGTAACAATATAAAGCCATACCTTATTGTTGTTGTTTTTTCTTCGAGTGCCGGATTCAGGTCAGACTTTAAAACGTTATTATCGAGCGCTGAAGATGTTTTAGTTTGTCCTAACTGCCTTACCATGTGGAACTCGATGTTGAATCGCTTCTATTTATACTTGGATTTTACTTATTGAAATTAAATTCACTTTTTATTTAGGCAATTTGATATTTCGTGGATCTGTCCTCCCACCCGTCCTTCGATCCCGCATGATATCCTAGGCCTACATTGTTCAATTACATAATAATATAAATAAATAACGATTATAATTTTATTTCTAAATTGTCATTATTACATGTATAATTGAGCCTAATGAAGGTTTCGTTTAGCTTATAACTAGATATTTAATCTGTGGTTAAATTTCAATAATAGATGGATAATTATTTTATGGGTATTGGCTCACATTTTATCATAGACCTCATATCATATCATATCATATCATAGACCTTTATACTTGATCTTTTTAATTTGTTTTTAAATCATTAATAAGCTTACAGTAGATTGATGGGTGCAGGTGATTTAAGTACATGTGCACGCACTTTTGAATATGCGTAACCGATTTAAGGTACTATGTAATATAGTAGACCTACACTTGTACAAGGTTTAATTTCAAATATACTGCCTACTGCTTAATTGAAGTAATTTATTTCAAGTACGTGGGTAAAACTTGCGCCAAGTGATTTATATTTGAAATAATAATTTATGAGTTGTAAGTTAGATTTACATAGGCCATATTAATTATTAATTACTGCATTAGTCTCGTAAGAATGATACATTTATAAATTAAGATATTTTCATTTTAAATTTTGAGTGAAAGTAAAATACAGACCTAGCGAATAAATGTAATATAATGCCCATTCAAAGAA
The DNA here is from genome assembly GCA_964007535.1 of Brachyptera risi. Lineage (NCBI taxonomy): Eukaryota > Metazoa > Arthropoda > Insecta > Plecoptera > Taeniopterygidae > Brachyptera > Brachyptera risi. Next base: position 28,171,198 of record OZ023333.1, read on the forward strand.
GGTAACAACTTGACGAATTTTACTTTTATTTGGCATTTATAAAATCAACAATAACATTTTGTAGGTCAAACTACTTTATTTGTTTCAGTATAATTCGTTTGAAATTACAATGTCACGGCAATCCCCTGTTCTCTGCCAAATCATGTTCTTTAGTTAAAACGTTGTTCTTTAGTTGAAATGTATTTGCTTTCCTGATATAGGCCTTTTGATATTTTCTTCCGTTCTTCAGGCTCATTTTATGATGAGGGCATTAATGTATCAAGCTTTTTGAATATATATAGTATTTTGAGATTTCCTTAAATTGATTGATTGGTGGCTTTTAAAGGCGCTCAACAGCTGGGTTTCTGATGCATTGGTATTTGGAAGGGGACATTGACAGCTCTATAACTACAATGTTAAATTGGCACTTCGCCGGTACCTGTTTCTCACAAACTATAGAAGGTACAGTACGTAAAATATCAAATGTGCAAAGACATAAGGTAATTCTAAGGACATAAGGATTCTAAGGTAGGGCCTGATTCTATTTGTAAAAGATCAAGAAGATTAGCGAATCGAATTGATTATTTTCAGGACTCTCAGAAAAATAAAATCAATTTGATTTGATCATGCAGTAGGCCTACAGTTTATCCTCGGGATATTTACTTAATTTGATTGCGTCTCAAAAATCTCGAACATCATCAAGATCTTATCATTTGATTTTACTGTACCAGTTCGCTACAAACAACAATCCATGAAACATCACACGCAAAACCAGCGAAAGTTTGCGATTATTCTTCTACTTGTTGCGTGCATCTTATTTCATTGACAATAGGGGTATCGTGTGACAAACTAGTTGCGCATAGCATGTGTGCAAATCTTTCTAATTTTTACGCTTGTAATTTACTTCTTTTTTATCATTTTTTTTAATCATTAGGAATAACTTGACAACAGTAACACGAAGTTGAACAATTTTCTTTTGTAGTGGGGCGTATTTTGTTATTTCATAAATGCATTTTTCCAACACAACACTGAGTGAAATAATAATGATAATATTTCAAATGATGAACATAAAACATTAGTATTTTCAATATTTTATTCTTATAGATCAAATATTTTATTAGAGACATGATACATTTTCAAAGAGCTGGAATGAGTCGTTTATGGGCCTATACTAAATTCATTTGTGCATTTTTTGTTGTTGTTGTTAAATCGGCAACAGGATTGTAATAAGAATCGTAACATAATTTGAATTGTTGGGTCGTAACTTGACCTGGATTGTTTCTATAGTAGGCCTATTTGCAATTGTAAGCCTTCATCTGATTTGACTTTGTCACAAAAATAACATTAACGATACTAGAATGTACAGTCTTGACTCTAAATTCTAATGAATATACACAAAGTTACACGTAATCGACAACTGCTCCATGAATAGAGTGAGACCAGCTTCAGTGACTGGGCATCCAATTATCCACAGCTCCTTCAACGACGTCAAGTTTCTGGCGATTGCCTGGACCACAGCATCATTCACATTAACACACAAATGTAGAGCAACTCGTTGCAGACTATTAATTAATTCCGGTCGAGAAAACAACTCAATCCACACCTGGGAACTGATAAGATTCGAACGTGACATATTCAAATTCACCAGATTCGTCAGATTACCAATTTTCAATATTCCCTTATTAGTAATCTTATGGATATTGTGGATGTGTAACTTTTCCAGTTTCTGAAATGATGCTATTGAATCCATAGCAGCATCCGTCCATAGAACAGCATTCATTTTCAATACTGTTAAAGTGCCCTTTAGGTTCTCGCAAATCTCACGGATTACTGCGTCTGAGGTTTGTGATTCTGCAACGTTACGCGATATGTTGAAAGTACGCAATTCTTGGAGTTCTCGACAATAGTGTCCGATATTTTGAAAAGTATCCCGACTTGTGAATTTGTTCGAATCGAACGACAACGTTTTCAAATTTGGAAGCCGCATCGCAATACTCTTGTAGAATGTCTCGTGGAAACAATAAGTGTCATGAAGTTTGATGTGCTCGATAAGTTTGCAACACCGTAGAACTAATCGAAAGTTAGCAACCGATACATAAACCCTTGTCGGCGATCCACGACAGTTGATTAGAATCAGAGAGTTGAGTTTGGTACAATGTTTAGCGATTTCAAACAGTAGTACATTAGTGTCCGTGCGATTCTTCAACTTTAAATACTTCATCCAGGGTGACATCTTGATCAAGTTGATAGCTTCAGCAGTTGTAGGACTGGTGCGATTGAACGTGAACGATGAGTATAGGCTGGGATCTGTATGGACTTCATTCCAACGTTTACATACCTTTGGTATCACTGTTAACAACTCGATCAGACTAATATTGATGAATATCTCGAGTAGGAGCTCATCAGGAAGATTGTTGATTCCTATACTTGACAGACTCGAAGTAACGTCTACAGTTTTTTCATGGATTTCTTCTATGTTTTCGAACATTTTCAACGTGGAAAATGGAGTTGTCTAAGCAGTATCACAATGCTAACTGATTGTCGATTGTAGGCGCAATATATTCTTAGAATATAAACCCCGTATTCTAGCAACGAGACTGAACTGTGATAGGCTTAGAAAAATTCGAACGTTCCCAATTTTTACGACAATGAGCGTGTATTTTTCAAATTCAATACAGTTGGCGTTTGAAAACGATTTCAACACTAAAATATGAACAGCTATTGATTTCAATTTTCAATTATGGAAGCCCATTGTTGTTAACAAAATTAATATTAGAATACATTTCTAAGAAATGATTGATCATTGTTGTAGCATACTTCTCTATGGTTGTAGTCAGGTTCTTAATTAATCGACACAACTGAGATTGAAAATTAATAATATATTTGGGATTCAATTTTAATCGTACTCATCAATTGCAGTTGCAATAGGCCTATAAATAGTCGCAGCACAGGCTTCTACAGTTCTACTTGCTGATATATCCCAATTCTCACTCAATATTAACAATTAGATTTCAATTTTTCAATGGAATTAAACACAAATATCCATTTTTCGACTCATATCGGACAAGGTGTCCGAAAACGGTCTTATTGATTATGATGTGTTATTAAAAAGTACATTTTAAAATTAAGAAATCGATGTCTCTTGTACGTGACGTCATCAAGTATCCAATCGTGGTTACATGTACAAATTGTAACTTATGTGTCCACTAAATGCTAATAAATACAATACAGTTCTTGTAGCGTTCGCCGAGGGTATGGCTGATGGCCTGTGTGCTCTGCATTTATATTTGATATTTCAATGATCAAATAGGAGCTCTTTATGAGCCTTTTATTAGAAAATATTTCAATTTTTATCTATTGGAAAAGTGAAAATGTTTATTAGGCCTACTTAAAAATCATCAGTGATCAGGAAGTGTCCTGTCCTGAATTGATTCTAGATACATTTTTTAAATCAGTGAAGGTCTAAAATTCTTGTAATTCAATTTAATGTAAATCGTTGACAAACCAATCAGGTAAAATATTGAAATTTTATTTAAATTAATCAATTTAGAATCATCAGAATTATTCAAATACGTATCTGACGACTAATAAAATAATGATATTCTTACAACACCGTTTACTTCATGGTTCACATTTTGCTTTTACACAATTCAATGTTGCTGAAGGCATTTTACCTTGAGTCAGGAATCATCCATCATTATTAATTTTTGTTTAATGTCGTTAAAATATATTAATACAAAAATACAACGTTTTGCTAGTTCAACGTGTGCGATGAATCAGCTGTTGAATGCATTTCCCCCAAAGCCATGTTGTACGATCAATGAATGACGTAAAATTAACATTTTTTTCGCTACTAGTGCTGCTGCTTGTAGTTAATAGTGGTATTAAAGCAGATGTCTTGGTAAGTGCTGCTGCAAGTAACTAAATAATACACTAGCTCTTACTACGAGTTTTTTGGGGATTTTGATCGATTGTCTTATCGTTTTCCAGTTTTCCACACTGGAGAAAATGAACAATTAATTCGGTGTAATTGGAGTATTACAATTATCGTCATAGTGAGATTTTTAGTTATTACGTCGTAGAAATATTTTCTCGATATTTTTCAAAATTTTGGTGATATTCATTGTATTTTCATTTTATTTTTCTAAATATTTTTACCATTTAGTTTCATTTCTATTTTCTCTCACTTTTTTACATATTTTTGACGATTTTCGTTTTTTTTAAAAATATTTCTTGATTTTTTTTCAAGTGTACACCTGTATCATAGTTGTTACCCCCTGACGTGCATCTATAATTAGTATTTCATTTAATTTATACTCACATTACGGTATTGATCTATACGTATATAAAATATATAATATTTTTAAACATTATTTATCTTGTATTCTGTGTATCAACACATACAACTAGCACATACTGTCACCAACACGTGACTCAATGCTGCCACCATTGTCTTCGACAATAACAATAATATAACAGTCTTTACATCGTAATGCCTTATAGACGATCGGTACGTGTGTAAGGTGTTGGCAGCTCGAATCTTCTAATCGCTAGTCTTAATGTTTAGGAGGGACGGTGGGTCGTGACCGCCAACTAATGGGACCGCCAACTATCGTGGAACGTAGTGCATGTCTCGCACACGTTTCTAGGATATTTACCAAGGCGTGGGATGCTATTGTACCCTTGTGTCCAGAATGTGTTCATGTTTGGTTTATCCACAACATGTGACGTATAAGAAATGATTTTAAAGGACATCACAACCCGAAACTAGATTTTAAGCAATAATAACGATATTTATTTCTCTAATTCTAGAGAGAAGTAGAAATTATCATCTAAATTTCAGAATTTTTAATGAATTCATTGGTCCCTAGGACCAGACTTTTTTCTGAGTCGTGACGTAGACTTTTAACTCGATTTCGTTAATGTTTCTATATACATAATCGCCCGGTAATGTCCAAGTCATGACTCATATTCTCTGGAGGTCAAAAATATATAATCAAGTGATTCAACATCAAGTAGTTCTGCAAAACGATCAAAATGATCAACAAGTAGAATCAATTGAAGCTGCATAACTTAGCAGTGATTCAATAGTTCTACAATCAATGTGTGTATAGGCCCAAATGGCTTTTAGGTATATTTCAAACAAATATCTCGTCCATGTTACAACTCACATGTAGCGTTTTCTTGTCTTCTGATAGAATACATTGAACAAAGAATATGTTGAAATATTATACTAATTTGTTTGTATTGTACGCTGCAGTGTCCACCAATTACGCCCCCTTCCCCTAGATCCTAGATCACGGGATCCTAGATCATAGGTCCTCCCAGATCACGCGTAATGCATGTATTATCATTTGTATAGGCCACTAATATTCTTGACTAAAATAGAAACAGTATAGTAAAAGAATACATAAGCTTGAATTACAAGTCCCCGCACGACTTCAGTAAGATATGTGTGATGCTTGATCAAGATTATTAAAATAATTTAGAATAATTCATCACCTGTATATTGTGGGGTCTTCTGTCTTATCTCTGAACCACATATTCACAACATTCTTAGACAAAAACACGCATCTTGTTTATTTTCTCGTACCTTCATACTTTACTTTTTATTGTTGCGACAAAATCTTTATTTCAAGATTTGCTTTCAAAGTTTCCCCCCCTGTTTTTATCATGCATTTATTGCTAGTAGACATATAAAAGATAATCGTGACTTGTGCTGAACATTACTCATGAGAACTGATTCCGATTCTCGTCATGGTCGATCATCCTGACTGAGGTTTTTCTTGGTTTTCCTCAGTCGTTGAAGTGAGTGATACTCAATCGTTGATACAAGATAATCGTGATACAGTCGTTGATACTGAGATCACAACTGTGTCCTAAAGTCTCGTTCCTATCATCCCAACTCCTCTCAACTGCCCATCCTGGAAATTGCTCATCCAATACGTGTTTTTACCAGGGTATTGGATGGGCAGTTTGCACTCTTCAGTATGATCAAATATAGACTCTTCCAAAGATTTTTGTCTGAATTAGACAGTGCAATATTTACGATTTTATTTACCGGACCGGGAATAAATATTTTATCTATCACGTTCTCGATGTATTAAAATAGTGATCATTGAAAATATGCCTTACTGTTGAAAAAACAAAACACTATAACGAGTTCAGAATGTGTCAAAATTCCTGAACGCTTGCGTCCTCGGGTTAGACCTGATATAAAAATTGTAACTATAATGGATAAAGATGGACGCAGTCCTGCTGACAGATGTCACATAAATGTCTTTCTTTTGGAAACACATTTCATAAATACTAGACGTAAATAAGAGGACATGGAAAAGAAAACTATAACCCTAAATTCTCTGTAAAAAGTATAATATGCAGTACATCAATTATATCCAATATGGCATAAGATAAGAAATTTGAAACATTGACATGAAACATTTAACTCGTGCTGCTTTGAACAATGATATTAAATCACAAACAACGACAAATAAATAGTAGATATAAGTTTTCTATTATTTTCAACACAGCATTATTGTGGAAAATACATTTTATTTGCTTTATTTTTCAAATCTTGGTTGCAAATTTATATTCTCGTATTTTATACTATTGTATTTTGTCATATCATACTATAGTAACACATTCTATCGTTATTATTTTTGTAGATTGTTGATTGTTGTCGTTTAATCTTTCATCATCAATGAAGTAATTGATATGAATTGATCACATTAATTGAGTCGACCACCAATCCATCGTGGGTATAATTCAAAAACAGACGGTGAACTTGCAATAAAATAGGGTAGAACATTAAGTGATTTTAGATCAATCAGTCATATTTCAATCTTTATTGCATTCAATTAAATAAATTCAATGAAAAGCCTGATTTAAATGTGTCAATTTTTCGATCAATATATTTGTGATCAACCCTTCCTCGCTCGTTATAGTCACTCAATAAATATCATTATGATTCATAGTCAAGGGTTTACAAAGGAAAATGATTTTACATTAAGGATTGATCATAACCCATTGATTGAGTGATTGACCCGTATGAATCAGGCTTTTAAGCTCACTATCGATTGTTGTTATATAAGTTGAAAACAAACGTCGAACATCGAAGTAGAACATGAAGAGTGGAGAACTTCACAAGTCGATAAGCTATTTGAGTAATTCTTCGAGTGTATATAGCTCTATATAATTCATTTCACTGCCATCTCGACTATTAGACTATTCAGGGATGAAAGTGGGCTCTTCCAGTGACGTAGAACTCGAAGTCTAGACTATAAATTGTTTCACCGATGGGAGGATATTGAAAGGGTGGGAAAGTCGTCCAATGAATAAAAGTGAAATTGCTCTTTTACACCTAGTTTCTTGCTAGCACGGACGAAGTTGAACTTATAGTAGCCTATAACTGAATCGCTTACATGTGACAAAAACTATCGCATTTCGAAGCTATATAGTAATTTTATGTACTGACTGACAAAATGTAAGAGTTTTTATATTTGCTTTCTTATTACCTTCAAATCGTCATGAATAAAAGATAGTACTCACGATTTCTTCTTAGACGTATTTTTATATATTACTATATATCCGTGCTCGGAAGGATGTCTTATTCGTCGCTATTTTGCGATCTGAAAATTGGCGAGGTAATTCAATTCATGTTGTATTTTATTCATCTGGCTGAATTAACTTATCTGTTTCATTATTTCATTGTTTCAATAAATTTGAATCATATATATATATATATTGAATCGTTTGAATATTCAGTCATTTAATTCTGAACTATTATATTTTCTCATGTATTTTATATTGATTGTTATCCTGTACTCTTTGGAGTCGGGTTCAATGAAGGTTTATACTTTATATGTAAATATATATATATATATATATATATATATATATATATATATATATATATATATATTTATATTATATATATATATTACATATATATATATACATATATATATTTCTATATATATATATATATATATATATATATATATATATCCAAGGTGTAGTTTATCTCAAATTAATATAATGAAGTTTTTATATTTTCATGTATTTATTCTCTATTTTGTATTTGGTAGTCTGTATTTTTTATTTATTCTTCATTTGTTCTTCATTTTTTGCACATCCATTTTGATTTTTATGTTATCCTTGCCAACATATATTTCTTACACTCTTGAACAAAAGATGCAGAGAAGAGATTTTCGGCTTCGACCATCTATAAGTAATTGTGATTTCCTTGGTGCTGAACTCACATAAATACTTCAAAGATAGGATATAGTTTTCGTTTTCGGTCCAACAGTTTTGAAAAGACAAGAAAAGAAAAGTTATTTGTATCGCTTTATTATATCTCTCAGGTATTTTATGACGACGTATGTAAATTACTATATACATATATATATATATATATATATATATATATATATATATATATATATATATATATATATATATATATATATGATTTCAATATATATATATATATATATATATATATATATATATATATGTATATATATATATATATATATATATATATATATATATATATATATATATATATATATGTATATATATATATATATATATATATATATATATATATATATATATATATATATATATATATATATATTGAAATCGAATATATATATCGAATATATATTGAATATATATATTATATATATATATATATATATATATATATATATATATATATATATATATATATATATATATATATATATATATTACACGAGAACGGAAAAAATATGAACCGTATACAAATATTCTCATCTGTTTATTACATTGTCTCTGTGATGTTTATTTAATTGGTAAGCGTGGATCCAACGTGTGTACCCATAACCACATTCGGGTTAATTAACCGTACGAAACAACGTTACGCTGGAATTATAATACTGTTTGCTTCATGATGAGTTACTACTTCGCCTAATTTGATGCATGACTACGTTTAATTTTAAGCTATGTTTAATTAACATATTGTAGTTCTATATTTGTATTGTACAGGTGTTTAATTTGTGATCGTGTTGCATAACACAGTTAGCAACGGTAATACACGGTAAAAAAATGGTTGGATGTGTTGGTTACGTGCATTTTAACTTCAAACTTATATTAGTTTTTAATAACTGATCGTCACATCTCAATAGGCCTACCTTGAAAAATTCAATGTATATTTTTCCAACGGCCCAATTATTATTTTTATTCAATTCAGGAAACATTTTGTGCTATGCACAATTTTGTCAATTGTTTTTACAACCATGTTCTACATCCCTCTTCGAACACGAATGATATTTTAAACAATCTGAATAATTTCCTGATATACGATTTGCCAATTTCCTTAACTTTTTCTTATTAGAATTAACCGTCGTACATTTTCTTCGTGAAGTGCAATATTTTATACATTCACCGCGCGTCATTTTCTTCCATGTCTTGAATACATTATCCGTGAATTTTATCCGTGAGCAAAAGACTAATCAGTTTAATCCGTCTAACCGGAATTCAAAATCTAGAATTAAAATTCTTCAATTCAGATATTAGATGGAATAGAATTGAATTATTAACAATCATTGTATGATACAGTGTTATATATCTTGTCGAGATATTACACCGAGTTGAATAAAAGTTGGATCAATTAATAACACCCTTTTGCAATGAGACTATAATATTGAATTAGCTTCGCTTGTTCATCTAATTCTATTCCAAAGGGAAACGCCGTATAAAAGTTATATATTTTTTTAATTTTTTTTATTGGTCACATACACTGATACAGCAAGAAAAACACAATGACAGCAAAAAAACATCCACAAAGCCCTTCAAAAAAGGCTCAACTGTGGGTTAAAATAGTGAATTTTAAGTATACAATTCAAATGTGGACGTATTTCTCAAACATTAAAAGTAATAAAGTAGTTGAAGTAAAGAGAAAAAAATAAAAATATTGAGTGATTTGTTACATTCTACTCACGAAGTGTAAGGTATCTTTGATTACTAATAATTTTAAGCAATCAAGTTACATCAAGTCTGAATGAACTTCAATGTTTTGAAATGTTGTTTCATATTTGTATTGATTTTCTTCCTTCATTATCTATGTATATTATATCTATATGGTAAACGTGCAAATTGTTTGAAGTTTGTACGGTTTGTATTAAATTGGTAAAGGTCAACATTCATTACCTATTATCTAACTTCCATGAATTTTGATGGTCCGTCTTCTCTACATGCCATAATAGTATCTAAGAGTTTTGACTCACCAACTCAAATTGAGATTAATACTATACTTGTCTTGTCTCCATCAAAGAAGAAGTAACTAGATAATGTATAGTGTAGCCAGACAATTTTCGTTGAAGTGAAACTATGAAGTGTCTTTTACTAACGTGGTGATGGCTGTTATAGCCGTGGTGATTTGGGCAAAACAGAGGGATTATAACAACTCCTGAAATTTATTGTAGGCCTACACTTGAGATGAAATCTTCCTGAAAGCACTTGAAATCTTCTTGAAATTCCTTGAAATCTTCTTGAAATTCCTTGAAATCTTCTTGAACTTCCTTGAAATCTTCTTGAAATCCCATGAAATCTTCCTGAAATACCTTGAAATCTGAAATCAGCTGTAAACTAATATAGGCCTATATATTGTTTTTTGAGTGTCGGTGGTACCATCTAGGCGAGGTAGAAACGTGTGAGTTGATGATATATCAAAATATAGAGTTAAACTAATTGATCCATATTTCTATTTGTCTATTCTTACTAATATGTATCTAATCTTTGAATTTTTCTGGGAAAAAATATATTTAAATTTGAGGAAAATTAAAATACTTGTTTCGGAAAAAAGAAAGTTATTTACAACTATCTGAGAGTTGAAAAAAATTAAATAGTGATTTCTCGATATCTCGTGCATATCCTAACCGTCCATATATTCACACGACTTTAACTTCCGTATAGATCTTCATTTCCAGTTCACATCCTCAACATGGCTTTTATCATATAATAAACATCTATATCCTTATAATTAATAAGCTTCCTATTTTAAGTAATTAATAAGGCGTTAATTATCAGTGATTTTCTTCAGAATAAAATGAACACAGTCTCACAGAACACATCTCATGTCGCTAACAATGGACCGGAATCGGAAGAAAGCAGTCTGAATGGATCTTTTCTTATTGAGAAAGTTCCAATAGTTTTGTTTATGTTTATTCTATGCTATGTGAGTATAAATACATGACATGTGGATATAGTTATACAATGACGTATTACACAACAGATGGGTTTCCGGGTGAGAGTGACACTGCGAATGCAATAAAATGCAGCTACAGATTGTCTTGAATCTGATTTAATGGAAAAGGTGTTGAACAATGATGCAATGTGAAATTAAGTCTCGATGGAAAGTCATGGAGACTTCCGCTCCGTTGTGATAACTCATCTTCTACAGCTTGTTTGTTCTACCTTGGATTATAGATAACAATGGGAGCGTCATTAGATCGTTGTTTGGATTAGTGTGGGAAAACGCTATAGCTGCATGTATCGGTCACTGTTAGTGATTAGATGGTGAGATGTATTTGACATATAGGTTGAATTCAAGTGAGATATTTGTATACCGACTAATTTCTTAAGCTGGATGTGGGCTATATATATATATATATATATATATATATATATATATATATATATATATATATATATATATATATATATACGGACAAATAGCGATTAAATCAAATATTTAATGTTACTTAACGACCCCACCAGCAGCCAGGTTATTTGGGGGAAATTATATAGATATGTATATATATATATATATATATATATATATATATATATATATATATATATATATATATATATATATATATATATATATATATATATATATATTCATGAAGATATATAATTATTCTGTACACAATTAAAATATAATGAAAGCATAACTCACCAGAATGTTCTCAAAATAATATACAGATACGGTAATCAAGTATTTCCAACTTGTTTTTAAAAATGTTGAATTTTTAAAAATATTTCACTTCATGAACAAACGTCTATTTTCACAGCTCTCTTTCAGGTTGTGACATTCATCACCCTTTTCTTTCACACAAACTATATCGAAATGTTTGGTGAATACGGCACCTCCACCAAAGACTCCCACACCATTTTTATTTGGTTCTATATACTCTACTATGATCATGATCGAGATTCTACGTATACATCGTCAAATGATCTAGATTTATGTATAGGCTTTTTGACTGAAATATCATAGGCACAAAAATCATTATTGGTTGGTGGAACGTTAAGCAATAGAATTTAATTTCGTCCATGATTGAACCAGATTTAAACTAGCGCATTCTTGTGGTTGGATTTCAAAGGCTAGCAGAAATATATCGTGACATGCCTGGAATGGCTATACTTGTATCCACGGAGAAAGATAGTCGTCTACTGACCAAATAATTGTAAAATATTTGGTAATTATAAATAGTCTCGCTGCAACTTGAAAGGACATAGTGAAACTAGATTTTAATGGATAAATGACGTTATTTCTTTTCCCAATTTTAGAGAAAACTAAAAATCGTAATCTCAATTTCAGGAATTATAAATAATTTATTTGTAGGGCCTACTCTAGAGACCATTAGTCATGACGAAGGCATTACTGTTATTGTATAGAAGCATAAATAGGATCGAGTAGTCTCTACGTCACGATTCAGAAAAATAGCCAGGTCCTGGAGGACAAATAAATTATTTATAATTTCGAAATTAAGATGATGATTTCTAGTTTTCTCTAAAATCCGAGAAATAAATATCACCATTATTAGTTGGAATCTAGTTTTTGGGTGGTGATGTTTTTTCAAGGATTTCGTACTTTTGGAAAACGTAGTTGCGTTTCTTATCGTAAACATAGTCATGAAAAATGATTTCAATTTCAATTTCAATATATTTATTTCATAGTTGTCACTCATATACACATTTTTATAACATGAATCTGTTCGAGTATTGAAATAGGTCAGTTGTAGATATTTTAAAATTGGTCAAGTTAGATAAGTCAATGACATCTATGATTCAAAGCATCATAATTCAAACTGAGATTTAAAATCGAAATTTTTCAAAAATTAAAATTTTCTAAAATTTTAAATTTTCTAAAATTTTAAATTTCAACTAACAAAATAAAATACATAGGCTACTAAAAATGTTTGAATCTGCCTTCATAAAAGTTATACATATGAAAATGGAAGAAGATGAATTTTAAATTGATGGTAAATATTTTTGATAATATCCTAAAAATGTTATATGTTATGTTTGTGTTGCTACTGACGACCTTTCTTCGTGGATACAAGTGTAGAAGAATGTTACTCGGTACCAGAGTCGATAAAGAAGTTTTATCGACTAGCCTATGTGATTGTACCATCGCACCACCTTGTACGACTAGTATTGTAATAACTTACAATAATCTAATCTGAGAAATCAACGGGGAAAGGGTGGTCTGCAAGCATAGCTACTGGAAGATACAAGCGGTGAACGCGTATTAAATTTTTTATTACAAAATATTTCTGGATAGTAGAGCTTAACTATACATAACTTACTTCTAAAATGTTATAAAAATAATAAATATCTATATACATACTTTTTTATTTTTTTCACGTTTGCTTACAATATGACACTCGACATTCATCATAATTTTTAAATCATGGATTTTAATTGAGTTTTCATTCGTTATAGAAATAATTTATTGAACAACATTACAAACTTCTGAAATTGTATCATTTGATTCACAAATCACATTTCATATTTTCTTGTAAAAGTAATGGTGTTATAGTAAAATATACTATGGAGCCTAAAGAATAACTGAGATATTCTACCTATTATTTTCTACACATTTCTAAAAGTTATGCTGTAATTTTTTACTATGGGTTATTTATAACTACTATTCAACTATTTAATCAAATACTCCATCTACTATTTACAACTAAATTTATTAATATATGTACAAAAATTGAGTACTACATTATTTAAAATTATTTCGCTGTATTCCAATGAATCAACATAACAGAAACAAATCAACGTTATATTTTCGAACAGTTTTATAGCTTTAAATACATTATACAACTTTCAATGTCCAAAGCTTCAGTGAGTTTGTCACAATTTATGAAGTTTTACAATTATTTAGTCGCTAGGACGACCATTTCCCGTGAATAAAAGCATATACAACACATTCATTGCAATGTTTATGTATTTCTCTCGTCTACTGTTCTCCGAAAAAGCGACCAACTTCAAACAAAAAAAAATTGAAAAATCGAGCTACAGTTTTAATTGAAATGTTGAAAAAGTATTTTGTTGACATTCATATATAGAACACGTTATTGTTTTTCTCAATTTATATGTCTGTTATTTATTTCGTCCTCCAAAAACGCGCCAAACTAAACAAGAAACCAGAAAAATTGATTCATACTTTAAATTTAAAAAAATGAAAAAGTATTTCCTCCAATAGAAACATTCATTATTATTTTCCTGTATTTCTACATCTTCGTTTTTCCAATTTCCAAAAAGGCGGCGGCGACCAACAAAAAAAAACGAAACCATTTCATGATCAACACAGTTCCATCTCATCGTCCAAGTCTTTTCTTCTCCTCCGTCTTATCATCACCGTATATCATTCTGTTGTTGTAGGATGGTCTGTGGGGACTCGCTGCCGACCATGGTCGTCGCCATGACAACGACGTCAACAAACCTGGCCAGCTGAGCGACGGAGATGACGACGTGCCCAGCGTGGGTGAGTGCTATACATAGATACACTTCACAATCAATATAACAAAAGACGTATACTGGAGATTATTGTAGGAGTTTTGTTTTTTTATTTGTGTAGTGTTGGCGATTCTGTCTGTATTTTATATTCGTGATTAGTGATGAGCGTGAGGGAATATTCCCGGGAATATTTTCCGTGTTCAAATAAATTCCTATATATGGGGATTTTTTGTTTTCAATTTGATAAGTTGCCAGCCCTGATAACTGAGGTTATTGGGTTGACAGCTGTTCTGAAACTATCATTTTGTTATTTTTCATCCTTTTGGCTCTGACAGACAACGTCAACATATATGCATGTTGCGAAATCACACTGCACTATATAGATTATAGAAGCTTGTATTGTAGTATTATAAGCACTTTCGTTCAACAAAAATTAAGTTCATCCGGGACGCAATTATTTCATATATAATTATAAATTACATACATTTATATACATTCATTATATTTATGCATATATTTATTTATTATAAATGTATATAATTAAATAATTATAGGTATCAGTTAATGGGAATATATACTATGAATTGGTACATTTCTCTCAAAATTATTTCAATGAATTGAAGTAAAATGTTGAATTGTGTGAAATTGGACAACTATAAGCTCAAGCGATTCAATATTCGTAATACATATTTATAGTATTGTAGCTACATAGAGGCTTAGTGTTCGAAGCTATCAATCTGTGATATATGTCTGGATTTTTGAGTCTAATGATTTCACTTCGTTCATCAAATATGAAACGTTTTACTTATATTATTTGAGTAAAATAAGTTTTGAATCATCATCAGTGAAAATGAGAGTCAAGAGAGCTGGACGTGAAAGGAAGATGAGAGATGGGTGTGTGAGAGAGGGATAAATGGAAAAAAGAGTTGACAATTGGCAAGAAATTGACAATTAATGTTAGTGGGATGATAAAGCGAGATGGAAAGAATTAGTTGATTGAATAGTGGAGAAGTAGTGACGAGAAAAATAGAACGGGGAACTGGCAGGCGTACCGAAAACAAAGAAAACCACTCTATAGATTTGGCAACATGCATTCATTTTAGATTTAGTTTCATCCTAGACCTACATAAGACGAATGATATTTTCAACAGATTCAATAATATGTCTACAAAAAATTAAAAAAAAGAATAACAGTGGGATTAAAATGGCATTGAAAATACGTAAATCAATCAAATTTAAACAAGTGCTTCTGAGATAATAGGGTGTTCGCACGTAACAAACGACAAACAATCGTTTCTATAGCGATACAGCGAACTGGTGGACTACCAAACATTCTGATTAGTCAATTCCAACTGGTGCACATTGTTGTCTCTCTCTTTCAACAATGGGTGACGTCAGTTGAGAATACCCTATATATTGTTATTGATAACTGTCACGGCCCATAAGATTGAGCAGGGAGACGCTTCTGCCATGGCGTATTATGACGAGGTATGCGATGTTATACAAAACCGACCCACCTCAATTTATATTTTCATTTAGTTTTCATTGGAAATCTATAAATGAAACGGATTCATCGATTTAAGTTGCTATAGTCATAAAATAAAATTATGCAATTATCTCGTGTATGTTGCTTATTGTCATTGGTGACGATAATACCCGCTGGTCCAATTACAAAGGTGGTCTGAGACTCAAAAGTGAAAATGAGTTATAAAATAATATGGTAATAAAATCAATAGCTTGATTAGTAACAATGAAAAAAAAATTGAAATAGATTCCAAGTTGATTGAGAAACGCTGAAGAGATGATTGTGTAGGCTTATATGTGATGATTTTCTTAAAATTGTGAAGACTATTTCTTGGATGAATGATTCATTCATGAAATTGAATGAATGATTACATGATTTCAAAAAGTGATGAAAAATTTGGGAATAGCCGCCCTTGGTCCAAGAAGGAGCCATATAACGTCCCAGTGTTCCTCAGGAATTCCATAACGTTTCGCGAGGTCAGGAATACAGGGACAATATATCTCCTCCGCATCAACCTCTTCCGCGTGGTCCCCTACTTTTCAAATCTGATAGTGGGGTAACCAAAACCTTTTTCCTGTCTCCCGTCTCCCCGTATTGCAACTATATGGTATGTAAAGGTATATATGAAGGTATGTAATGATTGTTTATAATCTCTTACATGGTCCAATTTGATTCGTTTTGTCAGTGGAATGGTTCTTTGTCCTTTAGGCGTTGACAACGTTTAGTTCTGATCGTGTTCTATAAGACCATTATTTCAGTAAAAATTAGAGTACCATATCTATAATATCGTCTACATAACACAACCGATTATCTACGATAGATACAATTATCTATAATCACACGTGATATTTCCGATGATTATTAGAATTCTTCGTTCGTCTCGCGCTACACATTATCCATGGTATGTGTCCAAGAGAGATAGAGTATATCTACATTACGATCGTGTGTTTTTTGATGTCACCTGCCAACTTTGATCGGTGGTTTCGTGTTGAGATCGGATTCGTACGTGATGGATATTGGATGATATTCGACGGCTACATATAACATTTCATCGAAATCCCAAATGTTCGACAAACCAAATATTCGAACTGACGATGGAATGGGTTGCTGCCTATTCGACATAAAAAGTAACAACAGAAAGTGCTTCTAAATGAAATATGGCCGACGAAAGGTTTGACAAAAAATGTCAACAATGTAACAATTTTAATAAACGTCGAGAAATGCGCGGGTTTTATTTTGTGACTTTTCATAAGTTTAATTGTTTATTCTTTACCACTAAAACGTGCGACTGTTGAATAGTCGGTCTCGGTATTCCATCAATTGAAATACATCTACACTGAGCATGTAATATTGAAACACAAAGAGCAATGCAATATCTTGAAAATCTCCGCATTAATTCAGTCCATGCGACTCTGACACGCACTAGTCAATGTTATGCATATTGATCCCTGCGTGCGTGATACGTGCGTGCGTTTAACACAGGTAATCGACGAATTATCCCTTAGTGTATATAGGCTACCTGCACAGCGCCGTGTACCTGGTACTGTCAGCAACCCGCAGAGCAGCGTGCCAGATACGACGTTGCTTTGGGGGGCGATGGTGAGGGTTATGGGGGAGGGGGGAAGGTGATGTGAGTATGATGTCAAAGGGAAGAAATGCGTCTTTTGAAAGTTTTGTATGAGTTTTATATGTATGGTTAGAAAAGATGGCGTGCGATGATTTTTTTTCAATGAAAATCGTATAAAGACGTAATTTTAGCTCCGAAGTCATTCAAGTAAAAGTTGTTGCTTGACGTTTGAAGAAGGCGGTGGTGACATATGCAATTTGATCATGCTGAGTTTTTCATTTTTTGTTATTAAAATTATTTTACCGATTTAAATGGGGGAAAATTATTGGTCATTCTTGGTATTTGACATCAGATCCAAAAATTCAAGTTTATTTTTATACGCAATACCGAATGTAATGACCAATTCACGCATTTCAAAAATCAAAATGTATTTATTCTTTCTTTCACAAGTGTTTTAAATTCAAATTTCTTACTCTCTTTTCAAATATGTTAAAACCTCGGTTAAAACGGTTGCAAAAAATAAGAGACAAAATAAAAATGAAATATTTATTTATATATATATATATATATATATATATATATATATATATATATATATATATATATATATATACATATATATATGTGTATATATATATATATATATATATATATATATATATATATATTTATATATATATATATATATATATGATATGTATATGCATGCATGTGTAGTTATGAAAATATCATTATGCCAGACAGTGAAATCAAATCGTCGGCTCTCTTTTCATCTCTGGAATCATATTATTATAGAAACTTTAAAACCTTTCTTTACTTCCTATCATAATATAGCCTGAGCCTATATAATAGCCCGTAATAGCCTATGATACCCTATTAAAGCCAATAGCCTATTATAGCATATTATAGCCTATTATAGCCCATTATAGCATATTATAGCCTATTATAGCCTATTATAGCCTATTATAGCCTATTATAGCATATTATTGCCTAAAGCATCGATGGTTATTCATAATCTTCGGTCAATGAAGTGTTTGAAGTGAATGGAGTGAAACTATCACTTCAACACTCCTCAGCAGTCAATGAAGTGAAACTGTATAGAAATAGTTTTACTTTTTAAATTCAACAAATGCTACACACCTATGAATGTAGTCGTGATCGATACACTATCTTACTGAGAAAGTGTTCATATATACATCTCTTTTATTAATTATTGTTATATGTGGTCCCGATCGGCCGTCTCCTCTATCATTTATTATTAAAAATAGTAAGTTTCGAACTGTCAAATTATTTAAAAGATGAAAATATTAGTGGGTGTGTTTTTGAAAGTCGTGTTTTGATTTTAAGGTCATAGGTTATATTATATATTACATTAGTATTGACGAGTCGACACACCCGAGTGTTGGCGTTTATGGGCAAGGGAGACGGTCGATCGAAGCCATATTATGATGGAAGTACACTACGCACAGGTGTTTCTACTATTGACACGCACAAATGAATGGAATCATTATTAATTTGTTGGATTTATTTTTGAAGGGGAAACATGTGAAGAAATTTTGAATTAAATTGTAGTTATAGGGCTATATGAAAATAACTCTAATGACTAATAACTCCAATAACTCTATACTCTAATGAAAATAATTCGATAAGAAAGACGACAAAGAGAATTGAATAAATAAAAACAAAATAATGTGACTTTATTAAATTATGTATTTGATACATTTTTGAATGATCTGGCGCCCCTTGAAAATGTGGCTCCTTTCGACCGGGTCTCGAGCCGAGGGCCTTAATATGATCCTGCTCTATACGTGTGAAGATTAGAGCTCATAATCATAGTTGTCATATATATATATATACATATACATATATATATATATATATATATATATATATATATATATATATATATATATATATATATATATATATATGTATATATATATATATATATATATATATATATATATATATATATATATATATATATATATATATATATCCATAGATAGGCATTAAAAAGGAATGAACTCTTCATATTACAATTCTTATTAAAAACTGATTTTTCATTATAAATCATGCCATAGGATAAACGTATTCTTTATTCTATTTCTATACCTAGACCGCTTTATAATCACGGCGTACGTTCTTTGAAATTCACATACAATCAAAATATGAATGAGGTACAATCTGAATTTTTAATATACCGTATATTAATATTACAAAAACGTTTTTGTATTATTGATGAAATTGTAAAAGGGTTTGTTCTGAAATTTATGTTTGTGATCATTTCCTTTTTTAGTTATTGTTGAAAGAGATGAATGAAATAAATCTTGATTTAATCAAAATAAGAGCAGGTGTTTCAAGACATAATATGGAATCATGTAGTCTGTACACGCAGCCACAGGTGCGCTTCTATTTTGAGATACGAAATGAGCGTATTCAAAATTTGAACATGTGTTAACTATAGGCCTATAAATATCACATATTGAAGTTGGAACATGCGAACGCATTCAGAGACGTAAAAGGTGAAATTTGTATTCAATTTAAAAAAAATGTATAATACAGCATGCGATATTTGCAATGAATTAAAGAAGCACAAAGAGAAAATTCTTCACTAATATATCTCTTGGCACATGCTCTACCATATTATATTGAAACCCACATTTAGTGCATATTTAATAAAAGCAGTGAGAAAATTATACAAACCTTTTGCAAACCCTTTTGCTAAACAGCGATCTATATAACCATGAAACTATTTGCCACGAAAATATTCAAATTAATTCTTTTTCATTGTCCCAACACCTGCTTCTAAAAAATTCCCCCAAAACTGAAAATATAAATTCTTTAAAACTTGACCATTGTTTATGGGAGGGTTTTTTATTCGTACCAATTTTGGTACGTTAATACGGAACTATTTGGTTCTTCTTGCTAATAGTAGGTTTTCGTATTCGTAAGCTAAATTAAAATTATGTTTTTGGACTTGAACTCTTGTAGGCCCACAATTATAAATATATAACGTTGTTGAAATCAATACAGTGCATATAGAAACGTACTGGATTCTTATTCGACCTCGCGAAAATTTTATATATCACAAAATTGAACAACAATGTGGTAGTAAACATCATTGATGTAATGTTATTATTTATTCATGAAATAATTATAAATAGCTACTGCACTCATTTAATTTAGTAATATTTAAGTATGAAATATTTTTTTTTATTGTTATTGAAAACTTGACCCAAAAACAAATTGACAGGTTAGTATTATTCGGATGGGCCACCAAAAGCGCTATTTTACCACTAAAAATTGTTTTTTATTAAATACATACCTTGATATTTTTATATTTTAAATTTGACCAATCTCGAAAAAATGTAAGTAGAAAAAGAAAATAAGATGTGCTTCGCGTGATTTTACA
The DNA here is from genome assembly GCA_964007535.1 of Brachyptera risi. Classification (NCBI taxonomy): domain Eukaryota; kingdom Metazoa; phylum Arthropoda; class Insecta; order Plecoptera; family Taeniopterygidae; genus Brachyptera; species Brachyptera risi. The sequence continues at coordinate 28,192,429 of OZ023333.1, forward strand.
ACATCCGTGAATAATCACTCTGTCTCTTTCTACACGGCGCCATTACACGCAATTAATCGACATTTATTTCAGTCTCACATGACCACCACGTTGTCCGTATCTATTCATTATCCTAAATGATGTGGCATGTATAATTAAATGAGCGAAGACCAGATTAGTCTCGGTTGTTCGAAATACGTTCTGCGTTCCTTTTGTGTTTTACGCATCTAACCGATCGCCTCAAACTGGTCAACACGGTTTTTTTATACGATCACTTTAGGAAAAAAACTTTCGAATAGTTTTGGTGCGATGAAAAAGTTTGAATAGTTATTTTTGATGAAATAATTCAGAGTATTATAGGGCTGAGTTTTCTCATGCATCGTTTGGCAATGTCCTCAGATTCATAACCTAATAGGGTGTACAGATTGTAGCATTAGTAAAAGTCTCTTTGCTACCTGGTCAAACCAGTCGACCATGTTATATTGCATAGGATTTAAGAGGTGTCAAACGACAGAAACAGACTTTTAATTATGCTTCAAGCCCTTCACTTGCGGTCACATAAAATTGACTTTTCAGACATTTAACAATTGAATTTAAATTAAATTTACGCATATTTTACCACTAATATTTTCACACCCTGTACGACGAATTCGAATTCACATTATCTGTCAGTTTTAGTGCGTATTATGTCATTTTTCTCTCATAATGCCTCTGTTTCTTGATGGACCACTTGATATGTGATCGTAAGTGCGCATACAGGGATATCAAATCTTTCTGCGGGCTACTTTTTTGAAATTGAAAAGATTGTCCAAATATGATCTATCATCAACAATGTTATTATTGGACCAATTTTTCTTAAAAAAAAAAAATGAAAAACTTATCTCAATCAGAAGTTATTTTACATCGGCTGCATCACACTATCACCGTCGAGGCAAGTGGCTGCCGACCCACTCGCCTCACTTTAGTCAGGTGGATCAGCATATCAGCAAGATTTTCGATGCTTTTATCTCTCTTCAAATCGCAGATACATGATTATATCTGTCTCTGTCGGTGTGCCTGTCCTCGATTCAACGTGTCATTATCGAGGTACCACGCGTGAAGATGTTGGTCAACGATGCTTCAGGGATTTAGCACTTCTCTGCCTCTCTGTCTCTCTCTCTCTCTCTCTCTTTCTCTTTCTCTCTCTCTCTCTCTCTCTCTCTCTCTCTTTCTCTATCTTTCTCTCTCTCTTTCTCTCTATCTCTCTCTCTCTCTCTCTCTTTCTTTCTCTCTCTTTCTTTCTCTCTCTCTCTCTCTCTCTCTTCCTCTCTCCCTCTCTTTCTATCTCTACATGCAAGTTGATTTAGAGGGAAGGGAACGCAGTCTACGGGAAAAAGCTTGAAACTGTATAAAGCGTATTAATCGGGTATTTAATTACAAAACTCTGTAATGATTTCTAAAAATAGACTGCAATACATGAAAGCAATATAATATACTTGTATCCACAAAAGAGGAAGGGCGTACCTTCATAACAAACACAAATTTCACCGTTATATTTGTAAATACGAGGAATATTCAGAGTAAGATATATTTTTCTGAGCGTTGATTACGATAAGAAGCCAACTTCATCTTTCAAAAGTATGAAATAATTCAATTTGGAGCGGTTGTTGATAATATTATACCGAAGTTTTCACAACTATTTAGTTGGTAGACGACCTCCTTCTTTCGTGGATACAATTATATTACCTGTCATCTTCAAACAAAGTATATCTTATACCTTCAACGAAATATTAAAAAATTGTGTCAATTTGCATGTGATGTTTCTCAATTCGTCCGTTACAGAGCTTGTATATAAAGTCTTGAATTTCCACCGCTTACATATTTCACAAGTACTATATTTGCTGCTAGACCTGGGCATGATGTAACCCTTTGAGGTTGTGTCGTTTTTTTTCCATATTTTCATGCAATTCAACTTAAATCACCTTTTCTAATAAAACCAACTAAGTCTCTTTTATTATTCTTTCATTCTCTTCAACTTCATTCTTATTCTCTTAATTATTTCAACGCAGATATCTTGAAATGCGTCATTCAATATTTTGCACTTCATTTTCAAATAAACGGTTCATTTTTCACCATTATTAATTTATATCCAACATTGTATGTTCTTTATTCAAAACCAGAGACAAGTCTGTATCAGGCTTTGTGGACATTTTTTGAACGTGTCATGTATTTATATTGGTAATCAATAAAAGAAATTTGAACTTGTAAAAAAATAAAAAATCTGACCTAATATACCTATTCTAAATTAATTCAATGTAGTTAACCTAAAACCAAGCTAATCCAGGATAGAACCATTGCATATATATAATGGTAAAATCAAGAATTATGGTACAACAGATACGGTGAAAACGGCAGCAACTTCGTATAGTTTTCAAGCCTATGGCACCTAAATCCCTCCACGCAGCAGCTAGAAACAAATGTGGTATTTACTATTAAGGATGTCCGGGGGCCTCCAAAAATACACCGTTCTCTGTCTTACACATTGTTAGATAGAATCTATTACATTCCATTCATTGTCGACCTCTCAACACTGCCTTAAGGCTGGTAAATCCGCCGTATCAAGGAGTGCGCGTGCTATCCTCTCCCATGCACACATGACGTCCGGTCCGACACACCCGATCATTAGTTGGAATGGATAGGGGAGACGGTCGATCGGGTTATTCAGTTCTCGTGGTATGAAAGTGTAATGTGTTATTATTGAGGGGATCACGATCGCGAGGTTGAATGACTTTTCGGTATAGACGAAATAGTTTTTTTTTTTTAGTTATGGTAACGTGACAAGGAAAACGCCTTGTTTGGGTCATTGTTGGGTGAACGAGTCATGTGTGGAAGAAGAGTTGTGGAGAATTTTTATGTTTATGTGTGTACATTGTATAAGTTTTGTGAGGTTAGTCGTTGATGTGTTGAACCGTCATTCAGGAGACCGCGGTTCGATTTACAGTATTGTCGGACATCCTGATGGATTTTTTTTTGTAGTTCCCTCTGTTGTTGAAGTTGATACTAGGCACGGTTGACAGACCCTTTCCGGCATTCCCACTGTTTGTATGAGAACGCATAACAAAGTATCATTCTATTTTGTTCCAGTTCATCTTTCTCCGACGCTAATAGAACTTGGTTATCATCAGAAAATGTGTAATTGAACACAAATAAGTATGAATATAGATCAGTAAATATGTTATTTGTGTAGAGAGACGAAATTTACATGATATTTTAACTGTAGTACAATTTTATTAATTTGTATTCATGAATTGTATTGAATTTTAATTAGAGATCAAACCACACATGACATGCATATAGGCCCCCCTATTCATAGTTTGATTTTTTTTTCATGCATTTCATGTTTGTGCAGTTATTATGAGTCTGTAAATCGTCGACCTATCTACATATTTAAATTTGACGTTCTTATTCAAAACAAATGCATATTTTGTATTTCGTATTTTGTACTTTGAACTTTGTACTTCAATGTTTCCTTACATTGCACACATACATACAATTGTCTTCATTTTTGTAACAAAAATGGCGATATTCAGATTTTCAGTTGATCTGCTCTTCCATCATTCCATCTAGTTCCATCTCTTCTCACCATTCATGAAAATCCAGTTTCAGACTTCGTACAACGTTACATTTCATTTTGTTCTAATCAATTTCTTATGATATATATATATATATATATATATATATATATATATATATATATATATATATATATATATATATATATATAGGCCTATATATATATATATATATATATATATATATATATATATATATATATATATATATATATATATATATATATATACACATATCCATATACCAACGGGCACAATTCAGAATCATTTTTCCATGAGAGAAGAGGTTTTATTTCCATGTACGTTTGATATAGATATTGCCAATTCAGACGTTATTTTTTAATTAGGAAAACGCGTTATGTGTTTCCGCGTTGACCTCTGAGTTATTCTCCAGAGATTTTTAAAAGCTTCGAAATGAGTTTTCTCAGAAGCGGTGCAACCGATTGCGCCTAAAACTTACACAATATGGAATTATAGTTTTTGTGCTAAGTTTCAACTGAATTTGCATTTTTGTGTGACCTGTTCCGCGAAAAAAAAATCTCTTTCGAGTATGGTGAAATTGAGACTTCGCTTCGCTCATCCAAATATAAACGTATATAAGTTCATGTGAATCAATAACGACGTGGTCTACTTGAATAAGTTGTTATTTCCGGTAGTCTGCGTGTACGCACTGTTAATTGCGTTTCGATAGTTTATACTTTATATTAGTATGTATAATTACAATTTTTTAATATAATTAACTAGATCACTTTTTCACGAAGTATGTAATTTCATCAGAATCTGAAAAAATGCAACGCGAACTTTGAAGGTGAATGTAAATATTATATTTATTTTCTTCTTTACCCTTGGCCAATTACACCACATATTCTTTTTTACCTCAAGTTTCCAGACCTTTTCGAATAATATACAATCTTATCCATTAATTGTGAACGTTGATTTCTTTTTATGTTATTCTGAATTTGATCCAGATCTGTTATGTGGGTATGGCCTCCGGTTTGAAAGTGGTTTTCAGCTGCTTTCTGCATGAAAATCCAACACGAACGTGTAAAATATATTTTATAATTTGTTCTTGATTCGCGTGAATTTTATTACTTTTATCATGATCTCAGTAGTATCATGTTTATATATCATGGAACCGTTAGAGACAACATCATGTGATTCGGCGTAATCTTAGAACATGTAATGCGTGTCTGATTTACATGCATGGGGCGAACCTCCTTTTCAGGATACTCATTTGGTTTTGGTCAAATCTAGAAATATCAGCTACTAGACTAAACTTGTAACTGCAGAAGAAGGTCGTGTATACAAGCTTCACTGTGACGAGTGGTCAAGTGGTTGGCACACTGAACCGTCATTCACCAGGCTTCGATTTTCACCATGGTCGCGCGACCATCCTGACAGTCATGGTTATTCCCTCTGTTGTTCGGGTATGATAGGCCTATTACAGAGATTTTTTTCATATGGTATTTTAATTGAGAATTTTGAACAGACTAAATACAAGGAAAACAGAGGAAAGTTTCGCCTGAGACGAATGAAAGGAAGTCTTCGTTTTTTCTCTCTTCATATTTCTTTACCAGTCTTTCTTCTATTTTATTTGCTTTTCCTGTATACACAACTTGGTAAAAAAAATCAAATGTTACGCGATTTTCTTGTTAGTATTGCAGTCTCTTTCTACTACAGTACATCAAAACATCTGAAGTAGAGAAAAATCATGGCCAAAAATGTAAAATCATTAAAAATAAATCGTATATGTCAAATATAGCCAAACTAAAAAAATGAAAGAAATTATTTTCCAATAATCTGAATGCAAATTTATTTTGTTCGAATTATGTATGTGAGAATTATAATCAATTTTTCAATCAAGATGAAATACGTACAAAATTTTCTCCCCACAGTGTAAATATAACATTTTTCTAATTCACATTGAAGTGACTTAAAGGGCGTAAGCCACCGGATTGCTCCTAATTTCACTGCTCAGAAAATATAAAAAACGCAATAAAGATGGTCAATTGATGCGGAACAAAGTTAATAGCTAACGACCATTATTATATAACATGTGTCATTACTATTTCCTCCAATCTATCGGATGCCATATTGCATAATCCCATAATACATCCTTTAAGAGTCCATGGAAGTTGATTTAGCGAAATATCAGATTTCTGATGATAACTTTTGAACGGTGAGAGATGTGAAAATTCTACTAAGGATGAAACACAGATAATTATAATACCTCCAAGATAGTACACATAAGTTACACATAAGTACACATAACATAAGTACACATAAGTATTCAACTTATATCGCATACATTATTGTCAAACGTATACGCTTGGCAATGTGACATGAGTTATATAATTAAATTTTATTTTTATACCATCTTAAAGTTATTAAAAATAGTCCTGTTTTCACCGCATAAGAATTTTGATATCTCATACCGTTTGAAAGTTATCACTAACAAACTGATATTTCGCTAAATATCGACTCTATAATAAATTCGACTCTTAAGAATGTAGATATCTGGTTTTAATGTTACTCAGTAACAATGAATATACGGGGAATAGAAAAACCATCACTGATACTACCGCATCGATCTACGATGTTGGACCGTTGTTCAGGAAATATTATATGGCCCGTAAAACCGTTTTATGAAGCAAAATAATCATAAAGCGGATCGTATCGCGGAGACGGCGTAGATCGGCTATAATATTTCATTTTTATGACTGAAGGGTATTGAATAATACTATTTCTAATTTAGGGGTTCTGTAATGAATAATAATTGAACTTGAATTAGACGGAATCGACGTTTTAGTTTCGTGATGTTCTATCTATAACATCGAACGAGAAATGTTATATAGAATAAGCCAATTTGCGTGTTTTATAAGCGTGGAAATTCCATTAAACTTTTAACAATTTCACGTCGGTTTTCACTCGTTTGGTTTTCATTAAAAAATTTCATGCTGAAATTACAGATTTTAATTAGAGAAAAAAAAACTCGTACTTTTGATCATGTTTTTATTCCCGACTACACGAAATAGAAATCCTCTTGTTTGGGGTTTTGCTAAAATAACAGCTATAGTATCTCTTTCTCTTTCTCTCTGCCTCTCTTTATTACTCTGCTCTACTTTCTTCTCTCTCTCTTCTCTCTCCCTCTCTCTCTCTCTTTCCTCTCTCATCTCTCTTTCCCTCCGTTTATTTCCCCTTCTCCTCTATCTTTCTCTCTCTATCCAGCTCTTGATACGAAACGTTCATTTAGTTCGAAAGCCTCTCTAGGGCGTTATTCCCACTGCATCCTATCTATACGTTAGTGAGATGCTTCTTCAGTTCTCAGCTCTTTAAAAGCCTCGGACATTTCATTCAATTACTCGCGACGAATCTGAAAAGTTTTATTTCAATACATTACAAGACGATTCTTAATGTTTATTCGAAATAAAAAACTCCGATGAAACTAGTGTATCTATTTCAACCTATGAGTAGATTGAAATTACTCGCATATGCTTCAATTTATGGAATATAATTTTGGTTATATTTTATTTTAATTTTGCTTAACGACCCCACCAAACGCAAAGGTTGTATGGGGGTACGAATGAGCGGGTAATGAAGTATTGATTGGGGAAAGAACGCTTAAAGAAACCCATGCCTTATGCGGGACTCGAACCCACGCCCAACTTGACGTCAGATTTTAACACAGTGCGCGTTAGTTGACTGAGCTACGGAAATTGCCAATTTTAGTTCAAAATTGACGACTCGCAGTCTTCGCCCCCATGACGACAGAATTATCATACCGTCCAATCAACAAGGCTGTTAGAACTGTAGTCAAATTCAAATATCCAATCGGGTTATCTTGAAATAACTACAAATGATATGATCTAACTGGCTGACTGGTAAAGCCACGCCTATTTCGAGTCGTCAATTGGGCGTATACACTCATACGATTTGAAAATATTTATGAGTTATATGGAATAATCTTCTATGACATATAGGCCTACAATCATAAGGACCGTTATGTGAAACAAATGTATTTTGTCCCATATTTTTATAGTGAAAATGAATTACCGATCAAAACCAAAATGAAGTCAAATGAGAAAATAAAAATTTTCGCCAGTGAGATTTTCTCCATGATGCTTCCGCTTTGATTTTTCAATATATATTTTTTTTTTTTGTGAGCCTAGCTTTCTTTTAACCGAATTCCCCGACGAGAATTTCGTCTTGACAGGTTTCTTTAAATTACCCATACTTCAAACATTTCTCCGTGGTATGTATAAGCGAGTCTTCAAAAGAAAACTTTTTAAGGGTCATCAAATATATCGATGTATGACCCTTCAACACCTGTGAAAGTATACAGAAGCATGCAAGTCTGCCATTTATTTCACCCTTTCAGACAGTATTTTCACTTATTAGTTCTTTTTTACTCTCTTGTGCATGCATTTTACACCCTTCCGCTCATTTATTATTCTATTCAATTCATGTAGATTATAAGCTAGATTTATTATTATAGGTCACGGCTATACGCTTTGAAAATTTATATATGTCCAATAAACTGTAGTATCGTCAGAAAATCTTGATAGGGTATTTATGATTATAATTATTGTTGTTTACGAGACTATAACAAAGTTCATTAAAATTAAGGGTACTAGAAAATCCAGGATAACCGCAAGATAAAATTAATCCTTTTCATATATGAAAATGATTTTACTCAGTTGTTACGTCACTGAAGGGCAAATCGGAGAATTCGTTTCAGCAAATTTTCTTTGTAATTTCTGTATTTTCGTAATTTTTCTCGTTTGTTGATTTTTGTGGTAATTTTTCAACTGTATGGGATATACAAATTCCATAACTACAAAAACAGCGATGGATAATAACTTACGCCTTCGAAAAGATGTGCATGAAAATAATAATTCTTATTTCTTAACTATACCATGAGCATGTCGGAACAGTTGGAAAACAACTGGAAAATCGTGTTCTTAGCTGTGTACTTGTGAAAAGTTAGAGATATGAGTTGAAAATTTCTCACGATAGTGATTTGAAAGTAATAGAAAAATGCGTTTCTGTTCGAATTTCTTCAGAAATGCGTTTCTGATATATGTGTATATGTGTGTAAGTGTTCAGTATATGTGATATTTTCTCGCATTCTAAAGTTTCCACCAAAATACTGATATTTCACTTCATCGTCTACTCTCATGCGTATTTAATTATATTATATATATATATATATATATATATATATATATATATATATATATATATATATATATATATATATATATATATTTATATATATATATATATATATATATATATATATATATATATATATATAAATATAAATATATATATATATATATATATATATATATATATATATATATATATATATATATATACATATATATATATATATATATATATATATATATATATATATATATATATATATATATATATGTATATATATATATATGTATATATATATATATATATATATATATATATATATATATATGTAAAGTATATGTATGTATATATATATATATATATATATATATATATATATATATATATATATATATATATATATTTATTTATATATATATTTATATATATATATATATATATGTCCCTATATATTATATATATATATATATATATATATATATATATATATATATATATATATATATATATATATATATATATATATATATATATATATATATATATGTATATAATAGCATACTCTCTCTATCCATGGTAATGAGTATATAAGATACTTACAACCCCTTTGTAATAAGTATATAATGAAACATAAGATTTCACAGTGTATACTTATAGGCTATATTATAAACTCCGTGTTCTCAGTTAATATCTCGTTCTTTGAAATTCATGCTCGCATAAAGTGGAGTCAACTTCAACCTCGTCCTTCAGTCCTCTTCTTCTCCCTCGTGACATTTAAACCCTTAGACATTCGTAGTACCAGATTATTATTAGTATTACACAAAACATTCAACTTTTATGAGAAGTCTTGAGTTTTGAGAGGTCTCGTGAGAAATACAAACCGAGAGTTATATACACCCTTGACGAGTGGAACGAACAATTAGGTGAGAGTGCCTTAATTGTGTGTGTGTTTTATTATATTTCTTCATCACCATCGAATACTTGAAACATGTGACGTATGAATTATGGCAAAGAAGGGGTCGTCTGGTAGAATTTGTGTATACTCGGTATCTGAGTATGTAGGTGTATCTGCAATTCAGTTTGTTTTTAAAATTTGTAATTTACTAGTTTAATGTTGAGAAAGAGATTCAATATAATCCATTTTGAATGAAAAAGTTTTAGTCATAGGCTCGGGTAACTAAAAAACAATTTTCCAAAATAAAAAGCAATGTAATATTATTAAATTGTCAATTTCATACAATTCATCCACACAATCATAGGTTTCTTAATTTATATCTTCGAAACTCTTTGAGTGCCCAGAATATTTTTTGAAACACGCTTTTTGTACAAATTGAGAATTGTATTTTTTTCAAATTTTCAAAAATACCCTGTTTCGGGCAAGACTTATTCAAAGTCAAAATTGTGCATTATCTTGACTTCTTTTCTGAAAATAAGGTTTTGAGCATAAACATAATAAAATTGAAAATAGATGGAGCTCTATTTCAGAAAAACCAAACCAGCTCTTCAAGTCGAATTGTTCAGCAGATAAAATTGGGGGATGAAACGACGCGGACTCATATTTGTATTTTTGTGTCACCCTTAACTCAAAAACTATTAGAGCTGTAGGAAAAAAACACGTGTGATCTTTTTTACTGATCAACATCTGTACAAAATTTCAACAAAATCAAAGACGGACATGAAAATGGTACACTTGATTTGAAATGGAATGGCCCCATATGCCCATATGTAAATAAAATAAAATTAACTTTCAAATAAGTTTCATCTCGGGTTGCATCATTCTTAACGATTCACTATGCTTATAGCTTTTGGGAAAGTTTTCATTTTTTTTTTTTATCAAAATTGTCACCTTTTCAACGCCTATACCTACCCGCCGCAACGGAACCGTCTAACGCCATGATCATATCTAATGTTTTCCTAATGGAAATGCTTCCTTCAAAACTTTCAAAATAGATACGTTTTCAATTTTCAATATACACAACCCCTCAAACATATAGCTATAGCGCTTTAGGGGGATGCGTATGAGTGATTTGATATGCATGGCTATACAGAACTGGATATATATGCTCGTATAAATCCATTGTGAAATATAATATTCCATTTCTATGTTCATCTTGAACGAAAAGTTTCCGACGGAAACTCCACAGATGGCTTGAAACTTTAACTGCGTGGCGGTATTCGATTATTTTCACATTGAAAAAGTGTTGATGTTTTCAAACAGCTCACTCGACCATCGCTCGAGACGAGTCAAGACACCCGAGCGATAATAGTAATGTATACGAGAGACGGTCGATCGAAACACACACACACACACCAACACACTCGTGTATATATATATTCACGTATGAAACTCAAGTAAAACATCTTAGAGGGTTGGTTTTAAACATATGGAAAGTGATATATACATATAAATACGCGGTTAAAACTAGAGAAATGTTTGAAGGGGCGGAAATTTAATGTTTAATATTCTCTTTCGGAAGATATAAAAGGTAAACATTTTTGGTATTTTTTTCTTCCTATACGTTGTCATGCGATCGTTATTTGGCCGTATTTTTTAATCAGTATATATATATATATATATATATATATATATATATATATATATATATATATATATATATATATATATATGTGTGTGTGTGTGTGTGTGTGTGTACATCTCGTTCAGCTATTAATTTCCTCCCTGTTAAGCACGGTTCCCATAGCGATTTTTTCACGTGACGTCCGTCAAAACATCGGACGGCATCGTCAGTGTAAAATACATCATGTTTACATATCGTTTTTTCCCGTCACTTGAGGTAATGCGTTCTATCGGCAAAAACTAGAACTTTTCGAAGACAACCATTGAAATTGAAATATGAAGATGACACTATTTTAGGCAGAAATATTCTCTAAATTGCTTTGACGAACATTTCAGGGTCAAAATTAATCATCAAAAATAAATAATTATGTATAACCTCAAATAATATAGCAGCGTGTGATTCTGAGCGCGATTATAGTCGTAATATCGAAATGAAACAGAAGAGCGACGATGCGATTCCTACATTCGATTGTTGGTATAGCTTGTCTCACCAATTGTGATGCTATCTCATCGATCAACCTAACTGCTGAATAAGCAAACATGTCAATAAGACAATAACAAAGTAACTCATTCTCTCATGCATTTTGAGGACAAGTTTGTGACTAGGTATGGGTTGTTGTGCGACATTGCTACATCTGAGAACGTATATCCATGTACATCTGTGTAGATATAATCAACGATCAATCATCAGGTAACCCCAATGTCTTATTTTAGATTCGAGTCAATTTAGGTATAATATAATTTGAGTAAAATGCAACAGTGTATGAATCAAATGAAGTCTGTAGAGATGATTGACACATTTATATACCTAACTTCTCGCCGGAAGGTTCCCACCGATGTATTCTCTTACTCCTGATTGGTGCGGATTGGTGAAGTTTTGCCGGACGGTATACGTGGAACAATCGCCATGGAAACCTAGCTTAAGATGTGTCTCAGTTCCAAAGCACTTCCGGGATGACGCTTCTAGCCGGAAGTGAGCGACTGGTGCAAGGGCTGAAGGAAAGGGGTGCGATTCTCTTCAGCTGACGATTTAATCAGTCGGCTCACTGCAACAATAGATTAGTATGGCACCTCCGGTAATCGTGATCGTGTTCAAACAAGCAACGGGGTTGTGACGTTTAGTGTTTAATGAGGGTCAGATAAAAGGGAGGGAATTAGCTGGCATTTTCACGACAAGAAACCCTGATATATCCACGTGTATAGTCTGTCTCACCATTATGTAGCAAGTGTCGGAGATCTTTGTAGTTTGCTCATCTATTGTCCAGTGAGAAGTTGGGTACATACACATGTCAATCACCTCTACAGACTTCATTGGACTGTTGCATTTTCTTCAAGAATCTACAAAAGTTGAAAAATTTATAATCTACAAGACGTAAAAATTCAGAATGAAAACAAATTTGAAATTATTCATACTTTCGTCTTCAATAAAAATGTAAATATAAAAAATGACTTTGTGTTTTGATTCAATAGACTTCTGAAGTGATTTAGCAACTTCGCACCACAACCCCTATACCTATAGTTACAATTCCTCAAAATGCAGGAGAGAAGAGTTTCTCCGTTATTGTTGAGTTATGATTGACATTTTTATCTACTTAGCAGTTGAAGTGGTCGAAAAGATAGCAACACTTGCTACAGATTGGTGAGACAGACTATATGGATAAACATATGTATAACATATATCCGCGAAAGAAGAAAGTCGTCCATTAATTGAATGATTCTAAAAACTTCGGTTTTTGTTGAGAGAACTATTTCAGGGTTAAACTTGAAGCGCTTTTCAAAGATGTCGTTGTGTTTAGGATCGTAAATCTGATCCAACGAAATAACACAGTTGTATAAATCTGACGGTGATTCATGTTTTCAGAAGAGCGTATAACGAAGACTTTCATTCCACATTCTGGAAAAATTGGGCATATTTTGGTCAGATGAAGTTTTGTACGAAATTGAAGGAATTTGGTGTGGTTGTTTCTGAGAGAATAAATTTACTGTATCGGAAGAATCGCACACATCTGTTTTTTCTTTGTTTGTGGATGACCAACAGATATGCGTTAGAAGAAGGGCAGTGCATGACTATGAGCTTTAATCGCATAAGGCACGGGCTTTTGTAAACGTCCTTTCACCTATCATCCCTTGTCGTTTCATCAACCTCCGCTCATTCGTAACCCTGTTTAATCTAGCTGATGATGAGCTCGTTAAGCAGCATTAAAATGAAAATAAGAAAAAACTTCGACTGTTTTAAAACCAAGCTGCATGTGCACTTAGCTTTCGAGTACATTATCATATTTCTTTCATTGTACGACGCACATGCTGCGTTTTTTCTAGTCTATTTCAACTATCTGCAGTTATGCATTCTTTTTAATGTTCATTTGTGTCCATATAAATATTTTTACAAATATTTTCATATTTGCAAATATATTATGAAGAAAGAAAGCTAGTAATACATTATTTGCAACTTTGAAACTCATTATTGCATTTTATTTGAAGTTTCACTCAAGATTAATAGTAAATCAAGATTTACTGAACTTGGCGAGTTCAAGTAATATTTGAAAATCTATGAATACCAACTATAGCTTGATTGTTAGCGTAATTACATATTGGTATTCATAGCTGAACTTTAAAAGAAGATACAAATAAGCCATTACACGGCCATCTGGAACTTAAAAATGTATTAGCTAATTATCATACTTGTTCTGATAACCTAAGCCCTATGTATGACAACAATGAAAAATATCTTTTTCGATTACGAACCTTTGTTGCTTATGAACGACGTTTAAAATTACATGACGGAAAACATTGTATATATAGCTTATACTCTTGAGTAAAACTAAACAAAATAAGTGAATTGTTTTACAATCTGTGCGTAAGATTAAACACTAACTATGTCATCAAAGAAAGGTATAAAGTCAAATCATGCGTGTGAAATGCCACCAGAAGTGGATGAATTACCGATCATTCTTCCGGGCACGGGTGTGTGGGTACGTTGCAGACGATACTTCCGACGTAACTGTCTAGTAGCCGCCGCGAACCCAAGATGTCGTCGAATACTCCGCAGTCGTGCCTCGATAGCACTCGAGAAAAATCGTCATCTCAATACCTTCTACTGGATGATCCATCCATTCAGTAACATGAGGATGGTATGGGAGATGGTCATGTGTATCCTACTAGCACTGTCACTGTTTGTCATTCCATTCCATGTATCGTTCGATCATCATCCCTTGTTCTGGACTATTCTGTATCTCACCATTTCTGCGGGTTGCCTTTTAGATATATGCGTCAACTTCTTCACTGGTGTTTATGATATCAAAACTCAGGACATCATCATGTCACAGCACGTTGTGGCGAAACGTTACTTTCGTGGATACTTCTTTATCGATCTAATCTCATCCCTACCGTTTGAAATCATTGCCACGATCAATGATTCAAGTATTATTCATTTTTTAATCGGTTTTTTAGGACTATTGAAAATACTTCGGTTGAAATCATTTGATGACTACCTCAACAGAAGTATGGAAGTATACTCCATCAGTGCAATACCGCACAAATTGATACGCACCGCTTTCTTCAGCGCACTTCACATGCATTGGTTGGCTTGTATATCGTTCTTTGTTCCCAATATGTTACGGGGCAATGCAGATCCCGTTGATCGTCAAGAATCCTGGATAAGCATTGCTGGAATATGGGATGCTGATATGACAACGAAATATGTGCACTCTTTATACCGCTCGGTGATGGTAACTTGTCTAGTGGGCTGTGGTCACGGACCTCCGACTACAACAGAGGATATGTTCATCTCGATGGTAGGTGCTATATGCGGCTTTTTAATGTTCATCTATATTGTTGACACTGCCATTCAGATTCTTAATGTGACAAATAATTCTTCGTTCAAGTACGAAGAGGAAACCGCGCAACTGCGTGACTTTTTAAGACACAACAAACTGCCCGAACCATTCCAGAAACGATTGTTGGGTCTTAACGAATATAAATTACAGAAGAGTTTTTTCAGGGAGAAGGATATTTTAAGTACGTTGACAGGACAATTGCGACAGGAGATTGTTGTTCATAGTTGTCGCCATCTTGTCGAGAATGTTGGTTTCTTTAATAATCTCTCGTCGACAATGCTCGTGAGATTGGTCACGTGTCTTCGTAGGGAGGTCTACCTTCAGAACCAGGAGGTGGTGAAGTTTGGCACGCCCGGCAATTCGATGTACTTCATCGCGTCGGGTACGGTGTGCGTGTACACGTCGAATGGTCACGAAGTTTGTCACTTGAGTGATGGTAATCATTTTGGAGAGATTTCGTTGATGAGTACCGATCATCTTCGTGTCGCCTCGGTGACTACGCTGGAAAACTGCGAGTTGTATCGTCTGGATGGCGTCGACTTTCAGAGGATTATCGCGCCGTTTCCGGATCTGATCCGTGCAATGCATAACGTGGCGACTCAGAGGTTGGATCAACTCCAGCGTTTGGATCGCACTTTGTTTTCAACCCTTTTGACTAAGATCGAGCTGAAAGACTAAGACATGACAATGACATTGATGAAGATATCAGCCAACTCTTCAACGATCTAATATACGTCTTCAATCAAGTGATAGCATAAGAAACTATTATTATTACCATATAATTAAATTATTATATAACTTCAAGAAAATATACAGTGATACATTTTTATTATGAAAATAAATAAAGTGTGTATTTCAATGGATGAGAATAATGCTTCTGGACTGTAAATTATATATCAGTAATTATTCATTCTTAAAAAAAAAAACGAGTGAAATCCATTTTTTTCAAACGTTCAAAATTGTATTTATTTTTAACATTTATTTCTAAGTATCGCTTTGCTCCCTTGGAGATTTTTTTTGGCTCCATTAGCAAACAAGTTCTCGTTCAAATACGGAGCGGAAGTTACAACAGCCAACTGTTTAAATTTCTACGATATGAACATCTTGAACAACTACCCCGTGGCTTTCCAGAAACGATTATTAATTAATATATTTTGGTACCTCAGAGATGTGAACTCACTGAATCTATTCATCCGGCAATTTATTCCTCGTTAAATTTTAAAATATCACATGCTTACTAACAATAATATCATAGATCTACTGCGTGAATGAGGAATAATGAGAATGAGAGATTTATTCGAGTAGTGGACTATGAAGTAACATTGGTTGCAGACCTGAAAAATGAAAAATGCCCTTGTTCAAACTAAGATAGCACATTATCTCAACATATATTCAAACTTAAGTTAAGATTGCATGGGAGTCGATTTAGTGAAATATAATTTTTTTAGTGATAAATTTCGAACGGTATGAGATATCAAAATTATAATACAGAGGAAACACAGCTATTTTTAATTCTTTCAAGATGATATAAAATATTACTATATAACTCATATCGCTTGACACTCATGTCAGTCATGTGACTATATATATATATATATATATATATATATATATATATATATATATATATATATATATTCATCCTCCTGTTACAAAGTGTGTTTTCGATCATGTCTCACATATTGGTGTCGTTTTCTATACATGGGCCCGTTTATATATATATATATATATATATATATATATATATATATATATATATATATATATATATACATATGTATATATATATATATATATATATATATATATATATATATATATTTATATATATATATATATACATATGTATATATATATATATATATATATATATATATATATATATATATATATATATATATATATAAATATATAGGCCCTATATACGGATACCTAACACACCCTCCCACCCACGACACGGTCACTTGGATGGTCGAACCCACGGCCTTCTTGGCGATCGATGCATACCGCCGTCTGTGTGTAGTTGTACACCCCCTCCCCACCACCTCAATCCACCCACCACCCACACACACGTATTGTAAAATACGACGACTATGGCGAGCTCGAACAAAAAGTAAAAGTCTGTTTTCTGTTCGTTTGACATCTGTTAAATTCTAAGCATTATCGCTTTACCTAGTTTATTTCACATTTCACACCACAGTTCAAACCATATATCAAATAGTTCAGTAAGTAATTCTTTGGTAGGTCTATGTGGTTTAAACTGTAAAACGTGGTTTGATAGAAATGTATAAGAATACTCTAGTGGATTCTGTATTATGTCAGTTAATAATTATATAGGATGATGGTGTGTATTTTATAAATAATTCCCTCTTCATATAGTTTTGGTAAAAATCACTTTTAATTTCTTTAATTTCCAGTATTTCTTTATTCTATGACCTGACCATGTTATACCTGTGAAAGAGATACCAAATCAATTGACGACTAGTGATTGACCCGCCCACAAACGTCACAAAACAAAACATCCAATCAAATGGGCTGTTTGTTATGTGGGCAAATTGACATTGCCTTTCAGAGTATCTCTAAATGCCCACATGAAGTATAGATCAAGGTGACCTGCCGATAAGCCACGCCTATCACTAGTGGTCAATTTCAGGATTATTTAAAATGATCGATTTCAGGATTAATCGAAACAATCGAATTCAGCCGTATTCAGAAACAAAATATTATATCTACATTTTTGTATTGTGTTCAACTTCATCTCACAATAACTGGCGTTTTCGTTTTAAGAATAAAAAATTGTCGCATGTGGGAAGGAAAGCACATTCGCGATCATATACAAATATATTGCATATTGATAGTGTATGAAATATACTCGAAACGGACAAAACCTATTCACTATTATGTAACAATTATAAAAATAATCATTCACTGCCTTCCTCATTCAGCCATAAATCCCATAATTGATTTGTAAGCTCAATATCTTCCTCTTTTCCAATATAGCATAACTTATTATTCTCTGTAATGTTATTCTCTGAAATTCAAAGTGAAACAAAAATGTATACCCACATTTTACCAAATTTTTTTCATATAGCTAATGACGCGTATGTATACGTACGTGGTCGATCAAACTACATTAAAATGCACTCTGCCGAAAATATACTGTCACGTACTAAAACTATATAAGACAATGTGCATTTACGCACTTCCACGCATAGTCTTGAAAAAATAGCGGTTGAATGCGCGTCGATTTTATTCCAATTTGAAATTTAATTTCGGATTTTTTTTTTAATGTGACCGAAAGTGTAGACCTACATACATTAATTGTCTGCTGTAATTTCAGCTCGTATGTGAGCACATATGTTCAGGATGCATAATGTGACTTCATGTGTTTACATATATATCCGTAATTAATAACTACCATCAACCTGGTAGAAAAGAGCCTAGGCAAAGCACTCCCATAAAAATTTTTCTCTATACTAATTAATTTCCTTTCGAGTCGAAGAGAAGATGTATCCAGTATTTTACGTTTTTTTCGTATGTGAACAGAAGGCTGCATGACAACCGTTTGGCGCCAATAATAGTGTCTGGAAACTCGCCCAAAATTCAACAATTAATAGTAAATTAAAAAATTCGAAAACTAAAAAGTAATTACAAATTCCTATACCGTGACTCGATCTTCGTTTGTTATGTTCTAAATACGGCTTGTACTACAGTAGGTGTAGTCTATATAGTAGTGATGCATTCTGTTAAGAGCGCACGTAAGCTAAACAAATATTAGTTTGTAATCAATAATATCTTTTGACGATTCTGAAATTATATCATTATTAATGATCACTCATATCTTATTGATTGTTCTTATATTTCTCGTATTTACTTGTTCTCTAGAAAACTTTTAATTGGCAACATAGAAAGACCAAATGGTGAAATAGGTAAACTTGAAATGATGGGACCTATGGCTATAATTTTTAGAATAGTTATTGATTCTTATGATTAAAAAAACGTAAGGTCGGTGTTCAAAGTAGCTACGTATTTCTCAACAGATTTGAGGTATGAATTCATGCTTTAAAATGGAGTATTTCACGATTATGCCTAGAGATGGTAAACATATCAAATCTCAAGTTACCACATTCTATCTACATTGTGTGTTGATCGCATATATATATATATATATATATATATATATATATATATATATATATATATATATATATATATATATATATATATATATATATATATATATATATATATATATATATATAGTCTGTACATCCACAAGTATATTATAATAATAGTATAATTGAAACAAGGCAATTCAATTATTGTTATAAATAAACCCATGTAAACGAATAATATATGATCAATATATAAACGTATAATGTTACACTGTTGTGATACCTAAAAATGAATATTTAAATGACAAATACATGCTCTTAACCTGCCTCTAGGGTATCAATCAACTATGCTACCCTTAACTCATATATGATAATAGTGGAACTATAATAATTGTTTATTTACCAACATAATTCCAACACCCTATAATCATTGACCATTTGAAACCCAATTGTCTAGCCACTGGAAAGTGGAAATCATTGTCTAGCCAACTAAACTGACCCCTTGATTTAATGGATCGAAACATCAAATCAATAGTACTAATATAATAGGGGAGACGGTCGATCGAAACCTTCTGGAGAGAGTTGAGACATGGCCTATGAGAAAGGAAGTCTTCAAGATTTATGATAAACATAATAGGATATTCAATATATAGGTGATGCCCAATGGGTCTATATAATCTTTTTCAATTTACGAAAGCCATTTCGTGTTGAACGAATGGATAAGAATAGGTTACTGTTGTGATTTTTGGTCTTTTATTATAGAATTTTTGGACAGAATGGAGCTCGTGTGTAAATAGTCGACTCCCCCCGTGGAATAAGCTATTGTGGAATTATAAATGGGTGTTTCTTAAGTTGTAAAGAATTGTGTCTGCTATGTTATATAAAACTTTGACAATGGATTATGTGGGTCTATACTAGAATTCATGAATGTTTTCGCCTACACTGTTATCACAGTTTGAATTTACAAGTTATTTAAAAAAAACATTCTCGTTTTTATTTCTAAACTCTTGAACCTGTATGAAGTATTTAAGTTTTTGTATAATTTGTTCTTTCTGTATTGTCTCAAATATTGATTATTTTCATACTTTATTCCTCTTACATTTTATTCACTGAGGAATTCAATGAAAAAAATCAAATAATTAAATATTGCTACTCATATATTGTCTTTCGTACAATGTTGGCTGAAAACATAAATTTATAAATGTCCTGTTTATATCATAGTTTCCGAACTGTATCCTTCTTAAATCTTATGATTACAGTACTACAATATAAAGAATCAATATATAAATCCCAAAAAATAAAATATTACATATTATTTTACAATTACAATTATTGCCACTTTCATGCTATGATATTCCATAAATATTGGGCTCCACTTTATATGCTCCCGTTTCAATTTTTGTGGTACAATTTATTCTAAAGCTGAATCATTAAATCATTCAAAACTGGAATGCGTATTGCTTGACTGTCAATTCGTTAGCTGGTATACGCAACCACCAAAACCGTGATTTAAACTATAGTCTTGCTGTTTAACAGGAATGTATCACTGACGCCTGATAGTAAGTGCTGTCTCTTTATTCTTAGTTCCAGTCGTGGAAACTTATCGAAGTGGAATTGATACGCGTTTTGTCAAGAGATTTACTCGTTTTATATGAACAGTACAACAACTGTACAAGAGATGGAGCAGCTGTTCTGAAGGGGGTTTGAAGTGTGAAGGGGAAGGTGAGTTTCGATGGGTGGGAAGGAATCAAACCGTTGGAAATATAAAGAAAGTATATTTATAGTTATAATATGGGATAGGATGGTATAGTTAGTTATAAGAGTAGGAATTATAGTTATATGTATAGGAAGTATAGGCCTATAGTAATAGAGTAGTTCATACTAGATTCGTATAATTATTTGTAAGTTCGTTAAAAAACTGGTTGCAGAAATGCATTTGAGCTATGAAAAACAGTGAAATGAATAAAAGTAAAAATATACTATGAATGAAATATATATAGTTATAAAATATTGAAAACGTTCGAGAAATCGAAAGATGCAGGTAAAATGAAATGTAAAAAAGACCCGAATCAATTATTTTATTTCAAAAAAGGATGTCTGCTTATGTGATGCAGACCTACCATTAGTTATTGACAAGAACTTGATATATTCTGTTTAATTGTCATCCCGAATTGGTTTGACGCTATACATGTAGAACTGGGGTACACTTCAAGAATCATACATTAACGTTGCAACAACGGCTAACGTAGGATAGCATCAAAATCAAATGAAAAGCAGTTTCAATATTGGTTAATAAAAAGTAAAATCAAAAACATTTTGTCCCATAACCTATAACCCATAAGTAGAAACATTTATTACATGATCAAAAAAAGTAGCGGGAGAGATGTCGCCCAATTCTGCCAAATGAGCGCTAGAGTCGATCTAGCATTATATATATATATATATATATATATATATATATATATATATATATATATATATATATATATATATATATATATATATATATATATATATATATATTGAGAAATATAGATTTTGTATCACGTTTCCGAGTATCAGCGATTTTATAATGATCATAACGTCAGCTGCTATAATCCTATACTGCTCAATTATTTAAATTGTGGTTTAGATTCGGATTAATTTTGAATTGTAAATTGATTGAGAATCAATTGAATCGTGATCGCTTACATAACCGTGCAATAGAACGATGAATATACCTGATTCTATAAATATTTTACGAAGAAGTTTAATTACTAACCGAGCTTACTAGTTCATACCATAGACCAAAGGGACTGTCTATAAATGATCTGTTTTTAGGGCATACCAACCCCCTCACCCCATCTCCGTGAAGATCCCAGGGATGGTGACCCCCCTCCCCTTTAATGGTGTCCTAATCCAGTCTATATTTACCCCCCCCCCCCCTTGATACTTTCTATGCACATTTGGAAAAACCTTAATATCGTCGATGATATTGCATTATTTTTGAGGGAGATTTAAAAAAAAGTTCTCGATTTTTTAGTATAATTGCACTTTTTTTTTAATAACATTGTAATTTAGTTGGGGATACAAAATGGATGGTTGAGAAGATGTTTGATCCATTGCAATAAAATTGACAGACCAATTTTTCCTAAAACCTCGCAGCCTAGGCGGGAAAATAAGTTTATAATTCAGTCACAACGATGACAACTATTCACAGCCACCTAAATTTCGAATTGAAATATAATTTCATAAATTATTTGGCGCAACTGATTTTCCAAAAAAAAAATGAGAAGGAATAATAATATGTAGTGTAACTGTGGATGTCACATGGTGTATACCCCCCTCCCTCCCCTTGTAACTTATTGTCACATGTTTGATGACCCCCCCCCCCATTGGGAACGTAATTCATGGACAGCCTCAAAGAAATAATTGGTCTATGTAAATAAGTGGCAAATGCAAACTTTAACCCCATGGTTAATGAAATATAGCTTTACATGGTTACTAGAACAATAGCACCACATTTTGATAGTGTTGTAATTAATGTTTAAAATGTATAGACAATTTTCGGACTGGACAAGCATTTGCTATAGAAACTAATTATTCATTTAATTATCACATACAAATTACCTTTATGGTTTGTACTATTTTTTTTTAAATATTCATTATTTACATATATTTTCTACCGAAGTTCCATATTTAATAACAAACTATTCACTAAAATTATCTCCTCGAAGTACTAGTTTATACGCTCATTGAATCATGTAAGTCAACACGTTTCTGTTCATTGTAGAATTATTAATCAAAATTATTATTACCACGTATAGGAAAATAATATATGAATAAATAAGTTAGTTATATGTCATTAGTATTCTATGTTAGTAATTAATATACATTGGATTGAAGTTATAAATTTGCTGTTGAATGAATAGCACTGTTAATAAAATCTATGAACAGATTTTGTTCAAGGTCTAGTTCAAAGATATCGTTTTATCTAATCTTTCATTACATTTTCATATAGTACAACCATTGGTGCTTGATTCCACGAAAGAAGAAGGTGCGAATCACCCGTGCGTTAATTGTTTGGGATAGTGGGAACGGTCGATCGACACCTTCTTCTTTTGTGAACAGAAGTTTACAACATTCTATATCTTATCATAACCTTCGAGGCTATCATATTTGCACAGCAAAGAGCTAGCTATGTGTCTGTCAATTACTAAGAAAACACAACATTTGCGTTGTTTATTTATTTATATTGGGTGTAACGACGCACTCTACTGATGACTACGATCTATTGGCGTCGGTGAATGATATTTGAGATGATGGGATGATGAGATGAAGGGTTATTTTGTTAGGTGTTTTTGGATAGCGGGAAGGAGTCGATCGTGGCCTGTTTTTAGATATTCGAAGAACGCATTTTTATCCAGAATTTCTCCTCTCATGGCTTATAGGCTTTATGTTGTTTTTTCAACTCCGGAACATGACTCTATGCTCCGGAATGAGTTTTCTCAGAAGTGGTGCAACTCCGATTGCGCCTTAAAACTATCCGGTATCGAATTAGATGATGGCACTTGTTTACGCCAAGTTTAACAGAGCACAAAAAAAAACTTCGATTTTTTTCGAGTAGGGTGAAATTGAGTATTCGCTTCGCACATCCAATTGTTAATAATATGGCTCCGAACGTCTTCATTGCACCGTTTGTCAAGTTGTCAACAACGTACTATTTAATATTTACGTCTACGTACTATCTTAGATACTACTTATATACTATCTGACAATGGTACAGTATTTAAAACCAAGGTAATATATTCTACAATACAATGAAGTAACAACACGGTATGGGAAACACTTGCGGGATAACAGGTTTATTTCTACGAGTCATGCGTCACAACTGACGTAACAGCTGTTCCATAGCACTAGGTCGAGTTCTACATGCATCACGTTCAATGGGGGTGTAGCTCAGATGGTAGAGCGCTCGCTTAGCATGTGAGAGGTACGGGGATCAATGCCCCGCACCTCCAGTACTTTTTTGTTTTTGTTCGTTCGTTTTGTAATGTTCTTTGAAATATAGTACGTTTACTTCTTCTTCTTACAACATGTTTACTTTGGTTTAAACGCGTTCTATTGATGAGTTTCAAAGGCGATTTCAATATTATTCTTGATTGGTGGTATATTTCACCCCGACTAGTTGGATAATTTATTTTCTCCAACAAAATTCTGCCGTTTATTCAAAATTCTCTGTGTAAATGATTTTACGTGCCAAATAATAATATAATAATTATAAAGAAGAATATAATAAAATAATGATATTTTATAAATGATATAACTTAATATTCCACATCTAATAACTGAAATATGATAGGCCTAATAAATTTGATTTTTTTTTCAATTAATCCTGAATTAAACTGCACTCTCGAGTCATGGTAGGGATCATATTTTTTGGCTCATGCTATATTGGCTAATAGCTATTTTTGAGTTTTTAAATTCGTTTTCCGTTTTAAAACTAATTGATATCCAAGTCGAAGAAGAAAAAATTCGAATCACACCTTCAGTTACATGTGTAAACCTAATTTTTTATATATTCATTCATTTCTTCACTCGAGTAAATATTATACTTTTTTTGACGACAGTGATATATTTACAGTCCATTTTATATGGTCAATCACGTGTTGTTTTTTCACCCACTCATTTGATCAACGGATTTTTACCATCGAGAATGTTATTTATGGTGAACAAGCAGTCAGGCTGTTACGTTGGCCAACATGTTTCATATCCTGGAGTGTTTTGTTGGAAATAGTATCATCTGGATGTATTCTCAGATTCCTTCTTCCTCTCTCTCTCTCCCTCTCCCTCTCTCTCTCTCTCTCTCTTTCATCCTCTTTATATTCCCGTCTTTTTGCTGTGTGCTCCAGACTTCAACCCTCGTCTACTGTTACTTACCAAAGAACTACATTGTTTGTCGGAAGCTGCAAGAACCAAGAAGTTCTTGATTCTCTCTGGATACGTAATAAACAATAATGACGCCATTATTGTCTCCATTATCTGTCAACTCTATTGTTGTCTGTACAGAACTTTTTTTTTATTACCGGTATTTTTTATTATTAACGCCTGGTATGTTTTTATTGAATTGAATAAAAGAAAACCTTTTTGTATTTTGTGATCCATTTGACAGATTTCATAAATCTAAATGCTAGTAAACCTACGATAGAATTGCATTTGATCTTTTATTTATATTATAGACAAAAATAATTAAAACAATGTCCTGTAGTTTTTAATTGTATTGATCAACGAGTCTCACTTTGTTAGCATTCACTTGTATATAGGCTTATATAGTTTTGTATACGTTTATACTTGTAAACTTTTTATCCACAAAATATAATATTTTCACCAAATTGGTTTCAATTGATACATTTTTCAATTTACTATTATTTACTTATGAAATCGGGCCCACATTAGCATAAATACTCTCATTGATCATTGATCATTGATCGTTTTCAGTGATATACCTTCAGCCTATTACCGTATACCCCCTACCCCCTACGCTCTACACCAATCTTATTAGCATACTCCATGGATGTATTCTTTCTTTTAACTTTTCTACTCTTTTCGATTTTAGTTATACTTTGAAATTCAGACGTTTTTTTATGGTCCTTTTCAAGAGATCAGTATAATATATGTCGCAGTCAAAGTTCCAGACAATTCCATCCTGTGCTTGGGGGGGTGGTTGGGAGGGGAGGGGGCGGAAAGAGAAGAAAAAGGCTATAAAACCTGCGTACACCGGATTGTCTTATTTCCTCACTATAATGTTCTTTTTATTTTCTCTTCTCTTTTTCTCTCACTTGTGGTTTTTCCTTCGTCCTCGCGTCTGATTGGTTATCTCACTACTTCTATATAGTTTGTTACGATTCGACTAGCCTGCAACAAAGATTGATGACTTGGGCAGGAAGAATCGGATGATTGATTGTTGGGGTGAAAAAGCCTACAAATTGACAATTAGTCGAGTTTTTGTTCTCCAGTCTGCAATATTTCATCTTCATCGCGAGTTTCAAGACTGTCTGGTTTGAAAAGATAAAATTGGATAAATGTAAAATTATAATGAAAATATCGTTGGTTACGCTGGTTTTCGTTAACCACGTATAATCACGGCCGTTTGAAGATATTTTGTGCCCCTAGGCCTGAAATGTTTTTCCATGTTTTTCCATGTTACCTAGTAAAAAAAAAGATAATATGGAAATTATTTAAAAAATGTTTTTCAAAATATTTTATACGGTTCTCTTTTTGAATCTGATATACACCAAATAGATTTCAATGATTGTTCGATTATATTCACATACTTTGGTATTTGAAAATTACATTATTTTCACTGTATTCTTTGTATATAGGTCTACCACGTATAAGAAGAAGGTTGCGAGAAACCGTTTCCCATATATCATACCATTAGCGCGCGGGGGTTCACGCTTTCTTTTTTTCGTGGATACAATTAAGCACATTGCATAAAGATTATTTTTAGAATATTTCCGATTGTTACATCCTCCCCCCCCCCCCCTTCCGTGACACTCACTCACACAAATGCAAACCTCAACACATGTCGTTTTTTAATTAGTCCTATTTCTCCCTAATTATTCCTTCACATATTATTATATTTGTATATTTATATGGGTTCAAAGACGCACTGTATGATAACTAGGATCTATTGGCGTCTGATGAATGATTGATGAGATTTCAGCATGGTGAGATGAAGTTTTCATATAGGTGATGGGAAGAATAATGGATATAGGAAGCGGTCGTGGCATTTATTGTATCAACTATTCCGGCCTTTATAGCCTAAATAGACTATATAGAAGGAAATAGCGAAGGACACATGTACAGATGAACGTTGGCAGGAATTGAACCGTGATTCGATATCCTCTTCACGTCTCAGATCACATAAAGTGAGCGCGTTAGCAACTGAGCGACATGTGCCGGCGTAATATTATTATTTTTCTAATCAATAGGCATAGTAGTCATGCAGGTACAAACTTCTAAGATGTTCATAAAAAACACACATGACCTGAAGGGTGTATATGTAGACATAGAGTTATTATTTTGATGGAACGGTTGAAGTCACAAAAATAGGTCGATCAAGCTGCAATAAAGTACATCCTGGAGAAAATATCCTGATATTATTTATATAAATCAAAACTAAAACACAATGGGCATATAATTATTAAAACTAGAAGACAATGTGCATATGCATTCCACGCATAGTATATGTGAAAAAATCAGCTCTTATAATTACTTGTGCGTAGATTTCATTCAAATTTCTGATTTACCATTTTATGTGACCGTATAGACCATTATATTTTCACCATTACCGTACCATGATCCTTTGCGCGCGCATTAGACTAGCCTCCATTAATGAGGTGTAGAAATTATGTATAATGAGGTGTAGACATATGGCGGCGCCCATGAATGAGCGCGTAAAATCCCGTATAAGTGTATATAACGATCTAACATTTATTTTCTCTTCTTTATTTTAATAATGAATGACTGACTACCTAGACCGTATTATCACTCAGTTTGTCTCTCTCTCTCTCTCTCTCTCTCTCTCTCTCTCTCTCTCTCTCTCTCCCTCTCTCTATTCAATGGTAGCCCCGTAACATGAATGGAATAAGAGATCAAAAAAACTACATCACTTTTCTTGACGAAGAAGATAATATTCTCTACAGCTTTACCAAGATGAAAACAACGCCCCCCCCCCCTTACCACCCCACCCCCTCATGCCCCCTTCTTTTGGTGTCAAAAGAGAGTGTAGACTGGAATATTTATCGGAGTTAATTTTCATGGAAATGCAGATTGTTTTGTTTGAAATACTGGTTGTTTGAGAAAACGAAGAACAAAACGAGGATATACGATGAAGGGTGGATTGTTTTATTATATAGCCATATCTTTTGGTGGATTTATTTTTTTGTTTTGTTTTTGATCTCTTTGAATATAATTTTGTTTTTGAATCCGTAGATCTCAAAGTCTTTGTCGCCGTTAATTTGAGTATTTCAATACTTTTTTATCGTTATTAGCAAAGATGGAGTCCATATATATATAGCAAAAAGTGTTCCATTAAATTTGCTTACATCAGCTTTTCTTTCATCTTTTTATTAATTTTTACATCATCTAGATTGAATGTGTAATTGAAATATTTATGTACTTTTCTTATATAGCTTACTCCTGTCTGGTCTTAGGCAATTTACCCACCACCATCACTGAATCTTCGAAATTCATAACACAAAAACTATATTTTATAAAACAGTTCTAAACTTATACAAGCTTAGATGTGAGGGCTATAATAATTAGATGAGCGTAGCGAAGTCTCCATCCCACTCTTATAGGGCTTTGTCTGTGTGTTTTTTTTTTTTTTTTTTTTTTTGTAAGCACTCCACAGGTTGCAGGGGTTGACTGATCAACATGAAACTTTTTTGTACACGCAAACTCATCCAGCTTAGAACTGTATAGTTTTTGGAATTAATCGGTCGGACCGATTTTGAGAAAAATCATCTCAAAGTTTCTAAAAACCCCATAAGATTTGGCTGGGCGGAAAATGTTGAAAAATAAAATCTCTCCAAATGGGATGCAATTTTCTCTAAATGTGTATACATAGATTTTACACATCATCACGATTTTGTATACAATTCCAATCAGCCGTTTTGAAAAAAAAAAAATAACTGATAATATTCATCAAATCTATGACTATCAATAACGTAACGGGATAAGCAACATGGCGTAAGTCCTATCCTTTTAACATTAGGCCGTTTTCACCATGATGGAATCAGCGCGCTTTTGTGTACATTTGTGAGATTCGCAATTTCAAATAAAATCGTACGTATTAGTCTCGTATTTCAATATATAGTACATAGTCGTACAATTGCATTGATTTTAATCTTTCTCGTGGATGATGAATAATTATCCAGTTATCAAATGGTAAATATAACAGTAGGGCTCTTGACTAGGGGACTAAATGCTTTTACAGACGTATTTTAAATTTAGATTGGCCAATTCAAATGAAATTCATTCCAATATTGCTTAATGCAGTTGGAAAG